>CM043120.1:10701890-11202703 GCA_023701765.1 Hylyphantes graminicola
CCTTAAGATCGAGTTACAAAAACACAGAAAATTCATCCTGAAAAATCTCAAAAATACAGTCGCTCCAAACATTCGCATTTCTGAACACGTGTCCTTTTCGGTGTATACGCATTACGCATCCCTAGTTCGTTCATACAGCCAACAAACGGTACTGAAGCGCCATCTGTCTGTTAAATTGAACATAATAAAGTGTAATAACATAATAACGTAATAAGCATAACTAACATAATAAAGTGTTCCATATCAAATTCAAGGCATGACTCATTCGTTTTCTGCAAGAATTGTGTTAATATCTCTATAAATTTCTTGACTTTTAAAGACAGGTAGTCTATTTTGGGACACCCTGCATATGGAACTCGGAGTCTTAGGTCCATGGGACTATCCTTCTTAAAAGTGAATTACAAAAACACAGAAAATTCATCCTGAAAAAAACCGTCGCTCCCAACACACTTGAATCTCTAACATTGTCTCGTGAAATGTGAACCTCTCAGACTTCAAGAAAAGGGTTCTTATTTGAATCCTGTCGCCGTCATTGTCGACGTCTGTTTCTTGTGGCTATCTGACATTTTTTTTATAAATGGTTCTCTGAAAAGACAAAAGCCAGACGCGTAACTGCTTCTGTTTGACTTCAAAAACAGACTGTACAATTCATCCTTTTATTATCCTAAACTAAACCAATGTAAACATTTACCTAATTACGACTTTTTGGAGAGACTTGGTGGGAAACCCCACAAAATTATGTAAATTTCAACTATTAACTAAGGGTGTGTGACAGTCTGGAAAATGCACTTCTCCTTTTGAAGTGGATCCTTTGTGTGTTAAACCTCCGACAGGATCACTCCTAACGAGTGATTTTAACTCTGTGTGAGATAATATTCACACCTTTATAGTGTCGAAAATGCACTTCTCCAACTGGAGTGGAAGTCATTCTTTTGTTTTAAGAGTGTAATTAAATTAATTCACGTTTGAAAGTAATTGTATTCCTTATAAAGTAATTTTAATACCTGTAAAAGCTAAAATTTTATATATATGGCAGCTACCCCTTGCGAAAATTTCACAAAAACCTTATAATGACATCCGACAGTTACTGGGAACTCGTGAACCAGATTTGAAGTCCAGAGCTTTTTACGCTTTAATGCAATACCTTCAAAAACCACAACGTTTATCCTTTGAGTAGGGTAGACTAATCAGTGAATGAACGCTTAAGACGTCACGTTCGCCAGTGAATGAACACCAGGATATAATGACCAGGACAACCAACCTTTGTCAGATAGCTTCCTACTACATGGGAGGAAGTCAGTGTGTAGCCAATCCATATAGTAAAATAATTTTCAATCCTTATTTTTTTTTAATTATATTTACTAAATGTTCATTCACTGGGGCCTGTTCACTCACTGGTCAGGCTACCCTACGCCCCGGTTTTTTTTTTTTTTTCGTTTTTTTTTTTTTCGAAAACCTTATTAATGACGTCCGACAGGTACTCGAACTTTCTGTACCAAATTTAAAGTCCGTTTTTCTTTCAGTTCAAACTGCAGAGGGGTTTCAGACAGACAAATGACAGACAGATTACCTGCAGGCGGACTAATGCTCAAAAACCACTTTTTCAGAATAAGCACCTTCCAAAACGTGCAGATAACACAATCTCCATTTCGGATTTTCAAATCTATCGCATTAGTTTTCTCACATTTCATATTTTTTTATTCAAAGTAAAAATGATACGTTAAATATTCATTCGTCGTGCGCGTTTCTTAGCATAAAAGGCAATGTAACAACTCCGGCATTGCAATGTTCTTAACTTTTAACTTTAAAAACTACATTTTTTATCTTTATACTTTTCTACATTGTCGATACCATTTAATAATTAGATGGCTCTCAATAAAATAAGCGAGACAACTAAAATAATCCGGATAACTTCTGGATGGACTTCATTCTAAACCAACAAACATTTTCGAATGGAGCAAGTGTCCAACATCGCTCATCACCGGGTTCAACCGCGGATCAAATTTTCTTTTAAATTTTCACGAAACCTACCGTGAGAAAGCGATCAACTTTGCTTTTGAGTGTGCATACGGATAGCTATCTAGACGATAGCCACTGGCGGATAGTTGACAGACACAGAACACGCTCCGAAAGAAAGATGGGCTTTGATTATCCCTGTTATGCATCATCTTACGGAGATGTCTGGTGTCTTTTAAGAGACCGTGGGAAGATGTTGGGATAACGGTGGTTAAATGTTACGGATTTACTAACCCTTTATGCACTGAATTAAGATTAATTGGAGAGCTTAGTGGAAGAACGTTCTAAGTGACAAAATGGTGAAAACGAGAAAATGAGGGTCAAAGATTTTTTCTTCTTTTTTTGCACTCCAGATACGCTTAAAAACAGTATTGACAAAAGGTAAAAAAAATATATACTCATCTGGAAGTTTATGAAAAAGGGGGACCTTGTTAACTTTGTAAGAGATTCAATTAGTTCAAAAAATTTAGAAAAATTTCAATTGGTTCAAAAATTTCACTTCGAACGTTTTTTCAGTAAGTTCTTTAAGGGGTCTAAGGAGTCTTAAAAATGTGCAAAGAAGGTACTACAAAGCATAGTTTGATCCTTCATGTAATTTTTTAACTACTCAGTATATAAGTATAATTTTTTTATATGCAATTCTACAGGACTTATTTATTATAAAACAAGTTTTAAAATTTATGAAACTTTAGCCAAAACTAAAATAAATGGTATTAAACGTGATGCTATTTGAACACATTGTGATTAGGCTTGCGCGGCGAATTGTGAGATCAAAATTGAAAAAATGACCAAGAAAATAACTTTATATTGTACAAATATGTACAAACTAGGACTTATACCTAAATTCTCAGCTCAATTTTAACTAGAAATTTTTTAAGAACTTTTTTCTAAAAAAATTAATAAAAATTAAAAAATTTTTATTTTAAATTTTTTTAAAAATAATTTCTAATTAAAATTGAGCTGAGAATTTAGGTATAAGTCTTTGTCTGTACATATTTTTACAATATAAAGTCATTTTCTTGGTCATTTTTTTAATTTTGACCTTACAATTTGCCGCGCAAGCCTAATCACAATGTGTTCAAATAGCTTCATGTTTAATATCATTTATTTTAGTTTTGGCTAAAGTTTCATAAATTTTAAAACTTGTTTTATAATAAATAAATCTTGTAGAAGTACATATAAAAAAATTATACTTATACATTGAGTAGTTCAAAAATGACATGAAAGATCAAACTATGTTTTGTAGTACCTTCTTTGCACATTTTTAAGACTCCTGTGACCCCTTAAATGCACTGCTCAAAACAATTAGGGGATCACTTGGCGTATTTTTGTTTACCCGCCCAGTTCCAACTTTTTATTTTTTATTATAAAATCTAAAATTTATGAAATAGATTCGTATGCATCCAGATTGAAATGGTAAAAAATAGAAAAACAAATCTTTATTATTTTAAACTAAAATTTAAGTAGCAAAAAAAATTGGAATCATAACTTTTGAATAAATTAAAGCATTAATTTCTTCAAAATTTTAATTGTAAAAACAGATAAAATCAAATTTTAGACTTCTAAGAATGCAATCGTGGAGAATTTAGGGTCTATTTATTTCATAAAAGTTTTTGGGAGTGCATTTTATTTTACCGTGTTTTTCATATTTTCATTCAATTAGAACAAACATAATTTATTTCTTCAAAAGATACGATAAATAACGAATAATTTCAACGATAAATAAGTAAGAGTTCAACTCTTAGTGAGAAAAAAATCGGAAGCTGATGATACCAAATGGAATCATTGGGGGTGAAATGGTTTGAACCATGCATTCCCCTAATTGTTTTGAGCAGTTTATTTGCAGTTGCTTGTTTTCAAGATAGCTTTACAATTTATAATAATATAATGCGGTTAAAAAAAAATTGGAACATAAAATGGATTGTCTGATTAATTTATTTTTGTTTGCGCTAAAACCGTGCAACTTAATAAAAGCCAAATAGGGTACTTTCTACTTTTCCATTTCGAAGGCGAAAGTCTTTTTTTTCTTTACCAACCGGGTTGTGAAAAGAAGCGCGTTCGCCATCTCTCCAAATAGTCGAGATTGAGTAACTCGAAGCTCTAACACTTGTAGCGCCATCTGTTTGGTGCAGCCGGAACTTTTTGAAAAGCTCTCTGATTATTTATATTTAGTCAGCAATACGGATGTATCATGGATTCAAAAGCTTGTACTACAATATGTTTAAAATAGAACTTCATTTTTTTGCACAACTTATATGTTCTTGGCAAATCCAGCTATTTTGGTGTTTTTGAGTTAGTATTTTTTATAGATTTATGAAAGTGTAATTTGATTTTATTGAAGTCACCTTAACTGCAATGCTGTTTTAATAATGGTGATCATGATAGTAAAATAATTGTTTTTTTTTTCTCTTTACAATTCACAAGTTTTTGTCTCGTAAATTCTTTAAACTGAAACCTGAATAAATAAGTTTGTATAATCTATAAAAAAAATATAATGAGTATATGAATTTTATTTTATACTATTGCGATATGACGAAGAATTTTTTATTTATAAGTTGTACTTTAAATTGGACAATACGTTAGAAATAATAAAAGTATGAGTTGCACTAAATACATGCATTACATGTGTATATATACAAGTGATCCAAGTAAATAAAAAGCTTTTTTGTGCTACAGAGATTTAAAGTTTATGCTTTTTTAACAAAATTACCTCTTAACATTTTAATTTTTGTTTCGCGTTACGGATACTATCTCAAATATGTTGGGTGCCCTCTCAGGTATCGACTTCGTCCTGGACAAGGGTTCTAAATTACGAAGCGTAATTGGCTGTGTTAAAGCTCCTACAGGAGACTAGAAATAGACAGCCGGATATCGATTACCTTACCCCTTACCCCATCTTAAATATGCCTTTTTTCCCCTCATTGCACTGAAATTCTACAATTTTAATGCATTATATCACGCTGATAATTTGAAAACGACAAAAAGCAGACATGGTTCGCTAGTATTCTGCAACCTCCATATGGAGTTAATTTACTTTATGGTAAGCGCCTGCTTCTTAATTTATAATATTATAGCCAATCCCTTAATAGTATTGGTACCATGACAACAATTCAACCAACCTTTGAATCATAATTTTAAATAACAAAAATTCAAAATATTATCCATTCAAAATCATATTCTATTTAACACGTTTCATTCTAAAACTTTCTTATTCCAATGTAGGGAAAAACCATGCATAATTTACGCAGAAAGCGTTGACAAAGGTAATTCGTTAGAAAAAATTCCATTCTCGCCAACACCTGCAATCCAACTCTCTAAAAATTCCGAATTTCACGGAATTCTCCCGATTTTTCTTTCTATTTTTTAAATTTTACAACTATCTTTTCGTTTTCGTGAAGATATTGTCAGCGATTTCGGTACAGTTGGAAGTTTTGAGATGTTTTTTGGCCTCAGGTGGCGAAATGAAGGTATTTTTTGGGCTATCGTCTTTTTTTCGGAAGAACGGGAGGAAGAAAGGGGTTTGCTGGACTTGGCTGTTTTTCGCCGAAATTGGCTTGAATCAGATATTTGAATGCGAAATTAGATATGTTTTTTTTTAATTTTTTATTTTATTTTTTTATTTTCCTGCATGTCTTTATTGAAACGTTTAGCCCGAAAATCATTTTCACAAAGTATTTGGTTAAAGTTCTTAATATTATTTAAGAGTCAATTTGTGATCTTGCAATAAACTTCAAAATTACTTTATAATAAGATGATTAATTCTTTAATACATTAAATATTTTTGGAGGAAAAAGAATTTTCGTGATTTCTTTTTGAGAAAAAAAATAATTTTAAAAAAATTAATTTAAAAAATTAATTTTAAAAAGCAAATGAATACAACTGTCAAAGAATTTGTAGCTGTTATAGAATTTTTAAGTTTTGAAAGTATTGCTGAAAAACGACTTTAAATCTAAAACAAGAGTTCTCATTACGCATCTGATGTTATTGCACATGATGTACTTGCAGATCGTGAAGTTGCCATAGAACGTTTTAAAATTTTGAGAGCATATCTGAAGAACTACTTAAAACCTAAAATAAAGATTACTATTATTATTAAAAATACTACATATTACGCGTCGAATATAACTAAAAGTTTTTTTTAATCGCCTTTTCAGAATGGACAACCAAAACTAGCGTATTATATAGGGTTGAAAGTTGGTTGAATTACACTCTTAAATCAAAAGAGTGAAATCCACTCCAGTTGGAGAAGTGCATTTTCGGCACTGGAAAGGAGTGAATATTAACTCAGACTGAGTTCAAATCACTCGTTTGGAGTGATGCTGTTGGAGGTTTAACACACAAAGGATCCACTCCTTTCGGAGAAGTGCATTTTCAAGACTGGTGGAGTGAAAATTACTCCTTGCCTTGCCTTGCGACTCGTCACGCCTTATAGGCGCATGAGGCCGCAATTGATGAAATCCATTTCCTCCGGTTCAGTGCGGCCTCCCTGGCAACTGAAAATTACTCAGATTGAGTTAAATTCGCTCGTTTGATTTAAGAGTGTAAGGGGTAATTGAAAGTCGTGTGGTGTTTAACACCTCTAAATTCCTCACCTCCAATCATTAATTTGAAAGTAAACACTAAACAAACGTTCAATACATATCACAAATTTATAATTCGATGGAACTATTGATGGACATTACATAACTATAAAATTAAATCAAATAGCTACTCCTCTTCTCATATTAAAATAAACCCTCAATTATTTTTTGCGAGTTCATTAACTGGTAGAATTTGTAGGCGGCATTAAAATGGCAGCCCTATAACACATATGTCATTAAAATGATGCGTTCTATGGAAACACCCAAAGTTTTGTAAAGACCCATTACCATAACGATGGGAAAATCCGTAAAGTATGCGGCTGATCTGGGTACTTCTCTTTAAATAGATCTTTTTTATTACTTCATTGACGGTCATTGTTCAAAGATATTTGTAAAACTAAGCACAAAAAAATTTTTTGAGTGTGTAACAATACAGTTTTCAGTTACCACTCAATATATCAATTCATTTAACCCTTTCAGTCCCAGTGATGCCATTTGGCATCATGACTTTCAATATTTTTTTGCTAAATGTTTATGCCCCGTTATGACATCCAAACACACATCATTCGATTCTTCATACTCTGTTCTACCAGACAATATTTTACATTAATCTCAATAGAAATCAGAACTACTATTTTTTTTTATTCAGAAAATAGCTAACAAGCGCTTCACCTGATTTTTGAAAAGTTCACTTCAGTTCCTCATATTTAAAACACAATTTAAACTATTTCGGTTAAAATAATTATTAAATTTTTTTCAATAATATGGTCAGATACCTTAAAATATATAATATAATAGGGTTTTTAGGTAATATATATAATTTTATTTTGTTGTTTTCCACAGTTAAAAATTTTTTGCATTATTTCAAAAACTATATAAAAAATTAAAATATTTTTTTTCTTATGGAAATCTTATATTTGACCTAAAATAAGCTTATTTTGTGAATATCAGATGTTTCTGTAGTGTAGTAAATTTTTGGGACTGAAAGGGTTAAATAGATCTTTTTTATTACTTCATGGACGTGTTCAAAGAGATTTGTAAAACTGAGCAAAAAAAAAAAATTGAGCGTGTAACAATGCAGTTTTCAGTTACCACTCAATAGATCAATTCATTTAAGGATAATTATATACTCTACTAGCAGTATGGTCCCGCCTTACTGAGAACCCGTTAACTTCGCATTGCTTAATTTTAGAGGCATGCTTACTTACTTACTTACTCAAAATCAAAACAAAATTAAATTCGTGTTGGCGCATGCGCACTTAAAAAGCAAACACTAATAGAGTATGAAGTAGCCTTAGGGTGAGCGCATATCTCAACCAAACTCAATCAATCAAACTAATTGAGGATGGCGTCAAGCCCCCGTTTCGGCCCGGTCCATGTATTTTCAAGCCCTGTTATGGTCCCGCAATCCCACGTGGATGACGTTTTTTTTTAAACTAATTATATTAATTAAAAATCACAATCAAATATGAAAAAACTAAGCCTCAGGTGCACACGTAGGTATTAAAAGGAATCTATATATAAAAAAAAAATTCGAATTTTTTAGGGCAGTCTAAGTAGGTCTTTTGCGATCCACAGACAGACATACAGACTCTTTTTTTTTATTTTTATAGATAAAGTGATTTCAATACTTAAAAACCTAAGAAGTTCTAAAGCAATTTACTTGCACGTGCTCAATTTTTTTTTTTTTTTTTTTTTTTTTTTGAAAATCCTATTCGAACGTCCGACAGGTACAAGGATATTGCGTACCAATTTTGATGTCCGTAGCTTTTTTTATTTCGAAAAATGCTATATTTCGAGTTATAGAGTGCAACCTTATAATGGCATCGTATGCAGTGTCAGAACACTAGACCACGATAAAATTGATGAGCAAGAATCTTAATATGCATGGAGTTCGTTATTGAAATTTTTTTAATTTTACTCCTCAAATTTTATTTTCAAAATAGCTTGTTTCAAAAATCAATCTCAAATAGGAAATCACGTGATGTTCTTGGAGTGACGTAGATAGTGCCTCGATTTGAAAACAAGTCGGTCACTTTCTAAAAAAGTGTTGAATCACCGCGATAACATTCAATTATCACAAAATACGTGACGATGAATTAAAAACCGCATCACGTTACCAGCTCTTTTTAGTGACCTTAAAATTAAAATAAATAATTTTAAATAAAAAATTTTACCCGATATTTTGTTTCCGGATAGCTTTGTCAATAAAGATAATCGAATTCAATGACCTTTAAGAGGACTCTCTTGGGAATTTCACATCTTGAAAATCGCAATGTTATTCCTATGGAGAATATTCGCAAGTCAATTACCGACACAATTTATTAAAAGGTTACTAGTTTCTCGTATCATTGCAAAGAACGAAAGGAACTAAAAGGATAAAACTAATTTGTTTTGTGAAAATCACATATTTAGTATTTTTAATAAATTTTTTTTAATTCGAACTTAATGCTTACTCCATTTTTTTCTAATTTCAAAAAATTATTAAAAATACTAAATATGTGATTTTCACAAAACAAATTAGTTTTATCCTTTTACTTCCTTTCGTTCTTGACAATGATACAAGAAACTAGTAACCTTTTGATAAAATTGTGGCTGTAATTGTTTTGCAAATGTTTTCCATAGGAATAACATTACGATTTTCAAGATGTGGAATTCCAAAGAGAGTCCTCTTAAAATATAAATCCATCTGATATGGGCAATTGGCGTGTACATTTCTTTCGTGTAGGTGCCAATACCGAATCTTCCAACCCTACAACCCACCTGTTGCATGCTCGCCAAAAATCCAATCAACGTCCCCAGCATGGATTCTCCCCATAAACGTCCGATCGAGGCGCTATTTATTCGCACCCCCTCCAAATGATGGAAATTACGGGCCTAAAAGTTGCCCGGAGCGGCGTAAGACAACACGGATCCCGACACCCCGGGACACGGTTTTTACGCGCCCGCCCTCTCCCTAAATTGGCGTGAAATTGGAAGAGAGGCGAGGTTTGGTGTATGGGATATGGTTGGAAAGAAGTTACTTCATGCTTCTGTGCTTGTCATCCTACGGTTTGATCCTCTTACCAGACGTACTACATTTCGCCGAACAGTTAAATTTCGTTTTCCAACTATCTAGGTAGTCTGACCAGACTTGTTTCAGCGATTAACCTTCCAACTATGAAATCATCACTACAGTTTAACAAATCGCATTTTATGTGGGGCTTTTTGCTTGGAAAAAATATTTTAAACTAGTAACATATTTAAAGGGTACTATTGGCACTACTTTTATAGCTAGATAGCTGAATAACAAACTGAACTGCACTGTTATATGCATTTCGCCTGGTCACACTAAATTTTGTCGGCTGCATCATAACTAAAATAATATCGAATAACTAATTTTGAACATGTGCGGGCCGGGTGTAGAGATATCACCATACTGATTGGGCAACAAACATCTCCTTTTCCTGATATTACTTTCAACTGTTTAATCTTAAACAATTGGCTATTAAAAAACACAGTAAATGAACAAATGCCAATATGGTATTTGGCTAACTATCGGTCAATATTTTTTTTAATTTGTTATTGTTGCTGTTTCTCATTCCAATTGGTTGAGATCAAGTCTATACCAAATCCAAAACACAGTTCGCCCTCAAGAAGTCTCAATCATCGCAGAGTTTTCAAGAAGGTCACTCTTCTTCAAATCCAAACAGAAAAGCAGTTGGTTATGCATCAGTATCTTTTCAAGAACAGCCTGGTACTTTGTTCTAAAAGAACGAGTGAAAATCCCAGATACTTCTGTGCACCCCCTAATGCGAGCTTAACAATGCCAATAAAATTGGTATAGTGCTGTCATTATATGGGATGCTTTGATTTAGGAGTCAATGTTTGCTGGTCTCACTGAGAGCGTGAATCTGGGATCGCCCATTGCAAACATCGGGGGGTGGAGCGAGAGTTCAAATCGTCTTAAATACAACGGTTCCGAGAATTATTGCCTTATTTACTGTTATGCACGATTAATATTGGTAATGCTAAGTTTATTTAGCTTTTATAAGTGATTGAGAAAATTATTGGGCTATTGATTTTATCAGTGATTTTCTCTCAAATAGTGGCAAAGGCTAAGGATGTACACCGCACACTCAACCTTAAATTAATCCACGCTAGATGGCGCTGATTTCTATTGCGTTACTAGCTATCATCCATCGGGATTATAATAAATAACGTAGGATCTGAGCTGAAGTTACTTGGTCTTCACTAGTACAGGTTGGTGGACGCAAGTTGTTGCGTAATATCTTCGGCCACTCTGCATTGGTTACCTCGACGTGATGTTCCATCCCTATTGTTTCTTTACCAACCTGCAATCAATGGCGGTTGCTCACTCATTGCTAATTTACTCAACGCTGCACTCAACAGTAACACAGTATAATACACAGCGAATAATTTTTCAAAGATTTCTATAGTAGGGTAGTGTCTGAACCCACCAACCGCCACATACACTCTTAAAACAAAAGAGTGAAGTCCACTCCAGTTAGAGAAGTGCATTTTCGACACAGTAAAGGCATGCATATTTACTCAGACTGAGTTAAAATCACTCGTTTGGAGTAATCCTGTCGGAGGTTTAACAAACAAAGGATCCACTCCAAAAGGAGAAGTGCATTTTCCAGTCTGGAGGAGTGAAATCCACTCAGACTGAGTTAAATTAGGAGTGTTTATTTTAAGAGTGTAGACCAACACAGAGACAATATATAGTGGCATATGGGGCCAATGGACGAGTGGTTTGGATCGCAGACCATAACGCTAGCAGTCCGCGCGCAGTAACGGGGCAGGGTTCGATTCCAGACCTTTGCCCTACTGGGTGTACTTCCTTTCTCAGTATCAAAATTATAAATTAACTAGCACTTATTAGGCATAACTGCCACTCTATTCGGGCTCCGTAGTGAGCCATGGTTGCCGATGGCAGCTCAGTACGAGTCGTTCCTCTACCCTACTATAGAACTCATTGGTATTCATGGTTCATCGATCTAGGAAGGGTGTGGAGTTTAGTATAGCGGCTCGCCGCACAAGCAACCTTAAATAACATCCACGCTAGGTGTCGCTGATTTACTACTATGTCTATACCATATTGGATTATAATTAATATCGTAGAATATAAGCCGAAGTACATGAAATTTTTAGGAGAAGCCGGCATATCCAAAGTGTAGAATTTTTTAAATCGGTAACAAAAGAAAACCTCAAAACACTGTCGAACAACGCTAAACCATTTAACAAACTCATAAACCACCACTTATATAATTCCCATTCTATCCTTTCAATTCACATACTCTGCTAATCTTTCTGTAATGTCCTTTTCGTGCCTCGATTGACCCTGAGTGGATGTGAGCTTACGCGACTTGACTCGGCCTACATTGGTCTGACATAGTTGCAACTCACACCATAACACTAACTTACCGTAAGGTTGTTTGATACTAAAAAACATTTTGATTAAAGCTTAATGTACAGGGTGGGTTATAAAATAACGCTCGCTATTCGGAGTGGTCTGTCGCTTGAATGAATAATCCAAATGCATCAGAAATTGAGATACTTACTAATCAAGAAAGGGGGAAAAGAATGATATCATAAAAAGATAGAATCACAAAAAATAATGATAAAAAAATAATAATCATAAAAAACAAACTCGTCTCTTGACCCCGGTCAAGAGACGAGCTAGAATCCTAAAAAATAATCATAAAAAACTATCTTTTTTATGATTCCATTCTTTTCCCCCTTTCTTGATTAGTAAGTGTCTCAATTTCTGATGCATTCGGATTATTCATTCAAGCTACAGACCACTCCGAATAGCGAGCGTAAAATGGAATGTAATAAAATGTATAAAATTGAAAATCATTCTTCTTTACTTACTGTACTTTGGCTAATAATAAAAGCTCCCTCCTGCTGACTCCGTATAATCGGATCTCCGCTTCAACTGACAGAAATTTTTTTTATCCTAAAACTGTACAAATTAGCTAAATATGATTTGTTTCGTTATAGATTTCTCATCCATATGATGCTGATATGAAAAATGACGAAATTATGTTACAAGTTTCCCATTTTCTACGATTCAACAACAAAAAATTAATTCTTGAATGGTATGTAACTTTTAATGCTTGGATACATTGAATGAAATGGTGCATTACTTTTTTGTGTATCTATTTATAGGGCAATATCGACAATGTATAAACGTGCGATCAAATTTAAATAATTTCGCTTCTCATCTTCATGCAAGTCCAATGAAATACTTTCATATAAAAGTTTTTGATTTAGTGTTTCATGTGTGGAAAACTATGCAAAAATGATAATTTATAAAATTTTGATAAATTACTGTCTTCATTTTATGGCTTATTAATCAATTTACCTAATACTTAATAGTTATTCTGCATTAAAAAATATCGAAAGCATCTTTTCTAGGTGTTGTTATAAGCCTTTAAATTTAGGATTTAGAAGAGAATTTGTATTTAAAAAATTACAAATATGTTAGTTACAATACTTTTCAAACTACCTCGGCTTCGTATAACTTAAACTTATAAAGGCTACAATTTTACACAGCATTTAAGGGAGTCTCCATGGCCTAGGTTCCAAGCCAACATTAACTATAAATTGAGTCTAAAGCGATGATGACCCTATTTTTCTTTGTTACGGTATCTTTTATACTTCAACGTGTTTGTTGGTAGTCCGTTTTTGTGGCATTCTGTATACTTTTAATGTTCTGCTATACGGTCTTTTACGGTTTAATGTTGTTTATTATTTGCGATACGGTTCAACTTGGTCTGAAGGGGAAGGGGTATTGTATAATTTTTATGGGATGGTTTATTACAGTGGATTATATTGGTGTACATAAATCGAAAAGGGGGCTTTTAAGTCCGATGTTGTGACGTTGAGATATGCCTTTTTTTTTTATTTCAAGTTGTAGGTATTGTCAAAGGGAATTGACTCTGTAAGATGTTTGTCCCAATCAAGGACACTTTGGTTAGATGGGGTTTTTTTTTGAAAAAAATATATAAAAGCCATTTTTCTAAAGGCGGGCAGACATTAAAATTATAGAGTGTTTTTTTATAACTGTTTAGTATACAAGAGTTGGTCTTTAATATGTAAAAATGGGATATAGTCACGCAGAAGTTCTTTTTATTGCGATTGTCAGGCGCAAGAGTTACGATCTTTCTCGAGCACCCATTTAGTATTAAAGAAAGTCGTTAAAAGTATTTGTGACTTTGATTTTTATTGGAACCTCAAAAAGAAAATAGGATAAGGTTAATTGAAACGGCTCGTATCATGTTGAATGCATGTCGTTAAATAAGTTTAGTTTTTGTTACAATAACTTTGTTCCATAGCTACACGAGGGCTATCTGTGACAGAACTCGTGGCCAGCTGCCACGCAACACAAATATCCATGCCATATGCCTGAATTCAAACCTGGGACCTTCTTACTGCCTGGCCCAGCTCCCTGACAATTCAGCAGAAGCCTGGCGAACATTTGCGCCTCCACAAATTTCCTTTTAATCAACAAACGGATCTTGAAATTCTAATATCCTTGTGACGGGTATTAGCTAATGCCTTTTCAGTACATCCTTTCAGCAACCAGCAATAATTATAGTATTTGTATTAGGTTTGCACTCTGTGTTTGTAACTATAATATACCTAAAGAATTGACAATATACACTTAAAGACTTCGTAACTCACTATTCCACTATTTATTTTAAAAACATTTGAGGCTCAATCAAATCGGTTTAGTTAATTTTACAGCTTCCATTTAAATTTTAAAACATTGTAGGTTCGAAATCATTTTTATCTGTTTGCCCGTTTTCTGACATAAGCCCCTCCAAATTCAATGTCACCTCAGTCCATCCGAAAAGAGTTCCGACATCTAAGGTGGCCGGTAGAGGGCTACGTATCAAGACGTTATACTATTTAAACTCGGATGTATTTTTAAACACTTGCGTCCTATAACCATATACAAGGGCTGTAGGGAGCCTAGTGGTCAAAGGATCACGAGCTTGAGATCGAAAGGTTGAGAGTTCGAGACCCGGTCGCCACTGAAGACCTACCGAGTATATGCGGAGTACGTGCTCGTAAAATCTGTTGGGTCCGAAAGTCCTGTGGTCGGTCATTGCGCAGTTTACCATGGGTACAAGTTCCTGGAGAAAATTTCCCTCCCCTTCAGGGACATGTCTAAATTGTGGAGGTGGCGCGTGATAGATGGCAGCATCTGTCACGTATATGTGTGCATGTGTGTGTGAGTGTGTGTGTGTTGTGACTGTCTCACTTGACGAAGGTTTATAAGCGGCTCTCTGAGCAAGCACACAAGCCTGAAAATATATGTATATCAACCAACCAACCAACCATATACAATTTTTTTCACCGGTTTTTTAAAGCTAGTTATTGAACTGTGTTAGTTATTGAAAGTTAAGATTGGTTAAATATTAGTTATGTCTGTTTCTAACTTCACATTACTGTACTCGTAATAATGGGTGCAGAATATCCTTACTAAACCCTCCAACATAACCCAACCCCTACCATCAACATAACCCCTCAAATTATTGTACAAAAGCCACAATCAGCCGCCAACACAATTACCGCCGAGCGACGAAAAAGCACTCCATAAATCTTCATCAGCATCATCAAAATTCCACAAAAATCACCAAAAAAGCACAAAATCACCCTTAAAAACACAAATCGTGGGCGTACAAAAGCCGATTCGGCCATAATAAGCTCCCTGTTATTATAAGCCAACTAAACTACCAAGAGTCCAAGCGGTAAAAATCGTGGAGGATTCATAAGATGAAAGATGCTGCTGGAAAAAAACTAATACAGAAACTGGTTTACCAAGTGATGCCAAAATCGCTTCTAAAAAAGCGTTTGGCGATATTTATGGAGGAATAGCTGATGGAACAACGGTATCCAAGATGAAACTTTGTTATATCAAATGTAAATAAAAAAAAAAATTTGCTTCGAAAATCTACCTACAGCCGCAAATTGTCATTCCATGTTGCTTCGGCTTATATGCTACAATATTTGTTATAATCTAGATGGCAGGTAGTAATGCAGCAGTAGTTATTTAGCGCCATCTGGCGTGAATGTTAATTGAGATTGCGTGAGCGTAGGATCACTACAAATCGAATGTTAAAATTAAAATATGTAGTTCCATAAAATATACACACACTTCGGTTTGTAAGGGATGCACAACATAGATATAGGAAGTGTAGCAGAAATGCCCATCGATTGCGCAATCCCCGTACACCGCTATACAAATCCCGCGATTGTGTGATGAAGTCGTTTTTCGACATTTTTGCATTGCATCAGGGGATACTGGTTGGCAAAAAAACTGATTTTCCCGAAGAGTTACATGCAATAAAAATTGCATTTTTGAAATGCCTTGGTTTGTAATGTTTTGACCTTCGAACTGTCTTATGGGATACCGGTGGCAAAGTGGCTTTACCTTTTCCCTTAGAGATATATCTGCTCCTCTTCATATCTATGATGCACAACATCACTTGGCGATATTCAAACAGCTTCACTTTTAATTTTCTCGCCAAGCTTCTCCACCTTCTTCTTAACCTCTGTGGTACAAAAACACTCCATGTTTAATGGTCCGTCCCAAACATTTACCTTCAATTTATATATAGATGGCGTGCATAAATGCAGGCTGGGTCAGGTTAATTTCGACGCCCAAGGAATTTATAGCTACAACCATCAATTTGCCGCTCAATTGGCGACGGATTTTAATTCCCAAGGTTTCGTTCTTTTCGAAGATAATGCAGGGCGTCTGTTAGTGGATTAAAGTGTAACGGAGTTTAGAGACCCGACACCCTAGTCAAGACTTTATTGGGAGATAATTCGTCTTTTATTTAGCGAGTGTTTTCAACGCGTGGAATTTTTCTTTTTCGCGGAAAGGTGTAAGTAGACGACAATTTATGGAAATTCGGGCGGATTTTCCTGAAGAAGGGAGAAAATTGGATTATGTCTTAAGAATAAAAGAGCAATTTTTTTCTAAAGTGTGATGTTGCTAAGTTTTGTTACGATGAAAGAATTATTAATACATTGCAATAGTATACTATACACTCTACCCACGCACTGTGTCGAACCTAACCTGTAGAAAATAATTGCTTAACACTGAATTATCAACATTTTTACGCATTCATCCTATCCTCTTTTCCCCTAAAAAACTCTTACTGAACTTATATACTTTATATAAACAGCTTTTTTTTTTTAATTTATTATGATTTAGAAATATGTTTTGCAAGTAAAAAAATAGCGTTTAACATAAGCTGAAGGTTACGTGGAATTGGGGGGTTTTATAGGTAAAAATACAATTTTTGAGTGTGCTGTGAATAAAAAAATCTGTTGGGTTTTTTATAATTAATAGTCCATTCTCACATTAGTTATTGCAAAATATCTTAAACATTTACAGCTGAAAAAAACTACCTCATTATTTAAAATATTACGTGTTTATTTGCCTTTTTATCGACGTCTATAAGACAGAATCGAACGTATGTCACTTTTAATTCTTAAGAAAAATTATAATGATGTGAAAATATTTTTAACAAAAAATTATTTTTATTTACAACCTTCGCTTTCGACGCCAAATACTATGTCTTCGTGCAGTTTTTATTTTGTTATTCAGACGTCGCTTATTTTTTATTTTTTTTGACGTTATTCAACTATGTATTAAAGTACATACTTCGTGTTAATACTACTTATTATACGTCAAAGCTACGTTTATAAGGCAGAATCAAACGTATGTCGCTTTTAATTCTTAAGAATGTTTTTATATTTATCCAGGACTCGACGTTTTTGACGTTAGATACTAGAAGAGTACACGGCAAGAACCGCTTTATTTCGTAGAAGGGTTTCCTTAATAGCCTCTTTAGGGATGATATCGAAAAATAGCCTAAACTGGCGTAAAAAACCGGTTACTCGCTTTGTTTATCTTTCGCGGCAGCCCTTATTCACGCCAGAGATAAGTGGATACGACACACACGTTTGTACCGAAAATGAAGAACCTAAATAGAAACCGGTTTTTGGTCGCCAATGTCCGCCAAGCAGACACAATTACGGAAAGACTCTAAAGAAATCGAGCGGTTCTTCCCGAGTACTCTTCATATGCAGTTTTAGTTGGGTGATTTAGACGTACGTCATTTTAACGTTTTGAAGACGTATATCAGCACAAAAAAATCTCCGTTTCAAACCAATTGATATTTGCAAGCGCCCGTTGATATAAATAAGTAAAAAAGACAACCGAATCTTGCTTTCGAATTCCATCTGAAAACCGCAAATAAACGTCAGGACCCGTCGCTTCATGGACAATGACACTCGAAGTAGAAACCCGCAATTACATTACCACTGCGATACCATCAGAAAAGCACACAGAAGAGAGCGAGTATTGAATTAGACGCCATCAGAATATGAGGTGTAATTTGCCTTCTTAAAACTACTCAGTCCGGAGTCTCCAATCCGACGTCTATATAAGACGGAATGGAACTATTAATTCTTAATAATAATGATTTATGTAGAATAATTTTTTAAATATTTATCTGTCTAAATATGTATCCACAATCTGTCGTTTTAACGTTAGATACGATAACTTCGTGCAGTTTTATTGAGATATTTCGACGTTATTCTAAAGTTCTCTAAAAGTTATTCCATTACAAAAAAAAAAATGTTTTCAGCCGTTTCATACCAATTGATCTTTGCGTCGCACCCAAAGATAAAGTAAAATAAAAAAAAAACTTTGTATAAATGATAAAATTACTAGGTATAAATCTACTATTTATTAAAGTTACTTCGAATAAATCTATACTCTTAGTCGAAAACCGCAAATAAACGCCAGGTCCCGCCGTCACGGGCAATGACACTCGAAGTCGAAACCCTTCAATTACATTACCACTAGCGATACCATCAGAAGAGCACACAGAAGAGAGCGAATATTGAATTAGACTCAATCAGAATGTGAGGTGTAATTTTCATCAAACTGCGAATTTGCGATAACAGGATAAATGCAGGGACGTCGCACCAAATGGAGACGGCCGGTGCCATAGATTTAGAAAGTAGCAGATATGCCCATCGATTGCGCAATCCCGTACAACGCAATACAAACCGCGCGATTGTGTGATGAATCCACATTTCGCCGTTTTTGCAATGCATCACGGGATACTGGTTCGCAAAAAAAAAAATGCTTTTGCCGAAGAGTTACATGCAATAAAAACTGCATTTATAATATGCTTCTTTCATGAATGTATACCTCATGTATGCCAGAAATTATCTACATATCCAGCTATAAAATTATGCTAGCAAAACTGGTAAAAATTTTCATTAGTTAATATTAAATATATATTTAGTCGAATTATCTCATGATGCCATCTGGTGGCGTATGGCATGCCATGTTTTAGGGCTTGCGAACTGCCTTATGGGGGATACTGGTTCACAAGTGGCTTCACCTTTCCCCCTAGGGGCAGATCTGCTACTTTCTAAATCTATGGCCGGTGCGGACTTAGACACGTAATGATACGAATTAACCGGGCATTTAAGTTCGATTTGAGGGAAGCGGTTGTCGTTTGACCTTAAAGAGATAATACTTTGATGGACAGTTTGATTATTTATGTTTGTTTTCGTCTCGAGGACTGAGATTTCGAATTACCCTGTCATAGAAATTCCGCACAATTAAATGGTCTTCTAAACTGATATTTTTCTGGATTTCTTTTTTCTTATTTTTAACTCAACGAGGTGTGTCGAAACTTACAGAGTTGATTGGAAAGTAATTTTGATCGACAGAGAGAGACAAGATAAAATTTTATTTATAATTTTATGCTATCTGGTAGTTAATAATTGTATTTAGGTATATCTTTCGTCAAAAGTTATTGCGTGACCAAAAGTTTTATTAAATGACACACCGGTACCAAACATTTAGCGGTTTTATTATTCCTTGGTATACTTATAGTATTATGGTCACAGTGTGCTCGTTTGGGGTGACTGGGTGATTGATTTTCCGTCGAAGTAAGGAGCTAGAATTTTTTTTTTTTATCATTTGCAATTCGCCTGCGAGAAACGACTTTTGAATTAAAAATACAAATTGTTGAACCGATTTTCTCTGTAAATTTCACTGTACTTTTCTACACACCAGTTGACAGTTTTATCAGAGCAATAAGTGTCATTGGTGATTTAGTTGCTAATAAAGCTGTAATTGTTTCCTACTACCTGTTTGGCTCATTTTTACAAGCATAGCTTTGCGTGCAAGTGAACTTATTCAACGCTTACTCAACAGCAAGTTGCTGTAGTTGTTCACTTGTTCCTAAGCCTGTTTGGCTTATTTTTACAAACATACACTCTTAAAACAAACGAGCGAATTTAACTCAATCTGAGTAATTTTCACTCCTCCAGTCTTGAAAATGCACTTCTCCTAAAGGAGTGGATCCTTTGTGTGTTAAACCTACAACAGGATCACTCCAAACGAGTGATTTTAAATAAGTCTGAGTTAATATTCACTCCTTTCCAATGTCAAAAATGCACTTCTCCAACTGGAGTGGATTTCACTCTTTTGTTTTAAGAGTGTAGCTTTGCGAGCAAGTGAACTCCTTCAACGCGTACTCAACAGCATCTAAAAAAATATACTGCAATAACACGATTCCCCAAAACATCAAAGGCGAACCTCGACCATGGACTATGAACACACTTCAATAACCCAAAGCAATTGCTACGAGGGATCCAGCGTAACAATATCACTATTTATCCTCGTATCAAAAGCAATACGCGGCTGCCCATTTCTATAACTATAACACAGGGCCCACGGTACATTGGCTAACACCTGATGAGTTACGAAGAAGGCGAAGACGCTGCTAAGTAAAAACCAATACAGAAATAGGTTCACCAATTGAAGACATCGATTGCTTTGTAGCAAGCACGCAGGGCCGTAACTTGGACATTTTATTGGGGGGGGGGAGGACCACGTTTTGGCGCCCTCTTACATTTTTTAGGAGTCAGTTACGAATCATTATTAACGGGTAATTACATTAATTAGTACTTATGCATTAATTTAACTTTCTAATCAAAGTAACTAATTGTTATTAATTACTAATTGAACCATTTTTAATTAAAAATTAAATAATTATTAACTACTTGCATCATTATTAATTACTAATTACATCATTATTAATTACTAATTCCATCATTGTTAATTACTAACTACATCATTATTAATTACTGACGAAATAATTTTTTAATTACAAATTAAATAATTTTTAATGACTAGTTTAATTGTTTAACAATTAATTTGTAAATTAGGTAAAAATGAATGAACCTAATTTAAAATA
Source organism: Hylyphantes graminicola (assembly GCA_023701765.1). Taxonomy (NCBI): domain Eukaryota; kingdom Metazoa; phylum Arthropoda; class Arachnida; order Araneae; family Linyphiidae; genus Hylyphantes; species Hylyphantes graminicola. The sequence continues at coordinate 10,722,802 of CM043120.1, forward strand.
ACAACACTGAATTAGTTATGATAAATTTAAACATACAAATTATTGACTTTTTAGAAGTACCTTGCAATAGAGTATTCGATAGAAACGAGTTAGATTCCAAATTAACTTATCCTTTATACAATTTTTATAGTAACAATACATATACATATCTATACAATCGTGAAAAAAAAACACACATTATTATTGCTTCATGAAATTATCGAAAAGTAGCTTTGCGCGCAATTTAATTATAAAAGTTACATTTGTCATTTCCTATTTATAATTATAAAATGAGTTTTCTTTATTCTCTCATTTCGATTATTTTTATATACAAGTACATATTTAAAAAAAATTGATACAATTTAACTCCCTAAAATGATACATTTAACCCTTTCAGTCCCAAAAATTTACTACACTACAGAAACATCTGATATTCACAAAATAAGCTTATTTTAGGTCAAATATACGAATTCCATTCGAAAAAAAAATCCATTTAAATTTTTTATATGGTTTTTGAAACAATGCCAAAATTCTTTAACTGTGGAAAACAACAAAATAAAAAATATATATATTACCTAAAAACACTTCGAGTTATATATTTTAAGGTATCTGACCATATTATTAAAAAAAATTTAGTAATAATTTTAACCGAAATAGTTTAAATTGTGTTTTAAATATGTGGAACTGAAGTGAACTTATAAAAAATTAGGAGAAACGCTTGTTGACTATTTTCTAAATAAAAAAAATAGTAGTTCTGACTTCTATTGAGATTAAAGTAAAATTTTGTCTGATAGAACAAAGTGTGAAGAATCGAATGATGTGTGTTTGGATGTCATAGCGGGACATAAACATTTTGAAAAAAAATATTGAAAGTGATGATGCCAAATGGCATCACTGGGACTGAAAGGGTTAATAAGTGACTTGTATAATGATAATAAAATGAATAAATAGTAATTTCTTACCTAATTTTTATTCCCAACGAAAGTAAAAATATTATTTTAAAAGGAACACTTAATTTTGATTCTGGACTTAATACGAAATACCGACGCTTTCGAAAATTATAAGCATTGGAAAGGCAAGAGAAAAAGTGGATAAAATTAGCTTTCTCTCATAAGCAATACGTAAATACGTTAAAAAGCCTACCCCGAATCCTTGTGCAAAGAAAACAAAATAAACATTCAATACATCAATAGCTACGTATAAGAACAGCCAACGACAATTTTATTTTACAACTGACCATATCGGACATAGGCTGACTCTTTTTTTCCCACCAGAGGGCAAGAAGAGTGATCAAATTGGACCCCCGTGAGTTTATGGCTTCTATTTGGGTGGCCTTTTGGTTCGAAGATACAGTCCCCCCTTCCCCCTAAATGATATCTTTTACTAGGAATGTGAAAACAAGCACATACTTGCGCGCAGACAGACAAAGATAAAGCCCATTGTCCCGTAATCAGTGGTCGCCACCAAAAAAAGGACCCTTCAAGAGACACCCCGCAGAACGACATCTCCTCTTCCCATCGGTATAGTTTTTCGACGTGCAAGTGGAAATTTTGGACATTCCGTCCCCCTTTTTTTAAATGTAATTTTTATGCATTATGCTTCATCCCAACAATCAGCTAGCCATATGGATATTCCATTAAATCGAAAATTAAAATTTTTCTTCTAATATTTCGAAACGCACGTAGAAGGCGAATAAAATTGTATTTTTAGAGAAAATAAAAATATCAATTTCAAAATATATTTAAAAAAAAAAATAGTGGAGTTATATAAGTTATTTTTATAAATTTTCTTCCATTGCTTCCCAGTGACTTGATTTCAAATTATCTTGATATTAAAAATGCTCTGAATGTAACTCGTTAAATTGATACATTATCAAATGAAAAAGAAGGTTTGAAAATAATATCAATAAATTTTGTACACATTAATAACAGTTTCTTACCTTATTTCCAAAGGACAATGCAGTTTCAGTTTTGAAAGAAACATTAAAAAATATATGAAACTATAGATTCTGCAAAATTAGAAATATAAGAAAAACGTGCTATAAAAAATAAAAATTAGAAAACTGTGGATAAAATACAGTGAGCCACAAAATTGAGTATACACCTCGTAAACTCTCAGGCTTATTCGAATTACAAATTAAATATTGATTTCAAATGGATGATTCTTTTTATTTTAAATACTTTATCATCAGCCTTAACATCCTACAATAGCACAATTATGTAGTTAATTTATTTTTTACTAAAAAATAATTGATTCGAAGAAAAGACGGAAAAATTCGCCACAAAATTGAGTATACACGTCTTAAATTTGTGCATTTTACCACCACTTTTTTTAGCTTGAAATTTTCTTTTAGATATTTCGGAACTAGCTGCTACTTTTAACACTTGCGTAGCACTTATACGCTTTTGATAGTATTTTTTTCTCATTAGAATTCATAAAATGGGCTCTTGTAAAGAAACTACAAAATCTGAACGTTTGCTGGTTGTAAAACTGTTAAAAGAAGGCAAATCTCTTCGAGAAATTGCTTCCTTAATTGGTGTCACTCATAAGTGTGTCCAAAAAATACTACAGAAGTTTAAAAAAAACTGGTTCTGAGGCCAATATTCCTGGAAGAGTACGCAAGCAAATACTGAGTACTATAGCTAAGAGGAAGATCATTCGCTCAGTAAAAAAAGATCCGAAGTTGAGTGCCTCTAAACTTTCTTTATCGATGTCCTATGTAATCGGGAAATATATATATCAGGTGAAACAACTCGACGTACCCTTCACCAATATGGGTTTCACGGCCGTACACCAATACGAAAGCCACTCATCAATTATGTGAACAGGCAAAAGAGGGTGATTTTTGCTAAAGAACATCTTTTAAAGCTTATTTCTTTCTGGAACACTGTAATATTTTCCGATGAAAGTAAATTTAACCTTTACGGAAGCGATGGACGATTTAAAATATGGAGAGAAGCTTTGAAAGCACTGGATCCTATACTAACACCATTTAGACAGTCAAGTACGGAGGTGGATCTGTCCTCGTTTGGGGTTGTATGTCGACTGGAAGAGTTGGAGATCTTGTTTTTATTGATGGCATAATGAACAAAGATGTATATTTGGGGATTTTAAAGGATAGCTTGAAAAAAAGTGTTAGTTAGTTGGATCTTGGGTCGAACTTCATATTCCAGCAGGACAATGACCCCAAACACACAGCGAAGATTGTACAGTTGTACCTGTTGTACCATTACAAAAAGCAATTACACACTCCAGCCCAGTCTCCAGACCTAAACGTCATCGAAAATTTATGGTCGCAATTAGAGAAAGCTGTACATTAACATGAAATCAAGAGCAATGGAGATCTCAAGAAGGTTCTGAGAGAAGAATGGGCTAAAATTTCTATTGAAACCACTAAAACAATAGTGGAATCTATGCCCAGAAGATTACAAGCTTTAATCCAATCAAAAGGTTATGCAACAAAATATTAATCTGTAGTTTAAATGGATATAACTAAGGGTGTATACTTAATTTTGTGACGTTGTTTTTCCTCTCGTCTCGGATCTTATATTTTTTTCTGGGGAAAATAAACAAATTTAACAATTTTGTTAGTATAATACGGTAAAGCATAGACTAAAGTATATTAGGTAAAAATTTCAATAACTTTAAAGCAATACGTCTTCTGTAATTGCAAAAAGTCTGTAAGTTCCTATGGTGTATACTCAATTTTGTGGCCCACTGTATGTCTGATCTTTAAAATACTATTTAAAAAATGTCTAAAAAGTAAAATAAGTATTTCGCCGCATCGTTCGGACATTCGTTAGGGAATCTAACCTCTTCAAAAATGCTACTGAAACCTCTTTAGAAGTGCATGAAAGAGCAAGCCGACCAGCCACATTTTATAACCTAAAACATGATCCCAATGATCCCTCCCGAATGATCCCAATCGTCACCGTTCAAAGAAAGTCTTACGAAATCCCATACTCAGAATGCGTGCTTGACTAGCTAAAGGGGGTTATAAAATAAGGGTACATAATTGGACCCCCAAGAGAGTGACCCAGGGAAAGGCGCTCAGTCGTCTGTTGAGAGAGAAAAAAGCTTTTTTCAGGAGGGGGTTGAAGGATTTCAGTTATTTTTTAAATAAAAATACCAGTATGTTCTTTATACCAGTTTAAGCTTCTGTTATTTTTTTTATAAAATCTTCGGCAGGGCGCCATTCACATGATGCCATTTCGGGCGAAAATAGCCCCTCTGAAAAGCTACTGAAGGAAAATAAATTAACAATTACGTATTATTGTTAATTACGTATTATTGTTAAATAACTGTTAAAAAGTTAATTGTTAAAAAAGTTAAAGGGGGCGCCTTTTTGGGCGCCTGACGGCGCCCAAAATGGCGCCCTTTGTGAAATTATTGGGGGGGAGGCTCCCCCCCTTCCCCCCCTATAAGTTACGGCCCTGCAAGCACGAACAAACTCGCGGCGAACTATTTGGCGATATTCTGCAGTGGAGTTTGTGGAGTTCTTCTCTCGACAAATAATAGTATGATCCATCATTTTCCCATGATCGTGAAACATAAGGAAGATAATGTGACATATGTCAAGCATAAAAGTGTAGGAAATGAAATGTATAGCACGAATGGTAGAAATTTGTAAATATGTACCAAAAATTAAATGCAATTTTTTTTTTTGTGACGGGGGAAGGGAGATGTGAGCGTTAAATGCTGTAAAACTAAAAAAAAGTGTGTGTTTTTTAAAATAGGAACTTTTATTTTTTAAAAACAGAATACATTGGTTGCCAAGGGTCCCCAGACAACACATATAATTATACAATCAAAATCATCAAGGAAAATTTAAAGTCAAAGAGGTGGCTCGTAGAAAAAAAATCTTCTCGCTTCATGAGATATCAACACGCCACTACATAAAGCTCATATAAAAGCCTTATTAGAAGTACCCGCGTCTTTCTCAACACTTATACATAGAACGCAAAATGGTGCAGTCAAGTTATATAAAATAGTCAGTTATATGAAATGACACAATCATCGTCTATGACTCTGTGTGACTCTCTTACAAGATTCATTCCTCAAATGGTCCGACGCAGTCAAGTCAACTAAGTCATCGAGGTGGCTCATAGAAAAAAAATCTTCTCGCTCCATGAGATATCAACACGGAACTACATAAAGCTCATAAAAGCCTTATTAGAAGTACCCGCGTCTTTCTCAACACTTATACATAGAACGCAAAATGGTGCAGTCAAGTTACATAAAATAGTCAGTTATATGAAATGACACAATCATCGTCTATGACTCTGAGTGAATCTCTTACACGATTCATTCCTCAAATGGTCCGACGCAGTCAAGTCAACCAAGTCATCGAGGTGGCTCATAGAAAAAAAATCTTCTCGCTCCATGAGATATCAACACGGAACTACATAAAGCTCATAAAAGCCTTATTAGAAGTACCCGCGTCTTTCTCAACACTTATACATAGAACGCAAAATGGTGCAGTCAAGTTACATAAAATAGTCAGTTATATGAAATGACACAATCATCGCCTATGACTCTGTGTGAATCTCTTACACGATTCATTCCTTAAATGGTCCGACGCAGTCAAGTCAACCAAGTCATCGAGGTGGCTCATAGAAAAAAAATCTTCTCGCTCCATGAGATATCAACACGCCACGACATAAAGCTCATAAAAGCCTTATTAGAAGCACCCGCGTCTTTCTCAATACTTATACATAGAACGCAAAATGGTGCAGTCAAGTTACATAAAATAGTCAGTTATATGAAATGATACAATCATCGTCTATGACTCTGTGTGAATCTCTTACACGATTCATTCCTCAAATGGTCCGACGCAGTCAAGTCAACCAAGTCATCGAGGTGGCTCATAGAAAAAAAATCTTCTCGCTCCATGAGATATCAACAAGGAACTACATAAAGCTCATAAAAGCCTTATTAGAAGTACCCGCGTCTTTCTCAACACTTATACATAGAACGCAAAATGGTGCAGTCAAGTTACATAAAATAGTCAGTTATATGAAATGACACAATCATCGTCTATGACTCTGAGTGAATCTCTTACACGATTCATTCCTCAAATGGTCCGACGCAGTCAAGTCAACCAAGTCATCGAGGTGGCTCATAGAAAAAAAATCTTCTCGCTCCATGAGATATCAACACGCCACGACATAAAGCTCATAAAAGCCTTATTAGAAGCACCCGCTTCTTTCTCTGCAACGCTACAGATCTTTATAGAACACAAAATGGTGCAGAAACTTTCATGGACCAGAACGCCATTTCATCAAAATAAACTGCAATGGAAGTCAGAAATCCGTCCAGAAACGAAGAGACACAATGACGAAAAGCTACACACAATAACGTTCGAAAAATTGTGATTAGTCACAGTCATAAGGGACATTTGGGACCACTTTAGGAATTGATTCCTGAAGCGGAAATCTCGAAAATGAATTGAGAAGGACTACATTTCAACAATGATACTCTTTCTTGAGTGAAGTTCTTTTGTTGAAACTTCCCTTTACGCTGGAAAGTGTCGATTTATTCATTCTAAAGGTAGGGGTGGGTAGATCTTTTTGCGTGTTTGACATGCCAACGACAGATGTAGGAAGGCCAGGTCAATATGTCGCCCCCAATATGTAGTGCCAAATAGCTCATTGAATGTCACGCTGTTTTGGATTTTGGGGGGAGGTTTGGCGGAAAAGAAAAATAACGCCAAAAGGGGGATTGAAAGTGGTACAGGATTAAAAAAATTTAAGGGCCCCATAGAAATATTTTGTTGCTCGTAATAAAAATCTTTTAAATTCAATGGAAAATCGCAAGTTTTTAATTTATTGAAATTTTTTTTTACTTTTTAACGTTTTATGAAATATAACTTGTGAGTTTTTGTGGTTTTAAAATGCTTTTTGACTTTTAGCACAAACTATATCACTAGTAAGAGATAAATATAACAGTGCAAAATATTTTTCTGTAAATGAAGTTTTTCTAGTAGGAGGAGTCATAGTTTTGAAATTTTGCGTATTTTAAAGAAATTAAACATTGTATGCTAGACGTCTGCTTGACTGCTTTAACTTTCTAATGAAGCTTTTATTATTTCCTTGGCCAGCTATTGAAATCAAAATAAAATTGGACATTTTTAAAACTGTAATGGTCTGGTAGTTTTGGTAAATAGTTTTGGTAATTTTAATGATTGTAATGTCGTTTTTAGTGGTCCACAGTAAAGCTTAACCCACATTAACAAACAACATACGATGGCGAGAAATGTTCCAAAATTACGCCAAATTCAGTGCATAATCCTTTTTTGAAATGTGCTTAAAATGGTAGCACCAACTATTCAAAAAAAGGAGCAGCTGCTCTTTTCGGTCGATCCAAAGCCCCCTTTTCATCGATTTCTGTAAAAATCTCGAAAAAGGGGCGTCCAAAAGAAATACAAGAAATGACTCCACAAACCCGGAGGCCGGAACCAGACCTTTTCTATTAAAAGAAGTCCATTGGTGGAAGAATGGGCCCTCAATACGGATAAAGTGACTTTTAGGGTCTTTGTCCGTGGGCATAAAGTGACTTTTAGGGGGCTTTTGTCCCGGGTAGAGCCCACTCGCTGAAGGGGGACTTGACCTTTTTATGGCGACCTCTCCAACTACCATGCTGATGGTCGCGGTCGGGGTGTTAGCCTAGGAGTTAAGAGGAGGATGGCGGGGATGCTTGGCACACGAAAAGAAAGTGAAGCTCGCTCTCAGAAATGAATATTCAAAAACGACGAAATTTTCCTTAATTTTGACGATGCCGTTTACTGGCAAATGCTCCGAGTTTTTCTTTCGTCAAAGTGAGGAAATTTGATTCGTCATTTTTATGAGGATTCCAATTTCGTCTAATCTAAAGAAATATTTCGTCATTTTTGAAGCATTTGAGTGTAGTAATGAGATACAGAATCGTCAAATCAAGATCGTTAAAGTGAGGATTCGCGTTTACTCAAAAGTCACGTGATAGTTTGACGAAATAATCCTCAAAATTAACGAAATGAGGTTTCAGGATTAATGAATCGTCAAAAATGAAAGTGTTATTTCTGAGAGTGCTGTTAGAGAGTCTCCAAGCAAACCTAAGCAGTGGTGGTAATTATACTAGGCAAATTTAGATCAAATCTTGGACAACAATATTTAACTTTTGGAGCATACACTGTAAAAAATTTGGCTTGAATTTACTAACGATTACTTAGTAACTCTACAGATTTTCACCATTTACTAGAAAATCATCTGTAACCTAAAGAAACTACTGTAGTAATACTAAGCAATATTAAGTAAATTGATGTAACGCTTACAGTGCCCCCTGGTTATCTTTTCTAGAGATTATGACGAATTGATATCGCAACAATAAAAAAAACCTAAAAACGTGGGTTTTTTTTATTTTAGTATATAAAAATTACGTTAAATTATTTCGAAAACTTCACATCCCCCCAAAAAAATGAATCTTAAAATTTCTTAATCAATAACATAAAACTCCTTTAACGATCAAGATTTTAATCTCTTTATTTACACGCAATCAAAATGCAAGTCCCCGATAGCAGCGAGGACTAACGCGCAGTTCTACGTTGCGAGACATGCGGATACCGAGGATCTTGGGTTCGGTCATTACTCCTTCTCTGGAAATTCGATATAAAACCTGACTAACAGAAAAAATAGTGGTGCCCTCTGGTTTTAAACTTTTGTAACCAGTTTACTACCAGTCTCTTTGTAAACATACAAGAAAATCCCTTGCAAATCTACTACAGTTTTCTTAGCATAACTTACTAAGCTTTAATTAGTAATATATACACATATTTCTTATGTAACATTACTAAAAAAACTTATGGAAGCTGAGTTTCCTAGATAATTCTTAGTAACCTTACAGATATTTTTTTAGAGTGTAGACTAGAGAAATTGCAGCAGTAAAATTGAACTACTGAAACAGAAATAATAGTAATTGTAGCAGCGAAAAGGAATACAAATTAATTAATAATTAGTTATAATAAGCGAAGTATGCAAATTGTGGCACTCGCTGGGGCAATAGGCTCAGAAATCCCACCTCTGCCGAAACAAACCGCGCATTCAAAGTTAGTTCATGCTGAAACGCATCATTTTATCAATTAAAAGTCGCTGATTAAAAATTAGAAAACTGACTGTTTGCTCATTTGTAGGCTGACATTAGCACGAGATCTTAAGGTATACGTACACCTTACAGAAAGTGAAAAACGACGCAAACATTCAATTTTGTTTTATTTCTTTATAATATGCTCTGTTTAACTAGCTTTCTGATGATACCAATATTATTAAAATCCATAACTTAGTTTTTGACTTATGATTTTTTTTGTCGAAGCATATCTAATAGAATCTAGGGTCTTCTAGTAACTTCAAATTGATTTTCTGAGGAATGTGTTTATCTGCATGTATTGCTTCATCTTGACAAGGAATCTAGAGTTCTATTAAATATTTTCTTATTCGGTTTTCAGTTATGCGATCTGTATTATATAGAGCATGTGATGACCCTCCATCTTATTTGTATCTTTGAAAGAAATGCTTTTAGAAGCATTTAACTTAATTATTTCTTCAAAAAAATCACTTTTTTTTCGGTATAACAAAAAACATCTTTTAAAAATAAGTTCTTGTTTAACAAAGAACTATCTGGAGGTTCACAACATTAAAGAAGGTGTAATAAACAGTTTCCAAAATAAAATATCGTTTTAAGTCAAATTGAATTAGCAGGATCATTGTCAAAAAAATGTCTAATTACCATACTAATTATTAATTAACAAATATGCTAATTACTTTTTTTGAAAAAAAATTACATATAATAGTTAGCCTATGTGTACTTCATCTATGGTATAAATTAAAAAAATGTTCAATGAAAATTTAAAAAAAAAATTGTAAAAGGCATACGTATATACCTTAATTGACACAATAACGGTAATAATATTCTTCACTTATAAGTAAAAAGCGTTGTAATTATAAGTTTATTGGAGAGTTAAAAAACCGCTAATTCGATGCAACGAGCCTATGTCTTATTTTCTAAATGATTGACAGTCGTTGGTTTGGGGCAAAACGGACAAATCTCTTTCTTAGCTAAGATAGGTAAAATGCTGTCTGAGTTTGTGATAAAATTGAAAGTTTTATTATAAAAAATGATACTAATGTTCTGCGGTAATATGCGGTAACTGGGGTAATAATTAGTGATACAGTAATTAAAAATTCTTTTAAATGATAAAATTTCTTGTTATTACTTAAGAGGGAAATTTAAAATATGACACTAAATTACAAAAAAAAATCCATTTGATTGTGATTGCAATTTTCTCAATATAATGGCTTATGTATTCTACAGTGATAATACTCTCACTTTTTTTCACGCACTTTAATCGATATACACTGCTCAAAACAATTAGGGGAGCACATGTTTTAAACCCTTTCGCTCCCAAAGATTCCATTGGGAATCATCAGCTTGTGATTTTTTTCTGACTAAGTTAAATTCGCAACTTATGTATCGTTAGATACATCATTATATGGAAGAGTAACGTATTTTGAAGAATTTAATATTTTTTTTTAATATTAATGAAAATATGAAAAATATGGTAAAATAAATTTCACTTTAAAACAGTTTTAGAAAATAAATTGACCCTAAATTTTTCATGCTTGCATTTTTTAGATGTTTAAAAATATATTTCAACTATTTTTAACAAAAAAAGTTTTGAAAAAATTATTGTTATAATTTATTAAAAAGTTATTATTTCATTTCCCCCTTTTAAATTTAAGTATTAAAAACTTAAGATTTTTTCTCCTGTTTTTTACTATTTCATTTCGAATGCATAGTGAACCTATTTAACAAATTTCAGATTTATAGGATAAAAATTAAAAAGTTGGGAGTGAAGTTAAAGTTGGAATTAAAAAGTGCTCCCCTAATTGTTTTGAGCAGTGTAAATGACTACCGTGCGGCCACAATTCTTCGTTTTCCTTCGAAGAAAACAGAACAGGTGTCGAAGAAGAAAAAATGCTATAAGAATGTGTGTTTTAGTTACTCATTGTAAAGGAATGCCGCTCAACGAAATATTTAGAATGCTCTCACAAACCTCAAGGCCTCTCAAACGACTTACCCACAATCGGATACAAGCAGATAGATAGATATCCCGATTTTTAAAAATATTTTTTTATAATAATTTGGGTTGCCCTCATAAGAGTTTCTCTTTTTTTACCGCATCCTGGAAAAATACGTAATTACTAAATATCGCTAATTTTTAATTAAGGTAATTAAAGCATTTATAGATAAAGGGTGGTGTCTTTGTGAAGAATAGAATTTCATTACCAGGGTTACAATTACACCTTTCAAGTAACATTTATAAAATAATGTAGTTAAAGACATTTTCGACATCTATGTACCAGTTTCACCCATGCAGGAACAGTTTTCCTTTGGAAATTTATATACTAGAACCTACTGGAACTTATTCGATACTGATTCAATTTTTGAACAAATTGGCGAAAAAGATTAATTCCTAACAAATGCTTCATTCAGAAATTTTTCTGTCCTTTCCAGATATAGGTCAGCCAAAAAAGTCCTTCAAATAATACTCCGTGAGGGAGTGCACGTTAAAAATGCTCCTTAGTCCCGACGGTGAGTGTGATATCACTTCTAAAAGTTGCGTTGTGTGCCTTATCGTGTGTCGGCTCGTCACTTTACTATGGTTCTAAATTATGACGCTCGTCACATATGTAGTACTAGTGCGGCGTTCCCTAAATTTAACTCGCATCACCAATTGCAATAAACTACGATATTTTCTTTCGTTTTTTTCGGTTCTAAGACTAGTTATTTGAAAGTACTTAGTAATTTAATGTTATGTAATGATATAAAACACCAATAGCCCTCATGTAGCTCTAGTGCAACATTTACAACTCAACCTCCTTCCATGGATATTCGAATGACTGCTTTCGTAGCTTTACGGAATGCAAATGTAAATTCGTTTGACCATCCGCTGAGATTCAATCCAAAAGAAATTTCGCCATCTGCCGACAGACTACGACAATAGGAAAAATTAGGTGTAAATGTTGAAATTAAAACAAATGTTCCTGTTCAGCACATGTTCCCTTCCTTCCAGACATTTCGACGACTGCTTTCGTAGCATTCACCGAATGCAATTTGCAAAAATCGTTTGACCATCCGCTGAGATTCAATTCAAAAGAAATTTGCCATCTGCCCATGGACGGTAGGACATCAGAGGAACCTATGCAAACGGGTCTTCTCAAAATGATCCAGTCCTTTCTCGCCTCCACTTGAAATGGAATCACACCTTTCTTACAGAGGGAACCCCAAAGTGGGGTCCTTATCGGGGGATAAGATCTCCCACGTGTTAAAAGGGGGGATTCGTCAGTTACCAAAGTCGGTTTCACACACAGGTTCCGGTATTTTTTCCCGCACTTACGGTGCAGGATTATTTGGCTCCGTATGTTTCAGGAATACAACAAAACCTAGCTTAAGTTTGCAGCAGAGAAATGTACTAGGCGGATAAATCTGGGTAAACAACCCGGCTGGCGCTGCAATTTCGCGTACTCTGATTGGATGCTCCTTCGACCCTGATATTCGTGCGCCCTGTTACGTCAAAATCGAAGGGAAAAAATAATTAAAATAACACTCTAACTGAAGCTTAAATAATAAAAATAATAAATTTATGTCTTGAAATAACAAATCCATTTGTTTATTGAATGTGAAATACCTTTTTGTATTCGATTCTTGCACTCAAAAATGAGAAATGTTTACCCTTTTTCTCGTAGAACATTTGTATACTGCAAACTTAAGATCGGTTTAGGTGTAGGTAACCTAAATCTTATCTTATCAATAAAATTTAGGTTTTTTTTTTTTTTGCTGAATTGTATATTGCCCCCTGAAACTTTAACAAATTACGTCGTTTCGTGACTCCGCATAATTCTTAAAACAAGTAGGAAACAACTTGAAATGCCGTTGATAAGCATGATTATGAAATCCTGATAACTTATGCCAGATATTTTTCCGGTCGCTTCTGAAATCTACATTTCATTCAACATTACTATGATCTTAACAGTAAATGCGGGGAAAATACCTGAACTTTTCAGTGTGAAACGGGTCTGAAGTCTGACAAAAGAGTGTAAAGATACCACAAAGCTTCTAATCCTCAAAAAAATGACAGTGGGAGGAGTGTCGTCCCCTTTTGACCATCCCAGAGATTACGATCTCGATCCGAACAGGAAAAACCCAACGACACGTCCATAAAAGAACCCTATCCGGCACCATCTGCCCTACCAACGATTTAGAGAAAAGAGAACAACGGATCCAAACCTTTAAAGAAATTCTCGCCCCCATTCAAAGGCAAATCACACCTGAGGAGAGACCGGACATTGTTGGGGTCGGCCTTATCAGCGGATTAGATCTTCCTCCGACGAAGAAATATCCTCAAAAAGACACCTCTTTTGAGGATATTTCGTCTATGGGCTTTTGTTGAATGGCATAGAGTTAAGATGGAGACGGTGATGGTGATGGACAATATTCAATATAAAAACTGGTTTGCTAGATGAAGCTTTTGATTGCTCCGTAGTAAGCCCAAGCAAATGCACTCTAAAAAATGAATGCTCAAAAATGACGAACTTTTACTTAATTTAGACAATTCCATTACTGGCAAATGCTCCGAGTTTTTGTTTCCTCAAAGTGAGAAAATTTGAATCGTCATTTTTATGAGGATTTGAATGTCGTCTAATCTAAAGAAATATTTCGTCATTTTTGAGCATTCGTCATTTTTGAGCAATGAGATTCTGTTTCCTCAAAATCAAGATACAGAATCGTCAAATCACGATCGTAAAAGTGAGGATTCGCGTTTACTCAAAAGTCACGTGATAGTTTGACGAAACAATCCTCAATATTAACGAAATGAGGCTTGAGGATTTATGAATCATCAAAAATGAAAGTGTTGTTTCTGAGAGTGTGCTCTCGGCGAACTATTTGGCGCGATTCTACATGAGTTTGGGTGTTGGCTATGCTAAATCGACTTGGCGATTTCTTACTCTCTTATAAAAACTATAATTACAACGCATTTTTCGAAACTGTCACGGGAATTACTACCATTCTGTGTAAGTTCAAATCTCGTGCTACAGTACAAACTACAACTGTGCAAAACAGCGATTTTTCGATTTTAATCCTTTCAGTCCCAATGAAAATTTGGCATCATTTTAGATTTTTTTTCTGATCGTCTATAACCATTTATTGTATCAAAAAGCACATCATTTGATACTTCTTACTCTTTTCGATTAGAAAATATTTTTTATTAATTCCAATAGACGTCACCCCTATTATTATTTCTTTAAAATTATGATCAGAAACATGATGATGCCAAATAGCATCGCTGGGACTGAAAGGGTTCAGGCTTCTTAGGAGAAAATGATGTGTTTCAGCATGAACATTTTGAGTGAGCAGTTTAAATGGGCTTACTATAGGTAGCTTGGCAACTTTCTGAAGGCTTCAATTTTTTGTTCACGCCAAGTATCTTCCATCTTCTTCCCAACTCTATGTTGAATGGTCGTCAAAGGGGGTCACTTTGGGCACAGCAGTTGTATCCCTGAGGCTTAGTTTTTTCATATTTGATTGTGATTTTTAATTAATATAATTAGTTTTAAAAAAAACGTCATCCACGTGGAATTGCGGGACCATAACAGGGCTTGAAAATACATGGACCGGGCCGAAACGGGAGCTTGACGCCATCCTCTATTAGTTTGATTGATTGAGTTTGGTTGAGATAATGCGCTCGCCCTAGGGCTGCTTCATCCTCTATTAGTGTTTGCTTAGGTTAGGTAAAGTTTTGAATTATCGTCGCACTAGAGCTACACGAGGGCTATTCTATTAGTGTTTGCTTTTTTATACGCCAATACGAATTTAACATTGTTTTGATTTTGAGTGTATTTTCACAAGTAAGCATGCCTCTAAACGGAAGCAATGCGAAGTTAACGGGTTCCCCGTAAGGCGGGACCATACTGCTAGTTTCTATATATAAATTGGTATTATGTATATAGGGCAAGACTCTAGCCCCAAAGTCCCGATGTTACCTTTAAAAGTTACGTTGTTTGCCTTCTCAAGTGCAAGCCCGTCACTTGACTGAGATACTTATTACTCCCCCGCCAATAGCCCTCGTGTAGCTCTATAGGGCGACGCTAATTCCTTCTAAATCTAACAATTCCTTCGATCTTTTGACTGCTACCACACCAAGGCTTAATTTTCCTTCCTAAAGTCCTATAAAATTTGATATTCCCACGGGTACAGGTCCCTGGCGATTATTTCCTTACCCTTCAGGAACATCTCTAAATTGCGAATGTGGCGATAGATAGCAACATCTGTCACTTATGAGCGTGTTGTGTCTGTCTTACTTGACGAATATTTATTAGAGGGTCTTTGACCAAGCACACAAGCCTAAAAATATATGTCTTCCAACCAACCAACTTGATATTAGTTTTTCATATTCTGATTACTTTTCTCACAAGAAATCACCGCTAAAAATGTAATTATATATAAAAATTGAACCATGGAATAGGAGCTATGTAACAAAAAGAAATCAACTAAGGACACACAGTAACCCACTACGATTCAAATAACCGTTTCCTGAAGTGCCGAAAGTGTCACCATCCAAGGGTAAATCTCTGAACGTTGGACACCACAGAAGAAGGCTTATCCCACCCCTACTACAAAGGGATCTCTTAAATCCACCACAGAAGGATGGCCCAGTGAGCATTTCTACGAAACATTCAACGTGGGAAGTGAGACGTCAGTTTGTAAGGAATGTCCAGTAGCCATAATGAAATATTTTTTAAACTACAACATCTGTTACATTCTGGCTTTACAATGTATGCATATTTGCACCAGATGTGCATATGGTAATACATAACAACAAAACGAAGCACACATTATAAAAAAAAATTGCTGCAAGATTGCACCGGAAGGCTGAAATTTCCTAGATGCAAATACTATAAGGAACGTTTGATTTACTACTTCTGCAGTGTATCAAAGTTAAGATTTTACTACAAAATTGGTAAATTCGCTCTCCAAATATATATAAATGGTAATTAGAAGGTTCCAGGATTCTGAAGCAAACGTGCACCAAACTTTTTAACAGTTCAATTTGAAGGAAAGTCCGTTGTGATTTACTAATTCACTTCTGAGGATTTTTTAATTTGGAGCTGCTTTCGACATTTGCAACTAACTACTACATCATTTATCAATAATTCAATAACCAAGCAGAATTATACTTTTAGTGACTCTAGCATCTCCTACACTTTAAAACAAGAGTGAAATCCTTCTAATGTAGGAGAAGTGCATTTTCGACACTGGAAAGGAGTGAAAATTAACTCAGACTGAGTTAAAATCACTCGTTTGTTTTAAGAGTGTAGTCTAACGTGAAAAATGGAGCACGGTGTCGTGGTTCTTGCAACCGAAGATTTTGTACACTGGACAGGAAACCTGAAAACTCGCATTCCAGAAAAGCGTGGCTTTTATCCGTGCAATTATTTTTTAAAAAATCGAACAAGCTTTTGAACTTACCTATGATAACTAAGAATATAGGGCAAGTATCCAGTGGCCTTCATTTCTAGATTACCATAACTTGAACAGAACAGATGGTAATACAAAGAAGAGTCTATCTCACCAGGGGGCTATGCGGTCTCTTTTAAGAAGAGCTTACCTTCCTAAGATCCCTTTTAATCCCATCTTCGAAAATGCGGCATGTCTGTTCTTTGTTCATTGAACACAAGAAGTGAAGACGGAAGTGGTTTCACTATGTAACATGAATTTTAACAGGTCAGCTCAAGTTGAGGTAAAGTTCCCGCCTTTTAAACCCAAGATAAGGAGTATAAAAAAGGTGCAAAAAGATACTTTTTAAAACAGTTTAACTTTTAATTTGTATTTTATACATTGTTTTAAAATCTTACCAACACAGTAAAAAAAAATCTGTAGTATTACTAGAAAATCTCTAGGAAACTCAGGTGCCATGAACTTTTCTAGTAACCTTACTGCATTAAACTTAGTAAGTAACACATACATTTCCTTAGTAACCATACTAAGAAAACTGTAGTAGATTTACAGATGTTCTGCTTGTACGTTTACTAAGAAACTTGCAGTAGCTTTACAGGGGATTTTCATGTAAGTTTACTAAGAAACTATAAACAGTTTCAAAAATTTCAAACCAGAGGGAACCACTAATTTTTCTTGTAAGTCAGTTATTTCAAATTTGCGGAGGCTCGAACCCACGTATCTCCAGATCCGAGCGCTCGCTTGCAACGAGGAACTGCGCGGAACCTCGCTGCCATCGGGACTTGCTATTCATTTGCGTGTAAATAAAGAGGTTAAAATCTTGATCGTTAAAGAGGTTTTATGTTATTGATAGAAATTTTACTATTGATTTTTTTTGTTTCTTATCATTGCGATTATCAATTCGTCATAATTTTCCGATGAAACGTACATTAATTGAATTTTTACCTTTGACCGATCTATCGAATCAATGACTTTTATTAATAGAATTTCATTCACCGATTGCTGATTTTGACTCGCGCACTTTCAAATTACAGATACGATCACCTGTGAGTTTTCGCTAAATCCGATGACCAATCGAACAAATTTCGAGAAAATGCTGCTAGGAAAACGACGCCGACGCATCTCTAGAAAAGATAGGCAGGGGGCGCTGTAGGCGTTACATCAATTTACTTAGTATTACTACAGCAGTTTGTCTAGTAAACCTACTATAAGAGATTGGTTACAGGTGATTTTCTAGTAAATGGTGTGATACCTGTAAAGTTACTTAGTAATTGCAAGTAAATTTAGGCCAAATTTTTTACAGTGTTACGGCGACGAGTTCGGTTCCTGTCCGAGTGGGAAAAGTTTCAGGACGGGAAAAATCAAAGGCATACTCATGCCATATGATTACATGCCATGTAAAAGATATCTGAATACCTATGATACATGATTGGCAAAATTAAATACCGGTATACTTCGATATCTACAAAGAGCTCAGATTATTCTTCTTCAACGTATGGTATGGTATGATATGGTATGATACATATATATTCCAGCTTGTGTGCTTGTTCAGAGAACCGCTTATAAGCTTTCGTCAAGTGGGACAGACACAGAAATTTTTTTTACAGTCACAAAGAAGGGAATAACACATAGACAAATAACAACATTTATTGACGGTCACAAACATCCATGCCTGACCGGGATTCGATCCCGAACCCAGCAGCTCCATAGGCTAGAGTCCCAACGATTGCGCCACCGGGGCGGCACCTCATCAACGTTTCTGTAACTATCGGACAAGTTTGCTAACTAGTGTTTATGTGTAAGATTAACGATGCAGTGCACTTTCTTTTATTGGAGTACTGTCAATAATTATAGATTGTGTGGTTTTAGAACACGTTAAAGAATATTTGTTAAAATTCCTTTAGAAAGATTTAGCTGGAAGATGCGCAGAGTTAGATAAAATTTACCAATACGAATTTTATAACCGACAAATACTTTCTCAAATTAAAAACCACTGCACACTGCATGCAATACTTTGTTTTTTATCACCTCCAAAAAACTTTAAAATTCGTAGCGACCACCATGTAGTAAGCACACCCCAGCCAACTTTAAAAGAGATCATAAAAGCCCTTATAATATCTTCGTCAAAAGCCAAAGAAAAAATCATAATGCACATCTGTAGACCACCATAAGATTATAAGTATGTTCAGCATGTGTGATGCATTCCCTCACAATTCAGGATTATCATTATCCATGTCACCCATGACCACGCACGTTGAACCACGCGCCGGTTTCAGATTTTATGTGCAATAAACCCTCTACGCCGATAAGTTAAACCTTCTCTATCTCATACATGACAACGCTGCAAGTTGGGATAACAGAACTGTAACTATTATTTTTTGTATTCATGATAGTTATGCCAGTTTCACACATAACAGTTCCGGTAATTTTTGCGCACATGCCGCATGGTAAACAGTGATAATATAGAGTCGAAGGTAGTTTTTCCAAGCGGCAAATATCGTTGTTAGCGGATTTGCAAAAAAATGTGCCACGTGAAAATGAGCTTTCTGCTTAAATATATCTAAATGGAAATATATACATCAACAAATGAACAATTCATTTGGGACAAATTAGCTGAGTGAAAATTAGTTAAAAAAGTTTAAATTAACATCTTTTTCGGAAATGAAGGTGCTATTGGTATTCACCGATTCCTCGTCATTTTCGGAAATGAAGGTGCTAATGGTATTCACCCATTCCTCGTCGTTTTCGGAAATGAAGTTGTTAATGGTATTCTCCATTCCTCGTCAATGGATTGATTTGATGTATGATATTACCTCAAGAAGTGTCTATGATCATTTAATTAGTGCTTTCATATTACAAATGCTGCAAATTTCGAAATCAACTGTAAGATTCGTTGTTATAAATTACCACTAAGTAAACGAATTATAATTACTAAAAACCATAAATACGTTTTTTTTCCCTCCGTCGCTTGTGAAAGCCCCAATTGACCTATCATTACCATTGCTAATTAAAACTTAATCACAAGTAGCATAAAACTTACCGAAAACTGGTAAGTGTAAAATGTGCCTTACAGTTATATTAAACCAAAACCGAGATAATAAAATCGCATGTGACATTGAACATTGTATGATGCTCGGTTGACAGCTTTAAGACTTAATTTTCTCATCACGAATTTCGATGTGAAGTTCAAAATATTCTTATAGTTCCAAACCACCCACTTGGTATGGTATGTGCTCCTCGTTATCATTTTATAGATGTTCGAGTCAGGTTGAGAGGTTTTAGGCTCGGGGTCAAACGAGGAACCTCAAAGTATAATATTGCGCAAGCAAAGGTTAAGAGGGGTTTTATGGTCCTGTGGTTGAGATTTGATCACTTGGGATGAGCTGGATAAGGTAACTTATTGGATGCGAGTTCTGTTCAGCTTTGAATCAAGAAAAAGTCAAATTTTTAGATGCTACAATCAAACTGGGGTGTCAAACAACATAGACTTTCAATTAAAATTCGATGATGATATTTGAGCAAATTTCGTCTGACTGCTGCAAGTGCGATTTTTAAAAAAAAAACTGTATGGTCCTGTCCGCCGTTTTATGGTAAATTGTATTTTAGTAACAAAACACAGCCCGTTTCAATTTGGTTTTGGTAAGGTTGTGATAATGACTGAAACTGTAACTACATGATATCACAGGTGAACAATACATTAAGTAATTGATTGAATATACCATTTCTTCCAGTCGACTCCAAATATCTAAATAATCCAAATTTTCTTCTTCTGATTATCCAAATGTGGCTAAGCCACAATTGCTTTAGATAATTGGATTTCTACTGTATGGTTCAAAATAGTAAATCCTTAGTTAGTCACAATCCCTAGTAGTACTGAAGGCAATATCTTTCATTGTTTTTGCTGATAAACACACAGAAGTTCTAGGAGTTTTGAGTCAACGACTTTTCGAGTCCCACACACAAAACTATTCATCATCATCACATTAAATTTCGACAAATTCATCCACCATTTTCCCCCAACAATTAAAAATTCCATGCACTCAATTCTTTTGCCGTAAGAAACAACACCCCTCATTTCTCACATATGACAAAACATAAAAGAACGAAATTTACAAAAGAAAAAAAAGTTTTGGAGAAAAAAAAATCCCAAACAGACAGTGAAAAGCTTACCTATCGTATATCCAACAGCTGATTTTAAAATAAATGCAATACAATTGCAAATTGTCCTACTTTTCTTAAAAGAAGAATGGTTAGTTTATTATTATTATACAAAATATTGCTTATAAAATGTAAGCATTCCTTCACAGTCCGTCATTCGATTCCAAATTATGGCGACCGTCGTCAATATAGATCTTATTGCCACGATAATTCAAACTAACTAATCTTCATTAGGCATGAAAATAGTAATAGCAACGAAATAAAACAAATTTGAGGTGCAAATATCATCGGTTTATGATTTTTTTTAATGTAGACAGATTTACCACAGATGCTGTTTTAAAGCTATTAAAATAATAAAACAACGAGATAATGCTTTTGCTTTAAATTTGTCTTGTATATTGGCTATTGGCTTCTTTTCCACTAAATCAATATTTACAATTTAAAGCAATGCTTTGACAGATTTTGAGACATTTTTTAAACAAAACTAATTTTAATATTTTGCTTATCATAATCTATTTTAATAAAATACACTCGAAAATCTCTGCACTCCATTTCTTAAATTTGTATTAAGTTTTGGTTTACATTTAAACGCACTCGTGTCTTCTCAAAATTAGATTTCTCAACAGGTTTCAAATACTTAAAGAAGACTAGAAGTTGTTTCTAAAGGGAATGCAAACCTCCCACGCCGTTGTCACGATGTCTTTGTTGCTGTTGGATCTCGATGGAATTCGAGGGAGTTCCCTCGCATATCACGCGCTGTTGACCCTTTTGCTTGGATATCGTCCAGGGTGGGTTGAAAGAGTTGCTACCCACATTTATGCAACAGTAATTGTAGAACCTAGTAGAAGCAGCACTATATACAGGGTGGTTATAAAATAACGCTCCCTATTCGGAGTGGTCTGTAGCTTGAATGAATAATCCAAATGCATCAAACATTGAGACACTTACTAATCAAGAAGGGGGAAAAAGAATAACATCATAAAAAACAAGCTCGTCTCTTGACCAGGGTTCTGAATTACGAGGCGTAATTGGATGTGTTAGCCGTAATTAGCCATAATTGGCTACTCCTCGTAATTATAACCTTGGTCAAGAGACGAGTTTGTGTGTTACAATTCCATTCTTTTTCGTAATGAAGAAACTCGTCTCTTGACCAGGGCTCTAAATTACGAGGCGTAATTAGCTGTGTTGGCAGTAATTGGCCACAATTGACGACGCCTTGTAATTTAGATTCTGGTCAAAAGACGAGTTTGTTTTTTATAATTATTCTTTTTTATGATTATTCTTTAGGATTCTGTCTTTTTTATGATTCCATTCTTTTTCCCCCTTCTTGAATAGCAAGTGTCTCAATTTTTGATGCATTTGGATTATTCATTCAAGCTACAGACCACTCCGAATAGGGAGCGTTATTTTATAACCACCCTGTATTAAGGATCGAATAATTCTCCAACCTCCTTAACAACAGGGAAATAAACTCGGCAGACATTTCTACACTATAAAAGAAAAATCTGTTAATTTTTCAGAAAAAAAAACATTTAGAGATAAGTACCGTTATTTTCTAATGCCCGATATTTCTTTATCCAGTTGTTTAGGATAATTGAAGTTCTTTGCCTTGGGCGTTTAAACTGCAGTAACTAAACCAATGACTTGGGTCATTACTCAATAATTTTAACCAGCAAGAAAGTATACTAAATGGCTGATTATTTGATGGCTAAAATGATCCAATTCATTGTTGTAGTTGCGGAAGTTTATCTGCCTAGTCTACTGTACTAGGGTAGACTGACCAGTGAGTGAACAGACCCCAGTGACTGAACATTTGGTAAATATGATTAAAAAATTAAATATTGAAAATCATTCCACTATGAATTGGCAACACTGACTTCCTCTCATCTAGTGGGAAGCTATCTGACATCTGATTGGTTGTCCTGGTCATTAATTAAAATCCAACATGCTTATTGACTGGACATTTTTGTGTTCATTCACTGGTAAAAGTACTGTTCATTCACTTGGCTTTTGTACCAATTTTTATTTGGACCCCCAAAGGACCCAAAGCTATGCAATGTAAAGTCACCTCCTTTTTTTGTAGAATTTACATATAACGACAGATGTGTTCACATAGTCATAAACCCACAAGCTATATTTTCTTTAAATGTATGAATTTTCTTAAAACAAATTGTGCTTAAGCGTTCATTCACTGGTTAGTCTACCCTACTGTACTCTAAGTCATTAGTATCTGGTGATTTTATTCGTCATCGTCTAGTAAATGCAATTTTGTCACTCCACAAAAACCGGGTTGTGTATGGAAATGTGGACGTGGGTTTTTTGGGTGTTTTTCGTGGACTGCGTTTGGGTGGTGTTTGGGTCAAGATGGGGTTCGATTCTTCTGTGATGGAATGGAATGTTTTGGCTGACCTGCCCAGTGGTGTCTTGACATATTGTGTCTCATTTTAGATTGTTTGTTTGGATTTGAACCCTTCTGGCTGTGCATTTGGAACAGCTATGATATGATGGCCGGTCTCGATTTGATTAAGGCGATTTGCGCTGCGTTGCCAAGCAGCGAAAACTGTTCAAATGTGATACCAATTTTACTTCATGTTTCATGCGATTAGATGGGTATAGATACTCTACTTTAAACATTAAAGCTGGCAAATAGTCACTAATGAATAGACCGTGCCATTAAATCGTAGCTGTACCGTTTATTTAAAACCTTAAAGAGGGGGCATTAAATAAATGGATCACTGTGTAAGGAGGAGTACACTTCGCAGTTTAGAACCTCGGTCAAACGATGATTTCGACACCTGAGCTGGCTTTCAATTCAAAGTAACTTAGAGCGGTATCGTAAGGCTTTGATCCCAGTCTGTAAGGCGCTTGCGTTGCATGCGAAGAGTCCTCTTAATTTCCTTAATTTCAGGCCCAGGCATTGCCAAAATAACTGCCGACCTATAAACGGCCTGTGCAGCCAAAAAAAAGTCCGTCAAATACCCCGCGTTGCGTGAGTGATCGTTAACTACGCTCCAAAGTTCCGATGAGTCCACTTTTTAAAAATCGCGTTGGTTGGCTTCTCTGGTGCCAGCTAATCATTTCGGGTTTCAAATTTTGGCTCCCGTCACCAGTTGCCCTCGTGTAGCACTGGTGCACTAATTGACTACGAATCGTAATTTGGAACAATGGTCAAGAGACGAATTTGTTCTTTATTATTATTCTTTTTTAGGATTCCATTATTTTTCTCCCTTTCTTGATTAGTAAGTGTCTCAATGTTTGATGCATTTGGATTATTCATTCAAGCTACAGACCACTCCGAATAGCGAGCGTTATTTTATAACCACCCTGTACTCCACGGCTATCCTAAACTAAACACTGTTCTCTGTTTCTTCCTCAGGTGTCTTATCGAGAGAGCAGCACCCAAGACACGAGCCGGGCTGACACCTCTTGACCCCTTTTTGGCCGACCACCTGCGAAAAAGGTCTTGCCTCACCAAACGCTATCTCCACCATCTCTTTCATTTCTCTAACCTTTCGCCTCATTCAAACGTTAGTGAGGGGGTGGAGGAATGTGGAAGAGGTCCTTTTGAGATTCACGAAGGTTACGTTATAAGAAGGTTGCAGTACATATCTGCAGTATCTACAACGATTATTTGGGCCATTGGTGTAAGCACTCGATAGGCGCGTTTACATGAGACATCGAATCCATGGACTACCAAACCCTCCATTAGGGGAAAAAGTGCTCGAACAGGATTTCTAACCCAAAACTATCTAATAATGGCCGAACCCATGGAATCAAACGTCAAACCCTCTTCGATTGGAGGGTTTGCGAGACCCCCCAATGAACCCTGCAATTCCGGTTCTGCCTGGGCGAAAATCCCCTAGAGGGAAAAATTGCGGAGTTTGCTCTTCATTCCATGAAATCGATGGCTCATGTAAACGCGCCTAATCAGTACTTCATATTTAAATTAAAAGTACAGAAGAACTCCAATTATGCGAATTTCAGACGAAAAATAAATTATCCGGCCTATCAGTTAATTTTCGTTTTTGTTTGATGTCGTGCCTGTAATTGTTTTGGACTAAAATTCCAGAAATTTATGCAAAGCATTCGGGGTGAAAACTTAGTCGGATTACGGAAAACGCCGGATTATAGAATGTTATCGGTTGGGGCTTTAAATTACCGTCGTTTGCATATAAAAGTACGACTGCTTAGCGGAGGTCGGATCTCACCAATTAAGTTCTAGGTTTTGCCCACAATTCATACAATAAACGTACAGGGTGGTTATAAAATAACGCTCCCTATTCGGAGAGGTCTGTAGCTTGAATGAATAATCCAAATGCATCAAGCATTGAGACACTTACTAATCAAGAAGTGGGAAAAAGAATGGTAACATAAAAAAAGACAAAATCCTAAAAAATAATCATAAAAAAGAATCATCATAAAAAAAACTCGTCTTTCGACCAGAATCTAAATTACGAAACGTCGTCAATTATGCCCAATTACTGCCAAACACAGCTAATTACACCTCGTAATTTAGAACCCTGGTCAAGAGACGAGTTTCTTTTTTACGAAAAAGAATGGGATTATAACACAGAAACTCGTCTCTTGACCAAGGTTATAATTACGAGGAGTAGCCAATTACGGCTAATTACGGCCAACACATCCAATTACGCCTCGTAATGTAGAACCCTGGTCAAGTGACGAGTTTGTTTTTTATGATTCCATTCTTTTTCCCCCTTCTGGATTAGCAAGTGTCTCAAAGTTTTATTGCATTTGGATTATTCATTCAAGCTACAGACCACTCCGAATAGGGAGCGTTATTTTATAACCACCTCGTGCTAACAAGAAAAAAATATCCTTAAAAAACCACTGATCAGGTGTTGATCTCGTCACTTGACATGGGGTTTTAAATTACAGGGTGTAATTGGCTGCGCTTAAGATCCTCATGGAAGACTAGAAATAGACGGCTGAAAACGATTACCTACCGAAATATAAAAATTTTGTTGTGCAGCGTTTTGCTAAGGTTCTTTTGTTAGTATGAAATTTTTGTTTTAAGGAGTTTTATTTATTTAATTGCAGTCGCGTCCCGGCGTCAAAGTGGTTTAAAAAGAGTGAGTTTTTATTTACTTCTAATAGTGTAAACTTGTAAATACTATATCATTATGAGGTACCTGTTCTCTGTGTAAGTTACCTTTTCATCGTTTTCTAGTCTATTAGTAGAAGTGCTTAGACTCTTAAGGGGTCTAAGGAGTCTTAGAAATGTGCAAAGAAGATACTACAAAGCAAAGTTTGATCTTTCCTGTCATTTTTTAACTGCTCAATGTATAAGTATAATTTTTTTATAGGTAATTCTACAAGATTTATTTATTATAAAACAAGTTTTAAAAATTATGAAACTTTAGCCCAAACTAAAATAAATGATATTAAACATGAAGCTATTTGAACACATTGTGATTAGGCTTGCGCGGCAAATTGTGAGGTCAAAATTGAAAAAATGACCAAGAAAATGACTTTATATTGTACAAATATGTACAAACAAAGACTTATACCTAAATTCTCAGCTCAATTTTCATTAGAAATTATTTTAAGAACTTTTTTCTAAAAAAATTAATAAAATTTTAAAAATTTTGACTTTAAATTATTTTTAAAATAATTTCTAATTAAAATTGAGCTGAGAATTTAGGTATAAGTCTTTGTTTGTACATATTTGTGCAATATAAAATCATTTTCATGGTCATTTTTTCAATTTTGACCTCACAATTTGCCGCGCAAGACTAATCACACTGTGTTCAAATAGCTTCATGTTTAATATCATTTATTTTCGTTTTGGCTAAAGTTTCATAAATTTTAAAACTTGTTTTATAATAAATAAATCTTGTAGAATTACATATAAAAAAATTATACTTATACATTGAGTAGTTCAAAAATTACATGAAAGATCAAACTATGTTTTGTAGTACCTTCTTTGCACATTTTTAAGACTCCTGTGACCCCTTAAATCAAAAGAGTGAAATCCACTCTTTTGTGCATTTTCGACACTGGAAAGGAGTGAATATTAACTAAGACTGAGTTAAAATAACTCGTTTGGAGTGATTTTAACTCAGTCTTAGTTAATATTCTAATGACTTGTGGTTAAGATCTCGATCTTGGGATTGGATGGTCCCGCAATCGAGTCTCGGTACCACTGAACACCCACCGAGTATATGCGGAGTACGTGCACGTTAAATCTGTGGGTCTGAAAGTCCTGTGGGCGGTCATTGCGCAATTTCCCACGTGTAACGGTCCCTGGAGACTATTTCCTTCCCCTTCAGGGACATGTCTAAATTGCGGAGGGCGATAGATTACAGCATCTGTCACGTATGTGTGTGCGTTGTATCTGTCTTATTTGACGAAGGTTTATAAGTAGGTCTCTGACCAGCAGACAAGCCTGAAAATATATATCTTGACACACCAACCAAGTGCTTGATATATTGATGTGAGCAGGAGGTTTGGTTTGTGGACCTTTTTGGAATCACAAGTCGTTTTCCTGTAAATAGTGGATATGAAATTCAAACTGTGCCATGCCTCAGGTACATGTGATTGAAAATTGCAGCACATTTGTAGGCGTTAGAATACAGCACCCGTGCTGGTAAACTTGATTTTTTTTTTTTTTTTTTTTGAAGTGTACAAATCACTTTAATGGGTCGAATCCAATGGAGAACTTTCCTCTACGCCTATTTCTTTTAACATTTAACGGAAGAAGAAGCGTTTACACTCTTAAAACGAATGAGTGATTTTAACTCAGTCTGAGTTAATTTTCTCTCCTTTTGGTGTCGAAAATGCACTTCCCCTATAGGAGGGGATTTCACTCTTTTGTTTTGTTAAACCTCCAACAATCTTCTTATTAACAACAAACGAGCGATTTTAAGGCTATAAAAAGCGATTAAGGGCGATTACGAGCGATTTAGGAGTTAATTTCACTCCTTTCTAGTGTCGAAATTGCACTTCTCCTATAGAAGATAGAAGTGGATTTCACTCTCGCGTTTTAAAAGTGTACGGAAATCTTTTCGAGGGAATATTACATCTTTTTGAGTTTAGGGATTGATATAGACTTGAAACAAATGCATGTGTTGATCTTGGGCGAAGCTTATGGCTGTATTTGCTCAGCTAAACCGCGCTCGCCTACTACGCAAACACTTATACAACTGGCGCCTACACTATAGTTTGCACCAAACCTACCGAAAACTTCAAAGATCACGCAGTAAACTTATCACGAAGTTTTATCACGAAAGAGCCAAAAGTAGATTTGGTCAGTATAGACATATACATTCAGGTTTGTGTGCTTGGTCAGAGATCCGCTAATAAACCTTCGTCAAGTAAGACAGACACAACACACACATAAGTCACATATGCAGCCATCTATCGCGACCTGCGTAATTAAGACATATCCTAAAGGAGAGGGAAGTGGTGTACGGGGACCTGTACCCTTGGGAAACTGAGCCATGTCCACTCACAAGACTTTCGGACCCACAGATTTAACGGGCACGTACTCCGCATATACTCGTGGGTCTTCCGTGGTATCGGGACTCGATCGCGGGACCTTCCGATTTCGAGAACGAGGACTTAACCACTAGGCTACCCACAGCCCCAACCACAAGTGGACATAGGGTGATCAGGCTTACAGCATTTTGTGGTTACAGTTTAGTTTGTTACTCAACTCTCTAGTTAATATAAAATATTTGCAAATAGTCTGTGTTTGAATTTTTTCATAGCATTTTTCAAACAAAAACAACGTAAAAAAATATGATTAACGAAAACTTACTGATGATTTTAATAGTCGAAAGGTTAATTTCTTAAACAAGTCTGGTCAAGCAAAGTGTGCACTAAATGAAACTAATAGAAATGTAGCTAGTGCTTCTTCTACACTCTTAAACCAAAGGAGTGAAATCCACTCCAGTTGGAGAAGTGCATTTTTGACACTGGAAAGGAGTGAATATTAGCTCAGACTTATTTAAAATCACTCGTTTGTAGTGATCCTGTTGGAGGTTTAACACACAAAGGATCCGCTCCTTTTGGATAAGTGCATTTTCAAGACTGGAGGAGTGAAAATTACTCAGATTGAGTTAAATTCGCTCATTTGTTTTAAGAGTGTACTGCAGTCCGACGGAACAGACGTTTTCATTGACTCTGGGATAGCTGCAATTAGTATATTTCTATAAATATTTGAGTTTTTCCCAGGTGACATAATTTTCCCATAACATAATTTTTCCCAGGACGGTAAATACCGGTTTTTACCATGGTATTTACTGGGGGTGGTAAAAACCCTGTACTGTTACGGGCGTGTAAACTGTAGTATCAGTACATTCAACATTGAGTTGGAATGATTTTGCTCTGAGATAATCAATCTTTCAATATGCTTTCTTATAAGTTGTGGTTGTAGTCTCGAGTATATGCGGAGTACGTGCTCGTTAAATCTGTGGGTCCGAAAGTCCTGTAGGCGGTCATTGCGCAGTTTCCCACGGGTACAGGTTCCTGGAGACTATCTCCCTCCCCTTCAGGGACATGTCTAAATTGTGGAGGGAGGTGGCGCGTGATAGATGACAGCATCTGCCACGTATATGTGTGCAATGCATGTTAGTGTGTGTGTGCGTTGTGACTGTCTTACTTGACGAAGGTTTATAAGCGGGTCTCTGACCAAGCACACAAACCTGAATATATATGTATACCAACCAACTTATGTTATAGTTATTGAGCGCTTACAACAATGGCCCAAGTCTTTAGACTCTAGATACTGCATTTCACCTGCCCACTGCAGCCCAGAAAGAGACGAATGGTTCTCTAACGAGCAGTAATAACTAGTCAAAGGTTACATCCACTACAACACAACTTCACCATTTAATACCCTTTAAACAGAGGTCAGGCCGATCTTCTTTTGTTCAAGCTGCTCCATTAAAGGTCCCAATGAATGGTTATTAAACCTATTATTTAAGAGAGATCATCATACGTTTAAAAGTTGGTGTTGTTTTTCGAGGGGCATATGTGATGAAGAAATTACCGTTGTGGGATATCGCTTGTAGGTGCTCTTTGTTGGTATTGCAAGGAGTGGCACCTTGGGAAAGTTTTGTTTTATAAATGTTTAGTGATGAATGAGGTTTTGAAGAGTGGGAGTACGTTGAATATTGTGGGAATTTTTTTATTAAAAAATAATTTACATGCATCCCCGGTATATCCTGAATGTAAGCTTCGAAAGCATTTTCCTTCCCCACCCCGAATATGGTTTTCTTCGAAACGGCGTGATCTTGTTTTTCCCCCCACCCTAAGTTTTAACAGTCAACCTCACGGCAGAACCTCAAACGCGTGGTTCAGAGAAACGACGCTCCCCCCGTTTCCTAGAAAACCAAACGAAGGGATGGGAACGAAAGTGTTTTCGAAGCTTGCCTAGTAAGTAAACAAGGTATAGCATGCGAAAGGTCCCACGTTCGGGCATCGCCAAAATAACTACCGACACCGACCTATAAACGGCATCAACTAAAATGTCCTACTATTAATAACCCGTGTAAGGGACTGCACGTGAAATATCCTTCAAAGTCCGAACGCTGCGTATGATGTCGCCCTTAACGGTTGCGTTGGGTGCCTATTCAGATGACGGCTCGTCACTAGACTGTGGTTTTATTGAAAGTTGAAACTGGAGAAGAAATTATTGGCATTGATCCGTCCTTGTGAAACCACTCTACAGCTCAAACTAACATCTTAAGACTTCTTGTTACACGAGTGTTGGACGTCATAATAAGATTTTTGCTCAAACAGTAGCTGCCATAGACCTTTTTAAGCTTTTACAGCGATTGAAATTTACCTTATAGGGAAAACAATTGCCTTAAAATATGTGTAATGATGTATTAAGTAGTAATTTTGTAAGTGTTACACACCTTTGCTTGTTACTTTAAAGAAAATTCCGGTAAGAAAAGTTATACCTTTTAAAGATTTCGGCAAAGAGAAAGCCAACACTATCGATGCGGTCTGCTCAAAACAACCTCTCGATATTCAACTAATGGCAGATCAATCGAAGCCGATCACTTAGCTAATTGACCACTCATGGGATATTTGACTCAGCTTCCCACATAGTATTAGAGTTAGGCAACCTCAATTTGTTCTAACTCGCAGTTTTGGAAAGTGCTTTTCAAAGCATATTGTTTGATTGGTTGGTAGACATATATTTTCAGGCTTGTATGCTTGGTCGCAAGGACCCGCTTAACCCTCTAATGCATGAATTTTTTGTTTCGTCCCAAAAAAAATGCATTTGTATCTCTAATGCTCATACATCACGGGAAAAATACGGAAAAAAAATTAACTGCATCGGAATTTAAATAATTTCATTTTTTAAATTTGTTACCAAACGGTAACACCATGCATTAAGCGCTGAATAGATGCTTAAGGGATCATAGGAGTCTTAGAAATGTGCAAAGAAGGAACTACAAAGTATAGTTTGATCTTTTATGTAATTTTTTAACTACTCAATATATAAGCATGATTTTTTTGTATGTAATTCTACAAGATTTATTTAATATGAAACAAATTTTAAAATTTATGAAACTTTAGCCAAAACTAAAATAAATGATATTAAACATAAAGCTATTTGAATACATTGTGATTAGGCTTGCGCGGCAAATTGTAAGGTCAAAATTGAAAACATGACCAAGAAAATGACTTTAGATTGTACAAATATGTGCAAACAAAGACTTATACCTAAGTTCTCAGCTCAATTTTAATTAGAAATTATTTTTAAAAATTGTTTTAATCAAAATTTTAAAATTTTTATTAATTTTTTTAGAAAAAAGTTCTTAAAATAATTTCTAATTAAAATTGAGCTGAGAATTTAGGTAAAAGTCTTTGTTTGTACATATTTGTACAATATAAAGTCATTTTCTTGGTCATGTCTTCAATTTTGACCTCACAATTTGACGCGCAAGCCTAATCACAATGTGTTCAAATAGCTTTATGTTTAATATCATTTATTTTAGTTTTGGCTAAAGTTTCATAAATTTTAAAATTTGTTTCATATTAAATAAATCTTGTAGAATTACATATAAAAAAATTATACTTGTATATTGAGTAGTTAAAAAATTACATGAAAGATCAAATTTTGCTTTGTAGTTCCTTCTTTGCACATTTTTAAGACTCCTATGACCCCTTAAAGTTCGGGGTACGAATATTTATTTTTATTCAAATTATTACCTTTTTTACTTTTTTATATTTCTAATAAAGCTTATTGATAATTTTATTATTCTATACGAAGTTGCAGAGGCACACAGACACATAGTTTAAGGTATAAAATCTTTAATGAAAACGTGTACAACAAACAAAAAAAGAGTATTAATATTTACTAGTACATTTAAATTTTGTTAAACAGGAAAAATTAGTTATTAAAATAATTATGAATAGTAGTTACTTTTGAAACAAAATTAATGTACAAATAGAAGGCAATAGCAGGTTAAGTACAAATAGCAGGTATTTATGAATAAAAATATACAAAAAATCATTTTTAAACATAATTTTTTTAAATGGCAGAATTATACGACATAAAACAGTTGTTTTTAATCTTAAAATCAAGTAGTACCAACCATTTTAAACACTGAACTCTTGTGAATCCGTTACAGAGATACACGCAAATTAGCAAACAAAAGTTGTGCTTAATGCATGATGTTACCAAACGGTAACACATGTAAAAACCAACTACAAGCTACCAATTTTGAAAAGAATGATTAGAAAACTACTAAATATAGTTTAAAATAACCCTCTTGAACTATAATATTTTCTTCACAGCAATTTAATTGTATTTAGTACTAGTATTATTACTTTGAATTCTGCCAAACACGTAAATTCACAACAGTTGGAAACTTCACTTTTTAATTTTGAATACACTTTTACTACTGTCAATTATGAGGGTTATTATTAACTAAGACTTCGAAATGGAAAGTAATAGATGAAAAAAACACAAATTTGTCGAGAGGGAGGTTTATTTTAATAGAATAAAGTGGATTATGTAACTTGTTACCGAACGGTAACACTATGCATTAGAGGGTTAAAAGCATATTGTAATAGAGTGTCCTCTGGGCCAATAGTGATCAGATCAGCTGCGTGTTCACGAGATTATAATGACCTCGATGAACGTGAGTGGCCATTAAGCTCAGGTTTATGTTTCCAAAACCCGCAAAGGGTTCAAACCAAATAGATTTTGTTGCAACTAGGTACAGCTGCGGAAATAAAAAAAGTACCACAAGTGATTATTTCTGCCGTTAGTCACCCTATAGAATCGGACCTTTTTGAAATTGTAAACAATTAACATTCTGAGTTAATTGCATGACACAAATTTTGCATAAGGGGTCATCTTCATATTAAAAATGTTACTAACTTTAAAATTTCCAATAGTAACACCCTTTTTTGAGTCCATATTTCAAATCTATGACCTATGTTAATACGAAATACCAAATTTCGTTAGTTTTTAAACATTATTAGGGGAGTTAGAGACGTGCAAAGTTTAGGTCCCATAATGTTAAATGAGTTGCCCATAAAAAACTATCCCAATCTATAAATAATTAAGATAATGAAACGAATATTTTACTGAAAAGAAATTATAATAGCCCAAACAAAATGCATTCAATATTGGGGTATTTAAAACAATTTTTATATTTTTTAATAATTATTATATTAATTTTTTAAAAAAATATGAATAGAAACCCCTCTATATTTTTACAGAAATGCATTTAAGACAAGAAGTTTAAGCGAAATTCCAAATTTTAAAATTTTTTATTCATAATTTGCTGAGTAAATCACAAAATACTTTTTAATTACCCTTTAGGGGACTGTGTATAACATTATGTGTAATTGATAAATAAAGACGGCTTTGCAAAAGGAAGAACTAGACTGCGCTTGTCATTTTAGAGATGATCCCCAAAAGGTTCGCAAGTGATTGATTGAATAACTCGTCAAATATTCATCCAAATGTAACAAAAACTTAGATTTAAGGGGTCTAAGGAGTCTTAAAAATGTGCAAAGAAGGAACTACAAAGTATAGTTTGATCTGTCATGTAATTTTTTAACTACTTAATATACAAGTATAATTTTTTTTATATGTAATTCTACAAGATTTATTTATTATAAAACAAATTTTAAAATTTATGAAACTTTAGCCAAAACTTAAAAAAATGATATTAAACATAAAGCTATTTTAACACATTGTGATTAGGCTTGCGCGGCAAATTTTGAGGTCAAAATTGAAAAAATGACCAAGAAAATGACTTTATATTGTACAAATATGTACAAACTAGGACTTATACCTAAATTCTCAGCTCAATTTTAATTAGAAATTATTTTAAGAACTTTTTTTCTAAAAAAATTAATAATTTTTTTTAAATTTTGATTTTGAATTCATTTTTAAATAATTTCTAATTAAAATTGAGCTGAGAATTTAGGTATAAGTCCTAGTTTGTACATATTTGTACAATATAAAGTCATTTTCTGGGTCATTTTTTCAATTTTGCCCTCAAAATTTGCCGCGCAAGCCTAATCACAATGTGTTAAAATAGCTTTATGTTTAATATCATTTATTTTAGTTTTGGCTAAAGTTTCATAAATTTTAAAATTTGTTTTATAATAAATAAATCTTGTAGAATTACATATAAAAAAATTATACTTGTATATTGAGTAGTTAAAAAATTACATGACAGATCAAACTATACTTTGTAGTTCCTTCTTTGCACATTTTTAAGACTCCTTAGACCCCTTAAGGGTTTTCGAGAGTGCTTAACATTTCTAAGTTATTAAGATTGGGTGTTGCTATTGGAAATTTCAAAGTTCGCAACATATTTAATATGAAGACGGCCCCTTATGCGAATTTTGTGTCATGCAATTAACTCAGAACGTTAATTGTTCACAATCTCAAAAAGGTCCGATTCTATATGGTGACTAATGGCTGAAATAATCACTAGTGGTACAGCTGTGGAAATAAAAAAGTACCCACTTGAGGTTATTTCCTCCGTTATTCATCCTAAAGAATCGGACCTTTTTGACATTGTGAACAATTAACATTCTGAGTTAATTGCATGACACAAAATTTGCATAAGGGGCCATCTTCATATTAAAAATGTTACTAACTTTAAAATTTCCAATAGCAACACCCCTTTTTGAATCCATATTTCAAATCTCTGACCTATGTTAATACGAAATGCCAAATTTTGTTAGTTTTTAAGCATTATTAGAGGAGTTAGAGACGTGCAAAGTTTAGGTCCCATAATGTTAAATGAGTTTCACATTAAAAACTATCCCAATCTATAAATAATTAAGATAATGAAATGAATTTTTTACTGAAAAGAAATTATAATAACCCAAACAAAATGCATTCAATATTGGGGAATTTAAAACAATTATTATATTTTTTAATAATTATTATATTAATTTTTAAAAAAAATTTGAATAGAAACCCCTTAATATTTTTACAGAAATAAATTCAAGACAGGAAGTTTAAGCGAAATCCCAATTTTTAAAAATTTTTATTCATAATTTGCCGAGTAAATCACAAAATACTTTTTAATTACCCTTTAGGGGACTGTGTATAAGATTACGTGTGTAATTGATAAATAAAGACGGCTTTGCATGCATGCTTGCTTGCATTTTAGAGATGGTCCCCAAAAGGTTCACAAGTGATTCGATTGAATAACTCGTCAAATATTCATCCAAATGTTACAAAAACTTAGATTTAAGGGTTTTCAAGAGTGCTTAACATTTCTAAGTTATTAAAATTGGGTGTTGCTATTGGAAATTTCAAAGATCGTAGTATTTTTAATATGAAGACGGCCCCTTATGCAAATTTTGTATCGTGCAATTAACTCAGAATGTTAATTGTACACAATCTCAAAAAGGTCCGATTCTATAAGGTGACTAACGGATGAAATAACCTCAAGTGGGTACTTTATTTCCACAGCTGTACTTTTTTTATTTCCGCAGCTGTACCATTATTATTATGGTAAGGTTAGGTTTGAATCATCGTCGCACTAGAGCTACACGAATGCTTTGGCGGAGGGCGTTGTATTTTAGAACCACAGTCAAGTGACGAGCCGACACCTGAGTAGGCACAAAACGCAACAGTTAAGGGTGACATCGTACGCAGCGTTGGGACTTAGGAGCATATTTAACGTGCACTTCCTACACACGAGGACATTCGTAGGACATTTTGGCCGTTTATAGGTCGGCAGCTATTTTGGCGATGCCCTGACCCGAACCCGGGACACTTCCGCATGCTAGGCGAATGACTAACCGACTGGGCTCCCCAGCCTTATTTTTATCATGAAACTTACACGCAATTTTTAGAATATAGAACTGTCAGACTTACGCATCTTTTAAATGTTAGTATAAAGCGATATTAAGTTACTCTAAGCCATCAATGCCCAATATATCTCACTTCTAACAATGTTGCCACTCGACAAAAGAGACATTGTTGCCTTCTCGATACAAACGTGGGTGCTGCGCGTCGGCATTTCCCTTTTGGGCTCACTGTTTGCCGACATACTTCAGGGCTGTGGTCAAACACGCCGACGCCTGTTTGATGTCGGCGCGCCGACGTTTGAACTTCAAAAGGTTTGTGGCTCTCCGATTTGTATTGACACAAAATAAAGTTTGTGTGTTGGTGTTAGTTCTTAGAACGGTGAAGACCTGCGGTGTTAAAAAAAAAGTTTAACCCACGTTGAGTGTTGATTTCAGTGTCAAAATGAGCATTTTTCGTTTACTCTGTGTTCTATTTTAAGGGGTCTAAGGAGTCTTAAAAATGTGCAAAGAAGGAACTACAAAGTATAAATTGATCTGTCATGTAATTTTTTAACTGCTCAATACACAAGTATAATTTTTTTATATGTAATTCTACAAGATTTATTTATAATAAAACAAATTTTAAAATTTATGAAACTTTAGCCAAAACTAAAATAAATTATATTAAACATAAAGCTATTTTAACACATTGTGATTAGGCTTGCGCGGCAAATTTTGAGGTCAAAATTGAAAAAATGACAAAGAAAATGACTTTATATTGTAGAAATATGTACAAACTAGGACTTATACCTAAATTCTCAGCTCAATTTTAATTAGAAATTATTTTAAGAGCTTTTTTCTAAAAAAATTAATAATTTTTTTTTAAATTTTGATTTTAAATTTATTTTTAAATAATTTTTAATTAAAATTTAACTGAGAATTTAGGTATAAGTCCTAGTTTGTACATATTTGTACAATATAAAGTCATTTTCTTGGTCATTTTTTCAATTTTGACCTCAAAATTTGCCGCGCAAGCCTAATCACAATGTGTTAAAATAGCTTTATGTTTAATATCATTTATTTAAGTTTTGGCTAAAGTTTCATAAATTTTAAAATTTGCTTTATAATAAATAAATCTTGTAGAATTACATATAAAAAAAATTATACTTGTATATTGAGTAGTTAAAAAATTACATGAGAGATCAAACTATACTTTGTAGTTCATTCTTTGCACATTTTTAAGACTCCTTAGACCCCTTAAAGCTCCTTTATGGACAACTTGTTTTCCCTGGTTATTCCTGGTTTTGAATTCGATTACATTTCAAGTATGCAAAGCATTACGAAGACAACATCTCAGGCTTTTATTTCCAGAACCTCGGAACATTGTTCAAACGATTGCCGAAACAAATATGGCAAAAAAAATTC
The DNA here is from genome assembly GCA_023701765.1 of Hylyphantes graminicola. Lineage (NCBI taxonomy): Eukaryota > Metazoa > Arthropoda > Arachnida > Araneae > Linyphiidae > Hylyphantes > Hylyphantes graminicola. The sequence goes on from CM043120.1 coordinate 10,760,164, forward strand.
ACCAAGCAGCTATTGCAGCAACTATGACACATTATTTTTGGTTAAACCAAATCAAAATTCCTAACAGTGTACGATTTGGTTACAATGATTTGTGTTGTATTGCTTAAATAAATCGTATTTAATCCATTAACGACGAGTAGCAAGACTATTTACCACGAATAAAAGATCTTTGTGCTTAAGTTTATCTAAACAAACAAAAAGAGGAAGAAGAAAAAATAAGTCAATGAGAAAAAAAAGGCCGCAAAAAATTTATATATGGAATATAGGATTACACGAAAAACGAATTTTAAAAACTTATTCACGTTAAATACCTTTTTCGGGGGGTTAGCGGGTAAAAATCAACAAACCAATTATATTCTCTCAATCCTCGTAAATTCGTGCTTCTCACTTCTGCCAAGGTTAAATTCCACGAGGCCAGATAATAAAACACGAAATCCAAAAATCCTGTAACAGCCACGCGCAGCTATCACTATAAGTAAGAACGATAAATCATTCGAGAAATTGCGAGGCGAAGAACAATCCTATAAAACAAAAGCTGAAAATAAAAATAAATGGCTGCAAGAGGCGAGGCCCACCACAATTAGGTGCTAAACCGTCAGGTGTAAGGGGTCACCCACGCCCGCAACTTCATTGTTTTAGTATTCAGTTTGTGCTTCTGCGCGGTCTCAGACTTTTCAGAGATCGAAATAAAAGTTTAGTTACAATGAAGATTGATTCAACGTTTTCAGCTTTTTCTTCTTTCTGGCGCACTCATAATGCCGCATAGTTTACAGTGATAATTTTAAATTAATACTGATTTTACACCCGAAAGAAATAATATTTAGTATTAACGATTAAAAAAAACATTACGCTCTGAAAAAGTTTTCAGGTATTAAACTAATTGTATATTCTACACATAACGGGAAAAATATTGTAACTGTACAGTTCGAGGGAATAAAAAGAGAAAGCTGTAAAAAGTTTCCAGAACTTGAAATAAGTCCTTCCACAATAAAAGCTGTTTCACACGTATAACGGCTCCAGTATTTTTTGGTGTACTCATAATACCACATGATCCATGGTAACAATGTTAAATGGATTAAAGCCTTCACATACGAGAAAATATCGTTTTACGGTATTATCAGCGTTACTCTTAAGTATTGAGCGATTACCAATTTTAACATCGATGTAAAAATTTACCGCACGTGTTATGTATATGTGCATGTGTTATGTATAGTAGATGTGCACGTGTTATGTATATGTGCGAGCACCACTCAAAGCGAATAAGTGCTGAAAAAATCGCAAGTTTAAAAAATTTCCCCAATAGTGTCTGAAAGCTCTACTACGAGGTCTATTATGGTCCTCAAGATGTAACTCTAGCAAGACGGCAGTTTAACTAATACAAACAAAAACTAAAGTTACTGATCGCTCTTTCCACAATAGCTCTTCGAAACAGCCCGTCCCACCATGTAATAACGGCTCTAATTATCGAACGATTTAGAATAGATGGGGCGGAACCCAGCCGTTCTGTGAATTCGCTTCAGTTCCGCACCCATGAAAATATACTTTCCGAACCTCATTCCTCATCACCTCAAAAGAAATCGTCTGGTGATGACCGCCCCCGCTTGACCATTCATATAGTGGAAATTGTTTTCGAATTACCGTCTTTAGTGTTGACTCCTTTGATCTCAGTACCATTTGTTTCTTAAACTGGTCCCTCGGCATTATCCTGAATAGCACAAGTCGATAATAAGCGACTCTAGTAGTACAGCTGTGGAAATAAAAAAGTACCCACTTGTTGTTATTTCACCCGTTAGTCACCCTATAGAATCGGACCTTTTTGAGATTGTGTACAATTAACATTCTGAGTTAATTGCACGATACAAAATTTGCATAAGGGGCCGTCTTCATATTAAAAATATTACGATCTTTGAAATTTCCAATAGCAACACCCAATTTTAATAACTTAAAAATGTTAAGCACTCTTGAAAACCCTTAAATCTAAGTTTTCGTTACATTTGGATGAATATTTGACGAGTTATTTAATCGAATCACTTGTGGACCTTTTGGAGACCATCTCTAAAATGACAAGCAAGCATGCATGCAAAGCCGTCTTTATTTATCAATTACACACGAAATCTTATACACAGTCCCCTAAAGGGTAATTAAAAAGTATTTTGTGATTTACTCAGCAAATTATGAATACAAAATTTTAAAAATTGGGATTTCGCTTAAACTTCTTGTCTTAAATTTATTTCTTTAAAAATATTAAGGGGTTTCCATTTATATATTTTTAAAAAATTAATATAATAATTATTTAAAAATATAAAAATTGTTTTAAATACCCCAATATTGAATGCATTTTGTTTGGGTTGTTATAATTTCTTTTCAGTAAAAAATTAGTTTCATTATCTTAATTATTTATAGATCGGGATAGTTTTTTATGTGCAACTCATTTAACATTATGGGACCTAAACTTTGCACGTCTCTAACTCCTCTAATAATGCTTAAAAACTAAAAAAAATTGGCATTTCGTATTAACATAGGTCAGAGATTTGAAATATGCATTCAAAAAGGGGTGTTGCTATTGGAAATTTTAAAGTTAGTAACATTTTTAATATGAAAATGGCCCCTTATGCAAATTTTGTGTCATGCAATTATCTCAGAATGTTAATTGTTCACAATGTCAAAAAGGTCCGATTCTATAGGATGACTAACAGCCAAAATAATCACTAGTGGGTACTTTTTTATTTCCACAGCTGCTGTGGAAATAAAAAATTACCCACTTGTTGTTTGGTTTGGTTTGGTTTGAATTATCGTCGCACTAGAGCTACACGAGGGCTATTGGCGACGGGCGTCGTATTTTAGAACCACAGTCAGGTGACGAGCCACACCTGAATAGGCACCCAACGCAACCGTTAAGGGCGACATCGACCCACTTGTTGTTATTTCACCCGTTAGTCACCCTATAGAATCGGACCTTTTTGAGATTGTGTACAATTAACATTCTGAGTTAATTGCACGATACAAAATTTGCATAAGGGGCCGTCTTCATATTAAAAATATTACGATCTTTGAAATTTCCAATAGCAACACCCAATTTTAATAACTTAATAACTTTAAAATGTTAAGCACTCTTGAAAACTCTTAAATCTAAGTTTTTGTTACATTTGGATGAATATTTGACGAGTTACTCAATCGAATCACTTGTGGACCTTTTGGGGACCACCTCTAAAATGACAAGCAAGCATACGTGCAAGGCCGTCTTTATTTATCAATTACACATGCAATCTTATACACAGTCCCCTAAAGGGTAATTAAAAAGTATTTTGTGATTTACAGAGCAAATTATGAATAAAAAATTTTAAAAATTGGGATTTCGCTTAAGCTTCTCGTCTTAAATTTATTTCTTTAAAAATATTAAGGGGTCTCCATTCATATTTTTTTTTAAAATTAATATAATAATTATTTAAAAATATAAAAATTGTTTTGAATACCCCAATATTGAATGCATTTTGTTTGGATCATTATAATTTCTTTTCAGTAAAAAATTCGTTTCATTATCTTAATTATTTATAGATCGGGATAGTTTTTATGTGCAACTCATTTAACATTAAGGGACCTAAACTTTGCAGGTCTCTAACTCCTCTAATAATGCTTAAAAACTAACAAAATTTGGCATTTCGTATTAACATAGGTCAGAGATTTGAAATATGAATTCAAAAAGGGGTGTTGCTATTGGAAATTTTAAAGTTAGTAACATTTTTAATATGAAAATGGCCCCTTATGCAAATTTTGTGTCATGCAATTAACTCAGAATGTTAATCGTTCACAATGTCAAAAAGGTCGCAAAATAATTTTGGCACCGAATGTGCCGGACAAGCGCCGCGAAAGCGGACTACGTATGTATCTTCTACACTCTTAAAACAAAAGAGCGATTTTAACTCGGTCTGAGTTAATGTTCACTCCTTTCCAGTGTCGAAAATGCACTTCCCCTATAGCAGTGGATTTCACTCTTTTGTTTCGTTAAACCTCCAAAAAATCTTACCAACAAACGAACCATTTTAAGGCGATTTGGGGCGATTACGAGCGATTTGGGAGTTAATTTTCACTCCTTTCCAGTGTCGAAAATGCACTTCTCCTGTAAGAGTGGATTTCACTCTTTTGTTTTAAGAGTGCATAACACACAATAGCCCAAGGCCCAAGTTCAGATCTAGTGCGACGTTTATACAACCAAATCCTACAACCCACATCTTCAAGCCACACGATGGTGTGAGCACCCATCCGACCCCACGCTGAGGCTCCAAAACCAAAAAGCGCAACTAAAACTAATTCCTCAAAAAAAAAAAAAAAGTGGAAGAAAAAGCAAATTTAGAAGAAAATTGACCACCTGCCGAGCAAGAATAACAAAACCTCAAACAATGAGAAAAACAAACTATTCTCGGAGTAAATAGTAGGTATATGCGAGTGAAGCATTGGGGGGTGAGAAAGTTTTTCTTTCTTTTTTCTAAGCCTTTCATTTCACGGAAATTTTTGACAGAATAATGAGCTGAAAAGCCAAGGAAAATGGGATGATGAGTGAACAAACAGAAATGTTGGTGTTCCGGAAAGTTGCAGGTATTGAGGTTGCTAGAATTTTTGTTTCCTTGTGGTTTAGGATATTTAGAAAAGGAGTTATATCGACTGATATTATAATAAGTTAAATTATAGAAAAATAGTAAATTTTCGTCTCGACCGATTTTTAATAGTAGTATCTTAAACTATTTATTTTTTTGCTTGGCATAACGACTTCTTTTTTGCTTTAAATCCTAAAAAACCCATCACATTTTGTGTTGATTTCGTACTGGCAAAGATTTTGAATTTTTTTTAATTCAGATCGGTTAAGTGTCCCAGACTAGGATGCTTTTTGCAGAGATCTGACAATATTAAATGCATAAGATAACTCATATACTTTAGAATAAAACTACTTTTTTTAATGCATTTTATCAATATTATGCCTCATTTCTATAAAAACTTAACCGATGTGCGCTATAATAAGACGCGAAATATGCATGCCCCAAGTTTGCAAGTCAGATCGAAGCGTCATTTTTCCCCTTTACATGTCAAAGCTCCAATTGACTTACACTGCCACTTTAGAAAATGTGTCACTATAAGTATTAAGTACGGCCAGAAATTACCTGTTTTTATGCATAAAACTGGCTTTCTAGATTCTATTCTACTGGTAGATTCTACGTGAAGTTTCTTTAAAGGGAAATTTCGTTTAAATAAAACAATGAGTCACAGTTTGGGTAGCTCCATGTGTCAGTGACAAGTCACCGTGCGTCACCTCGAACCAGCATCTTATTTTGTGCCTCAAGCTAAATTGGTGACGTCATGCTAATCCCCAATGCGACGTGCAAAGCGAAATACTAAAGGAAAAATTTCTTTAGAGACTTAGAGAACTGTACGGAAATGCCGAACAAAGTTATCATAAAAGGATGACGTCAAAGACAAAAAAAAAACAGGGGGTTAATCATATACGTATGCGTTTTGGAATGATGAGTGTTCAAACTTGTCATTCCCCTCCCCCCCCCCTCCTGAATAATTAATTAAACGATAAAGTAACTTGCATTCCCTTGCGGCCAAAAAATTTACATGGCAGCTACCTTTTTGCCTATGCGTGATTTTCTCAAAAACCTCATTATCATCCGATATGTATTGGGAACTCGCGTACCGAATTCAAAACAAATAAGTCTTTTAGTTCGGGCTGCCGTGGGGTTTCAGGTGGACAGACCAATGTTTTAATTCCACTTCTTTAGAATCATCCCCGTCCAAAACTTTCCTTACCTTAGGAATGAATATTAGAAATATTATGAATATTAGATAATTGAGAGTAAAAATAATGAAATTTATAAAGTGGAAAAATAGAAACACCTGTATTCCTTCACATGACGCGTTGTGTTGAAATGTTTTGTGTCAAACCTAACATCCTGGCAAATATGTTACCAAAACGAAAACTGGCATTCTCTTGAGCTGGAGCCTAGGTTATTCCACTTTTTTATACCAAACTTTTTAAAAGTGCTAGTACTTCATTTTTAATGAGTCTAGCATGTTTTTATATTGGTTTTCTTACTTTTAAAAGTTGGGGATACAATTACTATTGCAGTTAAGCCTCTCAAATACACAAAACCTAACAACTCTGCCAAATCCCCCCATTCCCCTCCAAAACCCCTTTTTTCCAATTTCCTCGAAACTCACAATCATCAACAACCGATGGTCAGCGTAGGCTCCTCAGAACCAATCGGAAAAAACATGCCAACACACACCCCAAAAGTGACAGACGCTAACAGGGCTAAGAAACGCTAAAAACAACCCCTTTTTCTGCTTTTTGAACCCCCCTACGACGGTATGATGGAAAACAATAATAAGCGAACGCCGGACGGACGGACAGACAGGAGGTGGTAAAGTTCAGCCGTCAAGACATTCATCACCTTGCAAACGAGAATCGGAGGGGTTGAGGGTGTGGGTATAAACCACCCCCTGGTTCTAGAATCCTAGACAAGTGCTAACGAGCTTTCACTCTATGTGTCAAGTCTGGCTCGGCTAGCTCGGACGTGTGCTATATTTGGCGAGCTATTTCGGTAGTGGACATTCATGATGTTTTCCTTAGTAGGTTAGACTAACCAGTGAATGAACGCTTAAGCACAATTTGTTTTAAGAAAATTCATACATTTTAAGAAAATATAGCTTGTGGGTTTATGACAATGTGAACACATCTGTCATTATATGTAAATTCTACACAAAAAAGGAGGTGACTTTATATTGCATTGCTTTGGTCTTTTGGTGGTCCAAATAAAAAGTGGTACAAAAGCCAAGTGAATGAACAGTTCTGTTACCAGTGAATGAACACAAAAATGTCCAGTCAATAAACATGTTGTATTTTAATTAGTGACCAGAACAACCAATCAGATTTCAGATAGCTTCCTACGAGATGAGAGGGAGTCAGTGTTGCCAATCCATCCAGTGGAATGATTTTTAATCCTTACTTTGTAAATGTATTTACCAACTGTTCATTCACTGGGACCTGTTCATTTACTGGTTAGTCTACCTTACTATTTTCACTAAGTCTAAAACATTAAAAAAACAATATCAGTTTTACACTTAACTGGAGAAAAAATATTTGTTACTGAGATTATTGAACTAATAAAAGACTGAGGAGGAGCCCAATTGCGGTAAGGCGCTTGCTTTGCCTGTGAAATGTCCCAGGTTCGGGCTTGGGCATGGTGAAGCCATGCAGCCAGCAATGTCAGAAGAATACTACCCCGTATAGATGGAGTGCAAGTTAAATATGCTCCAAAGTCCCGACGACGCCTACGATGTCGCTTTTAAAAGTTGAACTGGGTGCTTGTTAAGGTGTCGGATCGTCCATTGACTGTAATTCTAAATTTTGACGCCCGTCACCAATAGCCCTTGAGTAGTTCTATTGCTATGATCATGCAACCTAACTCTAATATTTTTTTTTCTTCAAACGAATTTTGAAGTTTGAACCACTTCTGAAGCTGACGTCTCGGTCAATCCGTGCTTTAGCGATTGTTAAATACGTTCTACATATTTCGAGGTAACCTCGCCAAATCTCTGGGAAGGTGCCGTCTCGCCCCCTTGTTAGCGTAGGCCGCGAAAACCATCTGCTGCATAAGTCAGAACTTTAAGATTTGTGGCATTTGGAGATGAATGTTCAGTGGGTTCATGAAAGAACACTTCTCCGAAACCCCCGCCCCCTACTTTTCGACTGCAAATGGCAGGTACGAAAGTTAGTGCTTACTACTAATTCCCGGAACTGAAAAATGAGTACGATTTGTGTAAACATTGTTTTTTTTTTAAAGTTAAAAACACACTGGAGTTGTAAAAGGTGGTTTTGGAGCTAATTGAATATTGCGCTGGGATTAAAATATTAAAAAGAGTAATTTATCTTACATTTGTTACATACAAGCATAACAATGCAATAGCATGTTAACATACAAGGGTTAAACCCATCCCTACTTTTTTAATTGACTTTCTTTCTTTTTTCAATAATCAATTTTCCATGTTGAAACATAGCCGAGACAACTTTTGCAACAAAAATTATTGGATTACAGAATTAAAGTTTACCATTAGAAATGTTCTTGTTTTGGAGCTTTTGGCGAATTTATTTAAACATTAAACTTTTATACTCGGTCAATTTGTTACGGATTGTCTCTGTTGGATGTCATGTATTTGTATATGCCTCGTTTTATTATTATTATTTTTTTTTTTTTTTGGACCGACCAAAAAGGCTAATGGGCATAGGCAGAACAGCCAATAAATACGATCAGTAATAGGTAGTTGGGTATGAAAGTTTAAATGTGTTTCACATAAACTATTGTACAAACTGTGATTGCTTGTACCAAACCTGCTTTGCCTTTTTACCTTAGTAAAAAAAATTACCAGGCATTACTTGCAGTTCTAAATGACCATGTCCGTACTCCGTCTCCAATAGCAGCTCCAGTGTGAAGTAATTCAACTCGCCAATTGCCTTAAACAACGATATTTTCTTTTTTTCCTGTGCTAAGACTATTTATTTCAAAGTACGTATATCTAAAAAATTTAATTTTCCTCACTGTACAAATTACCACTCCCGTGATTTTTGAACATTAAAAATAATGATAAATAAATATTAAAAAAATTTGTTTAAAAAATAAAATTAAAAATAAAAATAACAAATTACGTAGTGTACACTTTTGATAAAACAACGAAATAATCTCAGAGATAATAATATTTCCACATTAATAAAAGATTTAAAATTATATATTAAAAATTCTACCTTGTAAATTATTTGTTTAAAAAAATACGATAAAAAAATAATTTATGTTCGACAAATATTTTTTTTCTGATAAATAGGTTTTCCAAATTTTTCCATCATATATAAAAATGCCATGTCTAAAAATTTTTCGCCCGAACAGGGACTCGAACCCTGGACCGTTAGGTTAAAAGCCTAACGCTCTACCGACTGAGCTATCCGGGCTCGAATGATATCGATCTGTGTAATTTGAGACCGAAAGGGTAAAGAGCTTAAGGCGGCTGATAAGAAAAAAGGGCGATGTTAAAAATATTAATAAAGCGTTTAAATCAGGGATTTTCGTTACCAGTATTGGCTATTGCTTTAAAGAAAATAAACTTAATTTTTATAAGGGAAAAATAACTCCGTTTTAGAAGCAAGATTTAATGGCAAATTTCTTTATAAAATGCAAACGATTTTATTATAAAAGGGGAAAATATATACATTCGTAATTAGGAGTTTGAAAATGTTTATATTTCGACATAGCGATTTGAATGTTGTACGTTTCATGCGTTCTATCTTTATCTTTAAGTGTTAAAGTCGTTTAGTTTTTTTTTTTTTAATCATCTCAAAATAGGATAATCATAAAAATTTGACCAAAATTAACCGCACCGCAATCATCGGAAAAGTTTCCCAGTGATCAGTACTTAAATATAGCATAAAAAGTATTTAACTTAGATTAAAATAAATGGTGTAATACTTATCCACATTAATAAAAGAATAGTAAAGTTTGTTTCACTTAGCTATTTTTAATATTTTTTAAGTGTTCCAGACAAAGTTGGAAGAAATAGATTTTTATCATTAATCGCTCGTAAGAATACAAACGCCATTTTTAGCATTGCCAAAATTAGAATGAAATATTTTTTTTACGTGAAATGAAAACCAAAGTTTCCACCTTTCCAAAAATGTAAACAACCCACCATGACCAAAGATATTCGCTTCGGGTGTATAATAGAAACAATTTAATGAGTTTTTAAAAATTCAGGAATGCGGAATTATTATTAATTTATTTTAAGATTATTTGCTGTAGCTGCTGATTCCATTATTATCCAAATTTATTTTTTGCATATTTTCGAATATATTTGCTGTATCATATAAGTATATTTTAACGCACATTTTTTTAAACTTTAAATATACTATTGTAGGAATTTTCATAGAATAAATATTTCAGAAAATGGGTAAGAATTATTTTGTGTAGATGATTTTTATCAACCATAAAAAAAATTGTGAAGTTATTTAAAATTCAGAGATTCGAAAAAAAAAATCATAAAAAAACCCGAAAAAATAATTTTGTAAGAATGAAAATAGATGACAGCACCAAAACTGTCGATAAAAATACATAAGATATTTCATTTCTTATAATGTAGATCAGTGGTTCCCAACCTGGGGGCGATCGCCCCCAAGTGGGCGATTTGTGTTATCAAGGGGGCAATACATAGTTTGGGGGCGATAGGGGGGCGATGAGTGTTCAAAGGGGGAAAATTAAAGTATACTGTACTATAGTTCCGTAAAACCATTCTAATTTTTTTTTATCAATGTGAAAAGTTTCAAACTGACATTCTTACAAGATTTGAAGATTTGATCAAGTTAGAAATTCCTGATTCTATTGTCGATCCATTCCCTTTTGAATATGTGGGTTGTGGATAATCTTGATAACTCTTTGCAGACAGAGTTTGAAGATCTGAAGTATGACAGTGAGGCGAAACTCATTCCAAGCAGAGAGGTTATGAGTTAGCCTGCGTTAAACTTATTTACACTAATCCTTAACTGTGGTAAGAAGCTGGACTACATCTCATCTCGTTCCGTCAATATATTTAGTTAAAAAAGGGTTACTTCTGTTATCCAGCTCCTCGCCAAACAAAGAAATCAATTGGATATTTGCCTCAAAGACTTGCGTATGAGCTTGAAAAAATATTAATTGATATAAAATGAATAAAAAAGCTCTTTTTATTGTCAACTCTCTTAAATTTTCCAGGATTGAGTTTAAAGATATTAGTTAATTACTTCACTTTCATTCTTTGAAAGAAAAAAAAACTAAATTAAAATAGAAAAGAATAATTTTTTTTTTTTTCGATTTTATTTAAGAGTAACCGGATAAAGCTGCTTTGGTTGTTTTGATAAATGTTTGTAAGTGTTTGAAATTACAAAATTGCTCTATTACACTTTAACTCAAATTATAATTGGACAAATTATAAAAATTAAAGGGGTGGGGGGCGATATGTGTTAGTCAACTTAAAGAAGGGGGCGATGTTACAGAAAAGGTTGGGAACCACTGATGTAGATGGCAGCGTCACACTTCTTTATAAGATGCACAAAAATTTTGTTTAATAAAATGTAGATGGCACCAAAAATGAGGTTAACTTTTTAAAATTTTTGAACAAGTTTAGTCATGCAATGACTTTACCCTTACACTGCTTCACAAACCTCATAGAATTGGTTTTTAAATCTCATAGAATTAGTTTTATACCGGTATTTTTTTCCTCCAATCAAGTAACCATAAAAATAAACAATGTGTAACGGTTATTTAAAAGTAATAGTTTCGAATTAACTAATAATTTTTTTTTTTTTAAATGGCAAGGGTTATCTAGTATAAACGAAAGTAGAAAGCAGCACCAAAATTGTTTATAAAAGGTTAATAAGATGTTTTGTAAAATTTAATATAGATGGCCCCACCAAAATTTGTTATCAAATATAAATTTTTATTTAATTAAATGTAGATGGGAGCACCAAAACAGATTTTATTTAATAAAATGTAGATGGCAGCACCAAAATTGTTTATCAAATAAAAGATCTTCAATAAAATGTAGATGGCAGCACCAAAATTGTTTATCAAATATAAGATTTTATTTAATAAAATGTAGATGGGAGCAGCAAAATTGTTTTTTTAATATAAGGTTTTACTTAATAAGATATAGATAGGAGCACCAAAATTTGTTAGTCAAATATAAGGTTTTTTTTAATAAAATATAGATGGGAGCACCAAAATTGTTTATCAAATATAAGGTTTTATTTAATAAAATGTAGATGGGTGCACCAAAAAGGATTATATTTAATAAAATGTAGATGGCAGCACCAAAATTGTTTATTAAATAAAAAAATTTATTTAATAAAACGTAGATGAGAGCAACTTAAAATATTTTATTTAATAAAATGTATGTGACAGAACCAAAATTGTTTATCAAATAAAAAATCTTATAAAGTGTAGATGGCAGCACCAAAATTGGTTTTATTTAATGCGTGCTGGCATCGTCTTTGCCTGGCTGTTCCTGGTCCGTTATTGCTGGGCCCTGCTGGGCCCCCTTTGGGAGGGTTTTTTGAAAATTGTGTGAGGCTGGTAAGTCTGGAGAGAACAGTTGGACTTGAATTTTTTTGTTCGCGTTTTCCATCATTCGGCTGTTCCTCTCCGACATTTGATCGAGGTAGGACCTCAGCCTCTTCCGGGATTCCTTGTAGATAGCAGCACCAAATGTTTATCAAATATTAGATTTTATTAAATAAAATGTAGATGGGAGCACCAAAATAGTAATAAACCTAAACAGTGAAAGTATTATGTTCAAATTTATACACTATATCACCGATTTATCATGAAAATCGCAATAACACCAAAATTGGACAAATATAAAACATAAATATTATATGGTAATTTAATAGACGTGTTTGAAGCTTTGAGCAGCAACAGAAATGCAGATGGAAATATTTCTCTCGCCTCGATTAGTGGATTAATGTCACTTGTAAATAAAGCACCAATTAGAGCACTTATCGAAGAAATCGCTGTAATGAAATCTGAAGGACTACAATGGATTTTTTCTTGATTTTATCAATTACTAATTAAGCAATCAAAAACTATTTCCCCTTTTTAATTGTTTTATTTTTTGTATTAATACGGTTTTCATATCTAGTTGGAAAAAGGAAATTTAAAAACAAAACTTTTACAGTAATTTAATTTAAGATTTCAAATTTTAATGCATTAGATCTACGAACCTAATCATCCCTTGAATGGCTTCATAGTAGTTTGCTACAAATATAACCTCGAATAATATACACGCCAGATGACGCTAATTTACTGCTGTGTTAACTAGTTATCTAGTTTATAACAAATAATATAGTATATAAGTTCAATTCTAATATAATGTTATGTTCCTTGGGGATTACTTTTGAAATATTTCTTTTCAACTTCTTCTAATAGAGCCACTATTGGAAACACTGTTTGAAAAAAAAAATAGTTTTAGCAATTTCCATTTTTTTAAATGTTAAATGAAGAGTACACGGGAAGAACCACTTGATTTTTTAGGAGCCTTACCTTATGTGTCTGCTTAGCTGACATTGGCGACTGGAAACCGGTTTTCCTATTGGTTCTTCATTCGCGGTACAAACGTGTGACTCGTGCCACTAATCTCTGGCGTTAATCAGGGTTGCCGCGAAAGATAATCAAACCGAGTAACCTGTTTCTTTACACCAGTTTAGGTGATTTTTCGCTATCATCCCCAAAGAGGCTATTAAGGAAAGCCCTCTACGAAATCAAGTGGTTCTTCCCGTGTACTCTTCAAATGTGACTACTATTTGAATATTAACTCAAGTGTAAAAAAGAGAAGTGAGTGTTTCCATCCCCTCTCTTCGCAGGTGAGCAGGGCGAGTACCAGAGCGTCCTGAATTAAGTGGACGTGCCCGTGCTGAGTCACGGCGACTGCCAGCGGCGCATGCGCAGCACGCGACTCGGCAGCCTACCATAGATTTAGAAAGTAGCAGATCTGCCCCTAGGAGGGAAGGTGAAGCCACACTTGTGAACCAGTATCCCATAAGGCAGTTCGCAAGCCCTAGTACATGGCATGTCATGTCATACGCCACCAAATGGCACCATGAGATAATTCAACTAATAAAAAATAAATATTAACTAATTCAAACTTTTTACCAGTTTTGCTAGCATAAGTTTATAGCTGGATTTGTGTTGATAATTTCTGGCAGACATGAGGTATATATTCATTAAAGAAGCATATTAAAAATGCAGTTTTTATTGCATGTAACTCTTCGGCAAAAGCATTTTTGTGAATCAGCATCCCATGATGCATTGCAAAAAATGCGAAATGTGGATTTATCACTCAATCGCGCGGTTTGTATTGCGTTGTACGGGATTGCGCAGGAGTTCAGTGTACTGTTTTAAAATAGCCATAAACGCTTTGTAACATTGAACTATGATTAAGGACGAAACTACAGAAAAAATCGGAACAATAAAAAATATAATTTGCATAATATTAATCTGAAATACGAGTCTTCTTTCAGAATTTTTTATGGGAATTTATAAAGTTAAGGGGAAAGAACGTTTCGTAATTTGTCTGCGTTAAATCTCTTTACAGGCATCTAAAAAAAGGCCCCAAAATTCAAACTTTACAAAATAAACGCGTGAAAGCGAAAGCAAGCGGGTCTTTGCGACCAAGCACACAAGCCTGAAAATATATGTCAATCAATCCAATCCAAAGCGAAAGCAGTTCTCCCAGTTTTCCCCAAAATATATCATTATATAAATTATTGGTTAATTTCCACCATCTGGTGCATTTGTCGCCAAGGGATTTGGCGTTTTTTTGTAGCAAGCGATAAACAATTTTATTTGGTGATACGGCGAAAAATCTTTTCGTCCAATTGTCGGCGCTGGTAATACTTGCACGGAATTGTGGGTAAGAAGCCCGGATGATGTGCGCGCACAATGGAATTATTTTGTTCTTAATTTATTTTTTCGTCCAACCAACGACGCTGTTGATACTTGCGAGCGATAAATTGTGGGTAAAGTTGCGCGCGCATCGTAATCGCGGTTACAGTTAACTATGAATATCTGGTTTGGGTTATTATATTTCGGTTATTTTTTATTCTGAATATTTTGTCGATTCGAAGAGGGCCGGTCTGCTAGCTGCCGGGGGCCCCAAACAAAATTTTATGCTTTCAACAGACTCTTCAATACTGCCTGATGTTGGATACTGATGTTTTTTTTAGAGAAAAAAAAATGCCCGGGGCCCCAAACAGGTATTTCGGCTTTCAATGGGCCCTACAATACTGCCCGATGTTGGATACTGATGTTTTTTTAGAGAAAAAAAAATTGCCCGGGGCCCCAAACGGGTATTTCGGCTTTCAATGGGCCCTACAATACTGCCCGATGTTGGATACTGATGTTTTTTTAGAGAAAAAAAAATTGCCCGGGGCCCCAAACGGGTATTTCGGCTTTCAATGGGCCCTACAATACTGCCCGATGTTGGATACTGATGTTTTTTTAGAGAAAAAAAAATTGCCCGGGGCCCCAAACGGGTATTTCGGCTTTCAATGGGCCCTACAATACTGCCCGATGTTGGATACTGATGTTTTTTTAGAGAAAAAAAAATTGCCCGGGGCCCCAAACGGGTGCGTACTGGATTGCCACTCGCGTAGCTCTAAAGGGACGAAAATTAAAACGAAACTAAACTGAGTACGGGATAGCCACTTGTGTAGCTTTAGTACGGCGTTAATTCAAACCAAAGTGGATTGCCAATCGTGCAGCTCTATTGCGACGTTAATTCCAACTAGACTGGATGTTTGGGTTTGACCTGGGAGAAAAAAATGACTTCCAACTCTCCCGTAGCTTTCCGCGATCCATTAACCTTAGAGATCAGTGAAAGAAACTAGGGTTGCATCGGCGTAAAGAAATCTGGCAATGATAAAGCTCGCGAATTTCGCCAAGAATTTGTTGTTTTTCGACAAGCGCCAAGCTGCACCAAATCCTGGAAATTTACCAAATTATTTTAAGCATGCTATTTTAAATCGTTTTGAATTTTGAGAAACCATCAGAACTGCATAGTAGGTATGTACTTAACGCAAATCAAGTCAGACATTATCATGTATCTGTTTTTCCTCTATTAAAATTGATGGGCTTATCAGCAAATATTATGTTTTTCATACACACTTGATAATAAACAGGTATATTTGTTTGAAAAATATGTTTTGAGATCAAGAATATGCGAGTAGGATTTTGCTGAGGTCTTAAGATTATATGTTTTGAATTTGATGTTCATCTTTTAGACATAGCTATCAACTTATGGTCACAATTAACGTTGAAAAAAATCTGGAACTTATCCAATGTAGGAAAATACGTTTTTTCTATCTTTGATTCTATAGTCGGTATAGTCTTCCTTCTTGTTGTCTCATGATTTAAGAAAATTCTTTGAGTTTACCGAAAATTAAGAATTTTCAGAAATTCGGTTTTACTTTTAAGAGTTGGCAAAGTTAAAATCACTGAATTCTACTCATTTCAGAAAGGACGAAATTTCCTAGTTTCAGAATCGATGCTGAATTTCTATTTCAGAATAACTGGAGATTCCCAATTTGGTTCGACTGTAACTTGGGGGTGCCCTGGTCAAGCTGGGCGATGTTGTTTCTTTTATGGGAACATCTATATTTTAATGAATATGTATTTAGTTGTAGTTTTGTAAGAAATCAGGATTCTGATTGGGTAGAAATTTACTGTACGGTAACTATTGGCAAACTTTCTGAAGTAACGCCAAAAGTCTGTATTCTGGCGACTTTCCAGAACACAAACCCAACCAAAATGTGCAATTAACGGTCACATAGGGTTGCTGCAAAACATCATCGTTGCGAAGTCAAGGAACTCAAATCATCAGTCGAAGTCAGACAGATTGCCACCAAAAATTATTTATCGCCAAATCCAAAAAAACGCTTTAATGGTTACCATGCAGTAAATCTGATCCTCTGATTGATTTAGATTGAATTGTTATTTTAGAATGTTCAGATTTTGACTGGTTTAGCATTGGTTCTGCACAAAAACAGGAATAACGCCAAACCTATGCTCTAGACTGGGAATTTTTAATAGTAGCCGGTGGCTACCAGAGTGAAAAAAAATGGTAGCCACATTTGGATTTTTAGGTGCCAGTTTCAAATTTAGACGTAATTTATGTAACATACAGTTCAACTGCTATTAGTTTCGGAGAATTCTTGACGTCGGCCACGAATGTTCAGGAAATTTTCTCATAGCCGAATTTTATTATTATTTTATAAATGCAGCTTCAGTATTAATTATTTGTTGAACAAAAATGAGTAATTATGATCGCCACTTTTGGCGACAGGAGTTCGATTTTTAGGTAGCCACTTTCGAAGTAATTGTAGCCAGTTGGCGACTGGCGACCTCTAATCTAGAGCTTTATGCCAAACAAAAATTGCCAAGGGGCACCCTGAAGTATAGTTTTCCCCACAATTTTTGAATCAAAGAAGTTTGCCGATTTCATTTTAGAATTACTGTAAATTTCTGAGACTGTGCTTTCTTTTGTAAATAACAGAGAATGACTTTGTTATACCACTTCTTTGCAGTGGATGTTAGGCCGAAGCAAAGTTAAAAGATGTCAACAAATAAATTTATTTTACTATAGCAATAATATATATATTTTTTTTGGGGGGGGGTGCTAGCAAGATCTTTCTGGTGTTGTTTGATTTTCCCGGTTAGCTATTTTCTGGTAATTTTATTGTAATTGTTTCTAACATAAATTTCTTTCCCCTCGGAAACCAAAATACTCATTTAATTTCCACTTCATTCTGTGCAGTTTTTTCAAAATTATTGAAGTGTAAAATTTGTTTTTAAATATATATTTCATTTAAAATAAGTTGTTCGGAGGGAAAATTTTAGACTGATTTTAATGTATTGCGATGAGCGTTGGTTTAGAAGAAATACCACCACACTAGAGCAGATGTTAAGGAAATGCTGTACATTTAATGGGTAACATGATCGAAGGAAATTGTCGTACTGACTCTATAATAATGTTTACATTTTATTATCATAGAGTTTATTATAGATTAATTTAGAATAAATAATAAACTACTGGCTCAGCAGTGCAAAGACAGAACAAGTGAAAGTGAAAATACTAAAGAGTTCTAATTTGAAACACCAGTTTGATTTGGAGTTTTCTGCATTAAATTATTGTAAAAATTGTCTGTAAAAACTTTTTTTTTTAATTACTGAAAATGTCGATTGCTATAGACATTTTATTATTGCTAGTTTTGCTAGTTGCTAGTTTTAAACTTGCTAGTTTGCTATTGCTAGTTTTTTCAAAGCACTTTCTTGTGGTATTATAATGGAGCAAAAAAAGGTTGACTAAATGAGGGAGTTGATATGGAATTCATATTTAATATAATACTCAACAATCAATAGTTTAAATACTCGTGGAATTAAAAAAAAAATTCGTAAGTTGGTTGGTATACATATATTTTCAGGCTTGTGTGCTTGATCAGAGACCCGCTTTTAAACCTTCGTTAAGTAAGACAGACACAACACACACGCACACACACATACCTGAACGATTCTGCCATCTACCGCTCTCCACCTCCACAATTTAGACATGTCCCTGAAGGGGAGGAAAATAGTCTCCAGGGACCTGTACCCGTGGGCATGTGAAAGGTCATAAGTTTGGGTCTGGTATTAACAGATCTAGTACAGTACCAAGTGAGTTGAAAAGAAATTTAACTATTTTAAATATATCTTATAAATTGTAATATGAATGGCATTTTTTGTACTAATTTATCAACAAAATGGCTCAAATATATCGAAGTAATTTTTTTTTGTATATTAGATTTTTTTAAAGTTTTTCTGTGTATAAATGTGTAGAAGAATTGTGTCAATGATTACGAATTGAGGATTCGAGATATTGCACTTCTTATAAAATGTTACATGGCAACAAAAATTATGCCTGAATTTATCTGTTTTATTGTCTTGGTTAAATACAGGGTGGTTATAAAATAACGCTCCCTATTGGGAGTGGTCTGTAGCTTTAATGAATAATCGAAATGCAAAACACTTTGAGACACTTACTAGTCAAGAAGGGAGGAAAAGAATGGATTCATAAAAAACAAACTAGTCTCTTGACCAGGGTTCTAAATTAAGAGGCGTTATTGGATGTGTTCGCCGTAATTAGCCAAAATTGGCTACGCCTCGTAATTAGAACCTTGGTCAAGAGACGAGTTTCTGTTTTATGATTCCATTCTTTTTCGTAAAAAAGAAACTCGTCTCTTGACCAGGGTTCTAAATTACGAGGCGTAATTAGCTGTGTTGGCCGAAATTGGCCATAATTGACGACGCCTCTTAATTTAGATTCTGGTCAAGAGACAAGTTTGTTTTTTATGATTATTCTTTTTTATGATTATTTTTTAGAATTCTGTCTTTTTTATGATTCCATTCTTTTTCCCCCCTTCTTGATTAGTAAGTGTCTCAATTTTTGATGCATTTGAATTATTCATTCAAGCTACAGACCACTCCGAATAGGGAGCGTTATTTTGTAACCACCCTGTATAAAGCAGAATTTGATACACCGTGTTTTACTGCAGAATATCATGTAGCTCTAAATAGTTTTTATTTGGGTTTATGTTTGTGTGAAAATCGAAATTATTATAATCTAGGAAGAAAATATTTCCAACCAAAGTTGCATAAATATTCGATATAATGTTTGTGAAAATGCAATTAGTGAAAATGTCTTACATGATCTAATGAAGTATACAAGCTATTTTGTGTAGTTAAAAAAAGTGTTTTATGCATTGATGTTCTCTGTTGGAAATAATTATGTTTGTACTGTCTTAGCAAATGGAATAAAATTCTCATTTCAAAACTATTTTTTTAAATTTTGTGCGTTATGTTACTTTTATGGAATGGATAAAAATGACATTGTTGTAACTTTAATATTGTTTAGGAAATCTATCATTTTCTTTTGAGTGGGTTTGGTGTTTTTATTTGAATATATACTTTCTTTAGATATTTAGTTATTTAATAATATAGCGCTGTTTAGAATATATAATAAAAAAATCTTTCCACACAGTCCTACTTTGCTGATAGCTGCTTACGGTCAGATGACAGAGGCACTACCTGAGCTCAGCCAGCTCATTTGGTGTCCGCCACATCTGACCGTAATATATGCTAATTTAATTGTTAGCTTAGGTTGAACATGTTTCCCTGGAGGAACTCGTTGCTATTTCTATCCTCTATTTACAATTACCACAACCAAATTAAGCCTCGTAATTCAGAACCCGCTTTCAAAAAACTAACTACAATTCAAAAGGCGCGTTTACATGAGCCATCGAATCCATGAATTGAAGAGCAAACTCAGTAATTTTTACCTCTTGGGGATTTTCTCCCAGACAGAACCGGAATTGCAGGGCTCATTGAGGATTTCGCAAACCTCCAAATAAAGGAGGGTTTGATGTTTCATACCATGGATTCGACCACAGACTATCATTTGGGTTAGAAATGCTGCTCGACCTCTTTTTTTCCCCTAATGGGGATTTTGGTATTCCATGGATTCGATGGCTCATGTAAACGCGCCTAAAGTCAGCTTCATACTGCACCCTCGAATCTACCTTTGAATTGTCAATTAATTCAAACCCGAAATGTAAGGGTTTACACAACATCTCTTCTTGGCAAGGCACACAGATTTGTATCGATAAAATCAACCAGTTTCTTAAATCACGAGTGCAGCACCTGAAATAGTAGTAAATATAAGGGGTATCCCTCACACCGAAGGTTTTATTAACTATACGATGTAGCGGACTACATCCGAGTACGAATTTTTTGTCAGCGCTACTGTTCGAGCTTGCCGAGCAAGCCTGGAGACTGTCCAGTTTATACAAATTCAAATTCTTATAGCAGACAACAGTATCACATATAAGAATTTTTTAATAAGATCTCGATAGCTCAATGGTTAGCGCGTCGGACTTGCAAGCAACAGGCCAAGGATCGAATACGGGAAACAGCACATGAAGAACTCAAGTCTCTTGGATAGGAATAAGAATATCAAGACACAAGAAACTAGCTACTGGGAATGGGCAATCGCTAGTAATTAGCATAAAGGCGTAATTAATTTTTTTCTAGCTCGACGGTTTAAACCGTTTTTAGCTATTCATGCTCGAGGATCGGAAATCCGGTCCTGTCGAGCCGATCCGTGTAGAGCAGAATGGTGCACGCTAAATCTGTTTTTAATATGAGCTCATGGTCAGATGATTAGGGCACTACATGAGCTGGCTATAGTGAGCTCATGTAGTGTCCTTGTCATTTGACGTACGAAAATTACGAGGCTTCGAATTTTCTTACCCGCTCAGGTGTTGGCTTCGTCATCTAATTCAATTAACCCAAACCTATCAGTTTCGCAATGAGTTACTGGAATAGACCCTGAACCATTTCGACAATTCATTGTGCAGCCATTCGGCTTGGTTGAATATGAAAAAGCCAACACCTGAGCCCCCAGAAACCACTGCTCTTAAATAAAATACCAAGCATAATTCTAAATATTTATTTGTTCTTAATATTTATACATGATCATTCATTTCAACGGGTTAGTTTTGAATTATAGTTGCACTAGAGCTACATCAGCTCAACAGGAAAAACAAAGCGTCACTGGACTAGGGTCACAAATTACGAGACGTAATTGGCCTTGTTAAAGCTGCTAAAGGAGGATAGAAATAGGCAGCTGTAAAGGACTACATTACAATTATAAAAAGGAATAAATTTATAAATTAATTAAACGCCTTAAGATTTAATACATTTTAGCTTAGTTGCCAAATTCATGGCTACATCAGCAATTCGTCACTTAAGTTCCCACATGTGCTATCTAACTTTGCGAAACAGTAGACATTCACTGAAAGGTTACCCTTGGCGAACTTTCCAAAATCGCGCCAAAAGCAGGCCGATAACCCAACCGAAATGATGGGATGGGTTAGGATAGGTTTGAATTATCGTCACATTAGAGCTACATGAGAGAACCGAAAAACGCGTTTGTCCATTTAACACCGGCTGTTTGGGCTTTCTTGTTACATAATATCAGTCTACATAATGTATTACTGAGATATGTAACAGGAAAGTCCGAACAGCCGGTGTTTAATAAACACGTTCTTCGACTCTCCCTCGTGTAGCTCTAATGCGACGATAGTTCAAACCTATCCTGACCTATCCTATAATTTCGGTAGGGTTTTCAGCCAACTTTTGGCGCGATTTTGGAAAGTTCGCCAAGGGTTACCCTTCAGTTCATTTCTACCGTTTTGCAAAGTTAGATAGCACATGTGGGAACTTAAGAGACGAATTATTGTTATACACAATTATTTCTCTTAAGCTGACAAGAATCTTTTTAATCCTTATAGCATACTTTTTGGTTAATTTGTTTTAGACAAAAAATTTACTTTCCACAATAAAAAAAATATATTAAGGTAGGCGAATACCCAAAATTCTAAAATTTTTACTATTACTTTAATCTTTTCCAAATTTGGCATAGTGATTTCAAATATAATGAGCAATGCTTTTTAGGCAATTTTTTTATTTAAATATAATTGATTTTTTTTAAACGGTGTTTTTCACCTAAAAAAAGGGGGTTTGCGCCAACACTTCTAGTATAAAAAGTTTTACATTAATTTACCTGACATTTTTTACAGATGCTATTTCAATATATATCTGTGCCATGAACCTCTAACATCCGGTGTAAATATATAAGTTTTTTTTTTAAAAATGTCCAAGTGTTAATCGAAAAAAATCCTTTTTTTTGTGGTTAATTTATAACATTTTTCTTAATAACTTATTTTCTTGTAATTTGTATGCAACTCTAGAGGGTCATTGCATGCATCAGTTCAAAACGAAGAATTTAAACATAATTAATGTTTATAGGATGAAAATTAAATGTGGTAGACTTGTTAGCGTAAACTTCCTTTTTTAGTAGAAAAACACCGTTTAAAATAAATAAATTATATTTAAATTTTAAAAAATGCCTAAATAGTATTATTCATTATAATTGAAATCAGTATGCCAAATTTGGAAAAGATTAAAGCAATAGTAAAAATTTTAGAATTTTGCGGAATTTTGGGCATATCGCCTACCTTAATTGCATAACATCAAGCTAAACTATTAATACCAGTAACAGAGATTGGAAAGTTACTTTCAAAAAGTAACTGTTACCGTTGCTTCATTAAAAAAGTAACTGTTACAGTTACTTAATGAAAAACATGTCAGCAACTTTTTACAAAAAGTAGAAAACACTTTACAAAAACACAACTTTTTACAAAAAGTAACGAATCACTTACTTTTTGAAATTTCAAGTTATAAGAAAAATTCAAATTTAGCCCCCTAACCATTTTTCAAAGAGAATCATGATAAACGAAACCTAAGCACAAGAAAATACTGTAATTTTAATTAACAAGTTAGAAATGTTCCCTTTTTCGGAATGGAATTGCAAAATTATCATCAGACAGCATTCGGAACATAACGAAATTTTCCGTTCCTTTTACAACAGTTGGATAGCACATGTGGGATTCCAATCCTTTCACAACAGTTAGATAGTACATATGGGAACTCTTAAGTGACGATTTATACAGATGGTAAAACGCAGATACAAGCAAGCAAGACTTGGATCATCCTTCGTTGCTGCATGTGAAGAATCGATTGAAAGAAGAGCATGTACAGGTTTCTGTTCTATTTATCAAACTGGCCGAACGGCTTTCAATATATAAAGATAAAAGTAGTTAATTTTATAGGGAGGGGTCCAACTCTTCCTCTTCAATTTTACAACGAGTAGATATTTTATCCAAAAAATCTAAGAAATTTTTAGCAAAAAATTCAGGAATACCATTATATCCCAAACGGTATATATACCCTTTCCCTTTATCTGACGAGTCTATATAATAGTAGTCACTGTTATACAAAGCTACTACCCAACAAGATTGTAATTGCAGGCTAACGGCTAATTCTCTACTAAAACTAATAAAGCCGTTTTGCATGAGTACCACATCATCAACTTTGCGTCCGTCATCCTTCTGAACGATAGGTCCATATACTTTCAAACCTTTACCATAGATAGATCCATATGTTTTTAAAAAAATTTCATACTCTACATTTAAATCAAATATATTTGTATTCTTCCTTAGTATATTAATTGACGATTTTATTTCTAAATCAGTAAGTGGAATTCCTCTATAAAAGCCATCTTCTTCCAATAAGTTTTCTACTGTTGAATACATAGTAATAGAATGAATATTAGGGTCATTTATAGATAAATCACTCATATCTTTATCTCTATTACTAGTACCAGTTTGTTCATCTTCTGGATTCATTTGATAAGGATAACATGATGATGGGGAGGGGTCCAACTCTTCCTCTTCAATTTTACAACGAGTAGATATTTTATCCAAAAAATCTAAGAAATTTTTAGCAAAAAATTCAGGAATACCATTATATCCCAAACGGTATATATACCCTTTCCTTTTATCTGACGAGTCTATATAATAGTAGTCACTGTTATACGAAGCTACTACCCAACAAGATTGTAATTGTAGGCTAACGGCTAATTCTCTACTAACACTAATAAAGCCGTTTTGCATGAGTACCACATCATCAACTTTGCGTCCGTCATCCTTCTGAACGATAGGTCCATATACTTTCAAACCTTTACCATAGATAGATCCATATGTTTTTAAAAAAATTTCATACTCTACATTTAAATCAAATATATTTGTATTCTTTCTTAGTATATTAATTGACGATTTTATTTCTAAATCAGTAAGTGGAATTCCTCTACAAAAGCCATCTTCTTCCAATAAGTTTTCTACTGTTGAATACATAGTAATAGAATGGATATTAGGGTCATTTATAGATAAATCACTCATATCTTTATCTCTATTACTAGTATCAGTTTGTTCATCTTCTGGATTCATTTGATAAGGATAACATGATGATAGGGAGGAGTCTAACTCTGACTCTTCCTCTTCAATTTTACAACGAGTAGATATTTTATCCAAAAAATCTAAGAAATTTTTAGCAAAAAATTCAGGAATACCATTATATCCCAAACGGTATATATACCCTTTCCTTTTATCTGACGAGTCTATATAATAGTAGTCACTGTTATACGAAGCTACTACCCAACAAGATTGTAATTGTAGGCTAACGGCTAATTCTCTACTAAAACTAATAAAGCTGTTTTGCATGAGTACCACATCATCAACTTTGCGTCCGTCATCCTTCTGAACGATAGGTCCATATACTTTCAAACCTTTACCATAGATAGATCCATATGTTTTTAAAAAAATTTCATACTCTACATTTAAATCAAATATATTTGTATTCTTCCTTAGTATATTAATTGACGATTTTATTTCTAAATCAGTAAGTGGAATTCCTCTATAAAAGCCATCTTCTTCCAATAAGTTTTCTACTGTTGAATACATAGTAATAGAATGGATATTAGGGTCATTTTTAGATAAATCACTCGTATCTTTATCTCTATTACTAGTACCAGTTTGTTCATCTTCTGGATTCATTTGATAAGGATGTAGAAGACACTGAAATACAACAGTTCAAAAGAGAAGATTCTGTTGGATTCCTGGAGATTTTGTCAGCCAAGCAGTACAGGAGAATAAGTCCAAGCCGAATGCGATGATCATAACCTGAAACAGAAAAATTGGGTTAATGGACATTTTTCACACCCTGAGAGGCAACAGTTTAATCCTTTCAGTCCCAAAAATTTACTACACTACAGAAACATCCGATATTCACAGAATAAGCTTATTTTAGGTCAAATAAGCGAATTCCATAAGAAAAAAAATCCATTTAATTTTTTTATATGGTTATGGAAACAATGCTAAAATTCGTTAACTGTGGAAAACAACAAAATAAAAAAATATATATATTACCTAAAAACACTTCGAGTTATATATTTTAAGGTATCTGACCATATTATTAAAAAAATTTAGTAATTATTTTAACCGAAATAGTTTAAATTGCGTTTTAAATATGTGAAACTGAAGTGAACTTATAAAAAATCAGGAGAAACGCTTGTTGACTATTTTCTAAATAAAAAAAAATAGTAGTTCTGACTTCTATTGAGATTAAAGTAAAATTTTGTCTGATAGAACAAAGTGTGGAGAATCGAATGATGTGTGTTTGGATGTCATAGCAGGACATAAACATTTTGAAAAAAATATTGAAAGTGATGATGCCAAATGGCATCACTGGGACTGAAAGGGTTAACATGAATGAAAATAATATCTTCATTGGTTAACCAATATAGTGGCCGCCCCGGTGGCGCAATTGTTAGGATGCTAGCCTTTGGAACTACTGGGGTCGGGTTCGAATTCCGGTCTGGCATGGATGTTTGTGACTGTCAATAAATGTTATTGTCTATGTGATTGTAATGTCCTTTCTTTGTGTGTCTCTTGTGCTTGTAAAAACTCTTTCTGTGTCTGTCCCACTTGACGAAAGCTTATAAGCGGTTCTCGGAACAAGCCACACAAGCTGGAATATATATGTACCTACATACCATACCATTAACTCAGCTGAAGAAACCTTGGGGAGAGGTAAAGAAAAAAAAAGAAAAACGGTTGGCTTGATATGGAGTGTGAAATTCTGGTCGAGGAAAAGAATAAAGCAAGAGAACAATTAATCGCTCATTACACATGGGGCAACGAAGAAAACTATCGACTAAAGAAAAAAGTAGCCATAAAGAAGATTCGTGCCAAGAAAAGGGAACTAGAAAAAGAAAGAATACAAGAAGTAGAGGACCTATTGTGATAGGGGACATCCATGGAAAGTATTCGAAGCTAACTTCTATAAGAACAGGGTACAGCTGTGGAAATAAAAAAGTACCCACTTGAGGTTATTTTGGCCGTTAGTCATCCTATGGAATCGGACCTTTTTGACATTGTGAACAATTAACATTCTGAGTTAATTACATGACACAAAATTTGCGTAAGGGGCCATTTTCATATTAAAAATGCTACTAACTTTAAAATTTCCAATAGCAACACCCCTTTTTGAATTCATATTTCAAATCTCTGACCCTATGTTAATACGAAATGCCAATTTTTTTTAGTTTTTAAGCATTATTAGAGAAGTTAGAAACGTGCAAAGTTTAGGTCCCTTAATGTTAAATGAGTTGCACATAAAAAACTATCCCGATCTATAAATAATTAAGATAATGAAACTAATTTTTTACTGAAAAGAAATTATAATGATCCAAACAAAATGCATTCAATATTGGGGCATTTAAAACAATTTTTATATTTTTAAATAATTATCATATTAACTTTTTTAAAAAATATGAATGGAGATCCCTTAATATTTTTAAAGAAATAAATTTAAGACGAGAAGCTTAAGCGAAATCCCAATTTTTAAATTTTTTTATTCATAATTTGCTGTGTAAATCACAAAATACAATTTAATTACCCTTTAGGGGACAGTGTATAAGATTGCATGTGTAATTGATAAATAAAGACGGCCTTGCATGTATGCTTGTTTGTCATTTTAGAGATAGTCCCCAAAAGGTCCACAAGTGATTAGATTGAATAACTCGTCAAATATTCATCCAAATGTAACAAAAACTTAGATTTAAGGGTTTTCAAGAGTGCTTAACATTTCTAAGTTATTAAAATTGGGTGTTGCTATTGGAAATTTCAAAGATCGTAATATTTTTAATATGAAGACGGCCCCTTATGCAAATTTTGTGTCGTGCAATTAACTCAGAATGTCAATTGTACACAATCTCAAAAAGGTCCGATTATATAGGGTGACTTACGGATGAAATAACCTCAAGTGGGTACTTTTTTATTTCCACAGTTGTACCAACCACGAACAACATTTTGTCGAGGAAAAGATGGCAATTTGGTTGGAAGGGAAGATGATATTGTTGAGACTTGGGCCGAGTATTTTGAAAAGTTATTAAATAGAGGGGAAATAGCTGGACAAGTTAGAATAGAGCTAGAGACACAGAATAATGATTGTGACCCATTGGAGATGGAGGAAGTCACAGAAGCAATTAAAAAGCTGCGCAACAGGAAGGCACCAGGAGAGGATTCGATTTCACCAGAATTGCTAAAATATGGTAGTGAAAAATTACACAAAATGACCTATGACTTGGTGAATGAAGTGTGGAAAAAGGAAATGATGCCAAGCGAATTGAGTAGTGCAATAATTTGCACCATACTAAAAAGGGGGAACATCTTGGAATGTAGCAACTACGGTGGAATTTCACTGCTTAACTCAACATACAAAATTCTTACAAAAACTTTGGCTAATAGACTTAGGCCATTGATTGAGAAAGAATTGGGAGACTACCAATGTGGATTCAGACAGAATAGGTCAACTGTAGATCAGATATTTAGCATAAGAAATAGGCTAGAAAAATGCCATGAAATGAATATGAATATCTATCAACTTTATGTTGATTTATGACCTCCATATTGGGGAAAAAGCTATTTGCCCACTACAGTGAAGACAGTGAAAGACAAACTCTGGCTTAAAGAAATTGTAATGAAGCCACCAGAGAAAACTACTATATGTTTATAGAACACCAAATAATTCAAACAGAAAACCAACTAAAAACTACACTCCACAATTGATTACAAAAAGTAGACAAACGTAGTACAGGTTTGAATTATCGTCGCACTAGAGCTACACGAGGGCTATTGGCAACTGGCGTCGTATTTTAGAACCACAGTCAAGTGACAAGCCAACACCTGAATAGGCAGGCACCCAACGCAACAGTTAAGGGCGACATCGTACACAGCGTTAGGACTTAAGGATATTTAACGTGCACTCCCTTACACAGGGTATTATTTGGACAATTTTGGCTGCATGGGCCGTTTAATAAGTCGGCAGCTATTTTGGTGATGCCCGGACCTGAACCAGGGACCTTCCGCATTCTAAGCGAGTGCTTAAGCGACTGGGCTCCCCAGCCCCTATGCATCGCCAGGACTTAGTAACATGGCAGATTTAATATGCACCTATACACAACATTATGTAATAGCAAGTTTGTTTTACATATTAACTTTAGTACCAATTTAGGCTTTCCCACTAGGAGTAATAAAATAAACTGATTTATTTAGATCATGCAAAATTAGTAACATTACCATATTTTAGTTTATGAGTGTTAAAATAAACAGATTTAATTAAACACGATAAAATTACAGTAGCATTACTATATTTTGTTTAGTAATGCTTGCATATTTAAAGATATATTTGGTTCAGGGTGGAAAAAATCATGATTTTTTTATATAAAAATCGGAAAAAAACGGATTTATTTGATTTAAATCGGATTTGATTTAAATAGGATTGTTTTGATTAAAGTGAGATTTGTAATTTTTTTAATATTTTGCATACTATTACTAGCTTGCATATTCTTGGGAATATGATTAAGGACTTTTACTTATCACTTAAAAAATTAATATACACATAAAATGAAGAATATTTCAAATTTATAGTTTTAAAAAACTATGAATATTACTAATAAATGGATTATATTTTTAATTTTACAATCTGAACTATTTAAATTAACATGCATACAGTTTTTAAAAAAAATTATGTTATAATAATGTCCATTCTTTAGATGCAAGTAAAATAAATGCTAGACTGAAACCTAGATTTATCTTAAAATAAATACTAATAGTAATTATAACCAAATCTTGATCTTAAATTAGAACTCATGATTCCACATAAAGAATAAATTTAGCCAAAAGGGATTAAATTACCATGATTACATTTCATTTATTAAGAGATTTATACAAAATACTAATTTTGCTGCCTTTTCAGCACCCAACCTATTACTTACAGTTTGCGCCAATCCATAGGATGAAAAAAACTTTCTACTGATGAAAAAAAAATATTTAAATCACTGATTCTTTAAAAAAAAAAGTCATGTGATTTAAATCTTGATTAAATTCAAGCTGATTTAAATCAATCCACCTTGATTTGGTTTTATTAATTAACAATCCTTAAAAAAAATAATGTGTTATGATCTGCAATTCAAGAATATAGGATGATATAATCTCAGTGGGGACAGTTAAAACTCAGCTACAATTAAATCAATAAGAATTAGAAAGTTTTTTTAAAAAGAGAGAAAATATTAGTTTAACTACTCACATAAGTTAGAACAGCTTGCTTTTCTGTTGAATCCAGTGTTCAATACCAAATGCCTAAGAAACAAACAATACCTTTTTAGATATACAAAATTAATAATTACAAGTACAGGGTGGTTACAAAATCCCAGAAAAAAGTTCAATGATATTTCCATGATTTCCCTGATACTTTCACAAAAAATTTCCTGATTTTACAATTACCTAAAAAAACATGCAATACATACAATTCAATTCAGTACAGAAAATTAATCAAGACATCGCGGGAATTAAGACTTTCCAGATTATGGGTAAGCCTACCTAACTTTTCTACATTTCCGAAAATCTGATTAAGTTTGGAGGAATCATGTATTCTTAGAATTGTGTTATAACATGATTCATGAGATAGATTGATCCTTCCTCCAAGATTGGTCCTTCAGGCAAATTGTATTAACTATAATACTTTTTTTTAATCAAGTGTCTGCTAGTAGTTACCACAAGAACGAATTATTAAGTAATCCAAAGTTCCAATCCATGTTTAAGTAATCCAAAATGGAAAAAATTCCCTGATATTTTTCAAAATTTGAAAAATTCCATGATAATTTCCTGATATTTCCAGAATTAAAAAGTTCCCTGAGAATTCCCTAATTTCCAGGTTCGGTTACTACCCTGAAGTAGGTAATTTCTTAGTGCCAGACCTAACAAATCAATCAAAGATTTCTTTTAAAAACTTTCAGAGTAAATATATATTTAACGTGCAAAATACACATTTTAATACTTAGCTATGTCTATAGAGTTATGTACAAAAAAATAACTACCCCTTGACATATATAAATACGTCACTTGATCGTCAAGTTTTTCCAAGAACATACATAATTTGAAAAAAATTATAAATTTTATAATTTTAAAAAATTAAGTTTTCTGATTAAATAAGAATTTTTATTTTCGTGCAGTGAAAACAAGTTTACATTTTAGCCAATTTGCTTATCGCTCAGAAAGCTAAGGATACATTTGGGCAGATTAATTAATACTCCCATTAAGAATAATATGTTAAAATCTGCCTTTCAAGGATTCAGGATGATATACAGGGTCAGGCAAACAAAAGTGGCCCTGGTCTAGCGATAGGAATACGTTGAAATGCTTGTCGAGAAAAACTCTTGAAGCCAACTGAAATCTGTTTTTGCATTGGTTGGATCGGATTAGTTCACATTAGAGCTACTCATAAACTAGTGGCGAGTTCAGATCTTAGTTCGTATTGTATGAAGACGTCCCATAATGCAAATTTTGTGTCTTGCAATCAATTAAGAATGTTTTGTATTACCAAAAACAAAAGGGTCATATTCTCTAGGATAAATAACGACCAAAACAATCAAATAATCACTAGTGGGAACTTTACTTGATCAGCTCTACAAACCTTGCTTATATTTCATTTCAACTAGCTTCCAAAACCGTAGCGTAGTTGCCGGCAAATAAGTCCCCAAGTGTTTGTTTTGGCTTAATATTGAAGCGATCAATAGCTTCAGTAAACAAACCTGTTTCTGTATTGGTTTCAGACTTGGCAACATTTCTGTCATATTCTTATCTCTTGACCGATGCCACTTTTGTTTACCTCACCCTGTATCTTAATAAGGACAGTTGAAGTTAGAACGTAATCAACATGAAGTTTAATAAAACCTAGAAATTATTAATTTACCTACTTACGTTAGTTAGAAACCTCTAGCTTTCCTATAGTCAGTCCAATATTCAATACCAAATGCCTGTAAAGCCGGAATATATATATATATATATATATATATATATATATATATATATATATATATATATATCGCCCAGTCCGGGATTCGATCCCCGGACCTGTGGTGTGGCAATGTGTAGTGAGTATTCGTGTAATGAAAAAATAAAATTTCAATATAAATAAACAAGTTGGTTTGTTACAGAATCTGTCACTTACACCACTCCCCCCTCACAATATTTACGCTCTACAGGAAACACACTAACAGCACCTCAGCTAGAAATTCACCAAACAGGACCTTTAGCTAGTTCTAACTCTAACTTTTATAAACCAAAATTAATAATTGTCTTTAATCTTCTTTTGAAGATTTGATAATTAATCTTTATCGTTTGATATTTTTTTAAGTTCGAAGAATAATGATGTATTTTTTAAATAAATATCTTTTTGAAGACTCAAGTTTACATTTCGAAAAATAAATTAGTAAATGTTGCATTAAAAATAAAAGCGAAACTTTGCATAATTTTTTATGCAAATTTAGAATTTTTTATGCATCTTTCTTCATTCATACACAATGAACCTTCAAAATAACTTTATTGTGCTTTTTCAACAATCCAAATTGAATTACTACACAAAAATAAATATTTTTTTCAAGAATTTTATTTTTATTTTAAATAAAGAGTCTCGTACGTTTGATGTCATGGCAACAGTGAAAATATTGAATAAAAATGGAATTTGCATGTTATTTCAATGTAGATAAAAATTTTAGTTATTTAATTTTTAAATAAACTTCTAATTAAAATTTCTTAATGAAATTTGGAATGTAGCCCAAACTGATTTTTTGCTTCAAAATGACGTATTCCACTTGTTTGTGAGACTTTTGGTTCGTTCTGTGAAAGTGGGTGACAGACGGACGGACTGCACGATTATAAAACCTTCCACTTTTTACGTTATAAACATAGTGTGGACGCTAAAAATACAATTCAGATACTATTTTTGTGATATTAGATCTCTTCACTTCGCTCAAGAAAATATTGCTAAAGTGAAATAATAGGCATAAATTATTAATACAAATCAGCTAGACATAGATACTGTGGCGGTTACCACACACGCAACCTCAATATTCCATCAACAACTAGGTGGCGCTGATTTACTGCCCACGTTCTTACCACTATTACAGATTACAACGTTAATGGTAGTATATAAGCCGAGATAACTCATCTCTGCCAAGAGGATCCTTTTGGCAGACAATGGGTTATCGAGGCCGCTACAATACAACAATGAAATACAACATAAATTATATAAAGGAATTAATGCTGTCAAGTTTTGGAAAGTTTACCGAATGAAATTTGCTGAACGTAACTGAAGAATGAAATCCTCCGCCTCAACTTATAGAATTTTTAACTACAAGGTAATTAGAACCAGAGCAGACCCACATTAGGATAGACAGACTGTATCACTACCTACTTCTGAATTTTGAAGAAAAAGAACTGACAAACCATCGCTAAGAAGAAAGCGGAAAATCTGGATAAGGCTCTTGAGAAGCAAATAGAAGGGTTTCTATGTGCATTCAGACTAACCAGTGAATGAACGCTTAAGCACAATTTGTTTTAAGAAAATTCGTACATTTTAAGAAAATATAGCTTGTGGGTACATAACAATGTGAACACATCTGTCATTATATGTTAATTCTACAAAAAAAGGAGGCGACTTTATATTGCATTGCTTTGGTCTTTTGGGGGACCAAAAAAAATATTTAATTAAAATAATATTTAAAAATTTTTGGACCAAATAAAAAGTGGTACAAAAGCTAAGTGAATGAACAGTACTTTTTACCTGTGAATGAACACAAAAATGCCCAGTCAATAAACATGTTGGATTTTAACTAATAACCAGGACAACCAATCAGATGTCAGATAGCTTCCTACTAGATGAGAGGAAGTCAGTGTTGTCAATCCATCCAGTGGAATGATTTCTAATCCATACTTTTTAAATGTATTTACCAACTGTTCATTCACTGGGGCCTGTTCATTCACAGGCCAGTCTACCCTAGTTAAAGAGAAATTGAGCTACCACATATTTGAATTCATTCAGAATGCCTTGTTTATAAAATTCAACTCAGTGTCAAGCCAATGGATGCCAAGGCCTGCTGTGCCCCTTCAGCTCCCAAGACCATAGCATGCCTTGCAGCAGAATTTATTTGTTCTGGTCAGTGGACTGTAACTGACAACTGTCAATTTGTTTCGTTTCCAAGTTAACCTGGTGAACAGGGCCGGATTCCTAAATCGGCTGTAGCCTAGAGCGGCAAATTTTGTGAATTAAAACAGCATTCAGCATAAGAAATTATTATAAATATAGTAATATCTATAAGAAAGAAAACAAGTAATTTATATAAATGTGTAAATATAAACGTATATATAGTATTAATATTTAGTAGTAAATGTGGTAGCTGCGATGGCAATTGTACTCTCTTCCCCCTGATTTGGAAGTTGAAAGACAAATAGTAGAACCGTTCAAAGAAATTCCACTATTTCGTTTTCAATTTAGTGCATAAAGGTACAAAAATAATTATAATATGTGTATCTATTTTAAGCAATGCATATCACCCTATTTTACAACTAACCAACTACCTTTCCCCGAATTGGGAGAATATCGTAACTGGGGCGGAAAATCGTAGCCTACAGACGGAAAATTATTAAATCCAGCCCTGCATGCATTGCAGCAGAATTTATTTGTTCTGGTCAGTGGACTGTAACTGACAACCGTCAATTTGTTTTGTTTCCATGCTAGCCTGGTAATTACCTGGTAAACATCTTCTATAATGGCAGTCCTTCCTATTTCAAGTTGCACTCAACTATTGGTCAGGCATGGTTAGACTTTGTACCTCTCACTCGTTTCTGAACAATCAAAGATGGACACTATAAAGTCAATGTGGGGCTATTTTCCCCTTTCAAAGAATACTGTTGACTCCTGGAACACACAAAAAAAAAAGAAATAGAAATTTGATTGTTTAGGAAGAAAAATCTTTTATCAAAATCTACAGCTAGCTGAATAGACATTTGAAATACTTAGCTATAAAATGAACGTCATCAGTTTAAAAACTAAAATATAGGAAACAAATTGACTGTTCCGAATAAAATATTGTTGATTTTCTTAAATTATTCAGCATGTTGGAGGGAAGAAGTCGGCAAGTAGTTAAATCTGTTAACCTTTGTTATGTTGTGGACTAAAACAAAACTAAAAAGCTAAACCAGTGGTTTGTTTGTCATGGAGGGCTACAGTCTTCTGTGTCTATTTCGGCTCAGTCTAGAATATGCAATGGGTTGCATTACAGCAAATGTTTCAGTCAGTTGGTCAGGCATTTTTTTTTATGCTACTTGTATATATAGTTAGTAGCTTGGTAAAATAAGAAAGGGGAATCTATACTCAAAGCCAATATAAAAAATAAACACCCTCTGGGTTTAAAATACAAACGAGGGTACGAGGGTAGAAATTTACTGTACGGTAACCATTGGCGAACTTTCCGAAATCGCACCAGAAGTCCGTATTCTGGCGACTTTTTGACGTCATGCTCTCTTCACAACGATGACGTTTTCCGGCAACCCTATCTAACAATTATGCGTTTCGGTCAGGTCAGACAGGTTGCCACCAAAAACTATTTATCGCCAAATCGGAAAATCGCGCCAATGGTTACCGAACAGTAAAGGTGTACCCAAACGAGTCTTGCTAATAAGTTGTATTGATGAGAAGAACAGCTATGATGTATTGGCCAGTCTTTATTTGCTGACTTGGGTTACATAGCTAAGCATTGAAGATGCCCAAGTTTGCGATGTTTACCTAGTAAACAGTCCCCTTCTTAATTCATACAACTCGATAAGTAGAGTAACTTTATTTCAAATTTTCAAGCTCAACAAAATTCGTCAATGAACATACCGGCCATTATATCATAGCTGTACCGAAAAGAACCATTCAACACCAAGGCATAATCATATTGTTAAAAAGTTATTACCCCTAAACCCTTAATTATTGATACCGAAACTGAAATTTGAGGGCGTATTGTAACATAATAAATGAAAATAATGAAATGTGAAAACTGATTAAATTAGTAAGTTGTTAACACTTAAGTTAGGTGCAGGAACAAGGAAACGTTCAGAATTGTGAATACGTATAAGGATAAAATTCGACATTTTAAGTAAAAGAAAACCGAATTATTTCGATAATAAAGTAATTTTATCATCTTAAAAGAAAATATAAACAATGCATAAACACTGAATTAGTGTCACTGTAGGTATACATTACACGTTTATTAGGCCTCACAGTCCCCAAAACATGCTAGCTACAAACAATATAAAAGTTTAAAATTCTTATTTTTTTCAAAATATAAAAACATAATATACTCGTTTATATTAGTAGGTACGCATAACAGAACAGTGTAAAAATGCGCCAAAAGTTTTTCCCGATAACGAGAATCTAAAGCTCAAACCGATTCCAAGCATTCATTGGTAGATTAAGTTTGGAGTGGTCACGTGGCTACAATGAGAGCCAAGGGTTTGGTCTACCATATTTGGCAATAAACTGTTTAATTGGCTGTTTGGT
The DNA here is from genome assembly GCA_023701765.1 of Hylyphantes graminicola. Taxonomy (NCBI): domain Eukaryota; kingdom Metazoa; phylum Arthropoda; class Arachnida; order Araneae; family Linyphiidae; genus Hylyphantes; species Hylyphantes graminicola. The sequence goes on from CM043120.1 coordinate 10,796,166, forward strand.
GCCCCGGGCAATTTTATTTTCTCTAAAAAAACATCAGTTTCCAACATGGGGCAGTAGTGTAGGGCCCATTGAAAGCCTAAACACTCGTTTGAGGACCCTGGCATTGGGGAACATTCATGTGATGTCACGCGGTTTGTTATGCTACTGCTCTTGACCCACGTGCTAATGCTATCCTATACAGCTATCAAAACACGTGCTAATGTTTTCCTACTACTCAAACCTGTCTAACCCAACCGTGTCTCGCTCAAATCGCAATGGATCAGAAAAAATGCTGCCGTTGCCACCAGCTCAGAGGTCAACTATGAGCATGCGCAGTAAAGAAAAATGACGTCATTTGGCAATTTTTACAAACTTGACCGCCAAAGTCAATTTTTTAATTGGAATATTTTTTAATATCTCTTGTTATTCTAATTTGTGTTTTATCATAGCAACTGAAAGTTGAAAAATGGGCATACGTATTTCGGTCTCTCCAGTAACATTTATAGATCGATGAAATCGCTGGAAGAATGGAGCCAAATAAAAGCGCCAAATTAGAAAAGAAGCCAAATAGTTGTCCTCTAAGCCGTTGACAACGGCTGCGTTTTCTTAACATTCAGTAGTACATCCATTAATATACATCCATGGTCTAACCGCTCTCTTTCATACAGCGATTTGGAATTGAAGCTCAGGTGGATATGGCGTGAATGTCCCCCATTTTGTTTTTGTACAAAACCTAACCAAAAACTTTTTTTCATTCACAAAACAAAACAAAAAATAGTTTTAAACGATTCACGTTCTAAAACGAAACCTACTCATAAAACGACACCAAATTTTTTATGCTAACTTTATAAGACCAAATCTAGAAATTACATCGAACATTCAAAAATCACACCTTAATATAAAACGAAACTCTACAAAATAACGAAAAAACATTTAAATAAAACTAACCATCCAGCCCTTTTCAAATCTAAAAAAACATGGGACGATCAAAAATAACACCTACACGCAAAACTGGTGCCAAACTACAGATCTAACCAAATCCATTGCCAAACATGAAATATCCTCTGGTAAACCTTTATCAATGTCACGTGTTTGGTGACCAATGAATGCTTGGAATCGGATTGAGCTGGAGACCCTCTGTACCGACATAATATAAGAATTCCGGTTTACAGTGAAAGTAGAGTGGATGACACTTTTGGTTTCAGTTTCGTTTATATGAGCCACCGAATCCATGGAATGAAGAGCAAACTCCGCAATTCCATGGATTCGACCACAGACTAACATTTGTGTCAGAAATCCTGTTCGACCACTTGTTCCCCTAATGGTGGGTTTTTTGGCATTCCATATGGATTCGCAGGCTGAAAGATGCTTTTCGTGTTGAACCTCGTAATTTTAAAAAGTGGTCAAGTGACGAAGATGAGTACGTATTTGGAGACAAGTGAGTATATAACTGGAGGACTCACCGTCTGTCGAAAAAGAATATCTGATCGGATAGTTTTGGGGAAAATAACTGCGTAAAAACTCCTTTCATTAGTTAAGTTTTTTTTTTATTACCATAAAAACTCTACACCACTACCACCAAACATGAAGTCTGTCAGGAAACCATAGATATATTTGAATAAAACTGAATTTTTGGAAAGTTTTTTTCGACAAATGAATTAGTTAAAAATTTAATTATTTATTTAAAATTATTTATCTCCGTACATAATCCACATATTAATGCGCACTTATCAAGTTGTAAAATGACAGCACTAAAATAACATACATTTGAAGAGTACACGGGAAAAACCGATTGATTTTTCAGAGAAGTTTCCTTAAGCCCATTTCACACCTTGTCACAACTACTTGCAACTCCCGTAGGACACCGTGCATTAAAAAGTTGCACTCAGTTCGTGAGATTTTTTCCTGCAAGCACGAAAAAATCGCAGTTGCATGTACCCTTAGCCAATCAGAACTCAGGATTTCCTTGGCTGCATTGTGGCGAACTAGACTTCGCCAACTGGTTGTTTATTTACTTTTTAAGACGCCAACTTTCCCCGTTATTAAAAACCTGCGCAATTAAAAATGGATATTAAATGGATGGCAAAGATGAAAATTGATCTAATTAAGGAAGTTCGGAAACATAAATTTCTGTTTGATGCAAACATTGCCCATAGTTTGATTAAAGTTTGCTTTCAAAAAGATGAAACTTGCCAAATTTTGAGATGAATAATTTTTTGTGGAAGCCCGAAAATCCAGGTTACCACAAGTTGCGAGTTGCAAGTAGCTGTGCAGGTGTGAAATGGGCTTTAGCAGGCCACTTTGGCGATGATAGCGAGTGATCGCCTAAACTTGTGTAAGGAAACCAGTTCCTACCATAGATATCATAGTTAAAGTAATATAGTGGCAGATCACGTGACCTCCAATGCTAACGACGGGACGCGCAAGGAGCTCCCAATGAAGTCAGTGTTGTAGGTCACGTGATAAGCCACGGTAGTACTTTAACTACGATCTCTGTGGTTCCTAGCTACCAAGTTCAGGCGAATGGCGATCCCGACGCTTGGACCAAGCGAAGAAGTATGATAGAAACCGGTTTTATGCCGCCAAGCAGACAATTGCGGGTGTCCGCCTGATAAATCAATCGCTTCTTCCCGTGTACTCTTCATTTTTAATTGAAATGTAAAGGAGGAAATAGTACTTAATATCTTTAAAATCTTTTCAATAGATGGCAGCACCAAATCCTTGAGTGGCAGACACAAGACATCGGTTCCGAGGAAAAATCCGTGAGCAGATTCTCAGCTCTTCTACATATGCATTTTTTTTTTCAAACACAAATGTACTACAAATGTTTTAATTTAATATGTGTGAGGCAAGAGTGTATTGCAAGTTAAATTCATAATGTTCATCTGATTTTAATGAAATAAGTAATAAAAAAAATATTAAAATTACATGAATAGATAACCAAACCCGCTGCTACCACAGCGATTGTAGCTGTTGAAAATGTTGATTGGTCGATGCGACCAGGGCCGGATTTCTTAATAGACTAAGTAGGCTGCAGCAGAGTGGCGAATTTTTTGGGGCGGCAAAATTTTTTTGATTCTTAAGTTTAAAAGTTTAATATGGAACAAAATGCTGTTTGGCTTTTTTTAACGCATGGATTTCGTGTGGAAGCAGTTCTAAGTGACAGTTTCTGTTACAAACTTGCTTGTTTACGTTATAAACGTAGTGTGGAAGAAAAGTGGAATGTTTTATCTTCGTTCAGTCTATCTGTCTATTCCGTCACCCACTTTCATAGCCCCAAACTACAAGTGCGATACATCAAAAAATTCATCGCATCGAAATTAGAATACATTGAAAATTCCAGAAAAAAATTCGAAGTAATTCAATTATTAAAAAAAAAAAGAACCTGCACAATCTCAAGTAATTCTAATTTAAAAAGCCGCAGATCTGCTCCCTAGGGGGACAGGTGAAGCCACTTGTGAACCAGTATCCCATAAGGCAGTTCGCAAGCTCTAGCACATGGCATGCCGTACGCCACCAGATGGTACAGCTGTGGAAATAAAAAAGTACCCACTATAGTGATTATTTCGGCCGTTAGTCATTCTATAGAATCGAACCTTTTTGATTTTGTAACCAAATAGTATTCTTAATTAATTAAATGACACAAAATTTGCATAAGGGACCGCCTTCATATTAAAAACGACACAAACTTCAAAATTTTCAATAGCAACACCCCTTTTTGAGTCCATATATTTCACATCTATGACATATATTAACACTAAATACCAAGTTTTGATAGTTTTTAAACATTTATAATGGAGTTAGAGACTTGCAAAGTTTAGGGGTCGTAATGTTAAATGAGTTGCACATAAAAAACTGTTCTCTATAAATAATTAAGATAATGAAACGAATTTTTTACTGAAAAGAAATTATAATAACCCATATAAAATGCATCCAATACTGGAGTATTTAAAACAATTTTTATATTTTTAAATAATTACTATATTAATTTTTTGAAAAAATATGAATAGGAACCCCTAAATATTTGTACAGAAATAAATTTAAGACAGGAAGTTTAAGCGAAATCCCAATTTTTATTTTTCTTTATTCATAACTAGCAGTATGGTCCCGCCTTACTGGGAACCCGTTAACTTCGCATTGCTTCCTTTTAGAGGCATGCTTACTTGTAAAAATACACTCAAAATCAAAACAAAATTAAATTCGTGTTGGCGCATGCGAACTTAAAAAAGCAAACACTAATAGAGGATGAAGCAGCCTTAGGGCGAGCGCATATCTCAACCAAACTCAATCAAACTAATAGAGGATGGCGGCAAGCCCCCGTTTCGGCCCGGTCCATGTATAATCAAGACCTGTTATGGTCCCGCAATCCCACGTGGATGACGTTTTTTTAAAACTAATTATATTAATTAAGAATCACAATCAAATATGAAAAAACTAAGCCTCAGGTGCACACGTAGGTATTAAAAGGAATCTATATTAAAAATTTCTAATTTTTTAGAGCAGTCTAAGTTGGTCTTTTGTGATCCACAGACATACACACAGACAGACCGACAGACTCCTTCTTTTATTATTATAGATTTTCTGAGTAAATCACAAAATACTTTTTAATTGCCCTTTAGGGGACTGTGTATAAAATTACATGTGTAATCTATAATAATAAAAATGAAGTTTTGTATGTATGTATGTGTGTGTGCGTGTGTATGTCTCTCCGAAACTCACAAACTAGACATTTGTTTGACTCGTAACTTGGCACAAATGCGTAGTTCCTACTTGAGTTACAAAATAAGAACTTTCAGAGCTCAAAGTGTTCTATTTTTTGAGAAAATTCGAATTTTCTGGGAAAACTACACCACTTTGGCTCAAATCCTACGATTTCTTTACTTTCCTGATGCCATCTGAAGAAACAATTAAATAAAACTTTCAACGAAAATAAATAAAATTGCAAATGTTTATTTTATTGTGTTGCCATAACTTTCAAAAACTAAATTCATTATTTGAAAATAATTGATATGTTTCAAGTGACATATTTCCGACAAGTCTTGATTCCTGGATTTCTTTTTATGGGTTTAGTTGATGATTTCGTCAATGATGGTTCTGTTGATTACAAATATGCATGTTCAGGCAATAAATGTGTAGTTTACCTATAAGTTCTAGAGCTGCCGTTAGGTCTTTATTTTCTCGCCAAATACGTTGCCAATCCCGCCAAATTATAATAAAAACTCGTCAAATGGGCAAATGGTTTGTTGAGCTATTACTGAACAATGATGGTTAATGAAGGTCATCGCACGAGCTGCATATTAGGGTTTTATGTCTTTACTTTTTCGCCAAATACGTTGCCAATCTCGCCAATTCATTGATAACTCGCCAAATGAGCAAAATGTTTGTTAAGCTATTACTGAACTATGATGGTTAATAAAGCCATCGCACTAGAGCTGCATATATGGGTATTATGTCTTTATTATTTCGCCAAATATGTTGCCAATCTCGCCAAATTATTTATTAAAACTCGCCAAATGGGCAAAATGTTTTTTAAAATGATTGATAAGCTGGTTGGATATGCTAAGGTCGTTGTGTTAGAGCTGTATAATGTGTGTGTTTGTAGCTATATCTATTTTCTCGCCAAATTATTTACCAAAACGAGCCAAAAGAGTTAAAAGGTTTTATGTATTTATGAAGGAATTGTGATGACATTTATGAGTACATTTTACAGCGTATTTTTGATTTTAGAATATTAGGGCAATGAATTGAGATTTTTTACTTGATAACGAGTGGGAAGAGAATAACTTAAGTTTATGATTTTATAACAGGTTATATGGTACACATACTTGGATCGATTTGATATTTATTTAATCCGTTCGAAGTACGGGTATAAATTTGCTAGTTGATAAATAAAGACGGCCTCGCATGCATGCTTGCTTGTCATTTTAGAGATGGTCCCCAAAATTTCCACAAGTGATTCGATTGAATAACTCGTCAAATATTCATCCAAATGTAACAAAAACCTAGATTTAAGGGTTTTCAGAGAGTGCTTAGCGTTTCTAAGTTATTAAAATTAGGTGTTGTCATTGGAAATTTCAAAGTTCGTAACATTTTTAAAATGAAGACGGCCCCTTATGCAAATTTTGTGTCATGCAATCATTTTAGAATGTTATTTTCACACAAAGTCAAAGAGGTCCGATTCTGTAGACTGTAGAATGACTATCGGCCGAAATAACCTCAAGTGGGTACTTTTTTATTTCCACAGCTGTACCATGAGATTGAGATAATTCGACTAATAAAAAATATATATTTAATATTAACTAATTAAAACTTTTTACCAATTTTGCTAGCATTTGTTTATAGATGGATATGTATTGATAATTTCTGGCAGACATGAGATATATATTCATAAAAGAATCATATTAAAAATGCAGTTTTTATTGCATGGTAACTCTTCGGCAAAAGCTTTTTTTGTGAACCAGTATCCCGTGATGCATTGCGAAAACGGCGAAATGTGGATTCGTCACACAATCGCGCGGTTTGTATTGCATTGTACGGAATTTTTGCGACATCGAACAGTTTGAAATGACGTCAAATATATCTCACTACGAGATTCAATGTATGTTGATATGAAATGTTTTAATTCTATTTAAAAGCGAGGAATATTACCAGAGAGTTAGGAAAGAGAATAGTGTGGGCCATGTATATGCTCAGTAACGCACAAAAGAAGCAGGCTAGGAGCATCTTGGGATACCTCAGTGCCCCGTTTCCATTATTTCGTCTACTATGTTAAGCGCAGTAGCTCAAAAAACCATTAAAGCGGTGCATCTTGGGATACCTCAGAAAAAAATTCTAAAATGATGATGCCAAATTGTCATTGGGACTGAAAGGGTAGCTTTTCAATCAATGGTTATTTACAAGTAAAAAATAACACAGACTTCATATGGTACATTTTTATTTTCAATGATTTAATTCAATGTTCACATTGCCACTTGTGGAGGTTGAAAACAGTTGATCTAAGGCTTATTGTTGTTGATGATGGTTCCCATAGAAACGACCCACCAACTTGGTGCTTTTTTTTTATTGAACCACTGAATATGCTGTGTTGTATATGTACAGAAATAAATAACGAACATTTAACTTTTGATTTCAAACATAAAATATAAATTTCATACCTTGTTTTAGGCTAATAGGTTTTTGTAAAATAACATTCAGGTTTCAGATTTTAGTCACACAAAATAAAATATATATTCTAGTAAATTAAATAGCCAATTGCCAAGGTACCAGTGACTATTAAGGACCCTCTAGTTGCATGTTTGTAGCATCACAGCTGAACTTGGTTGGCCGGAGCTTCACCGTACTGAGCGCCATTTGAGTGAAGTGGCGAAAATCGGTACTACTAACTCAAAACAAAATATTGCTGATTGGAAAGCGTTTCCGCAGCTTCACTCGAGTAGTGATTATGGAAGAGTCTGTATGTAGAAAGGGTTGACTAAAATCCGAAACCTGGTTTCTGTTTATTACAAGAGATATTAAAACTTTCGTTTTTTGGAAGATGCTTCGATGACGATGTAGAACGAAACAAAATGCAGTTTCTTTGGAAAAAAAAGTATTAAATGCATTGGTATCACATTTAATCTGATATTTAAAAGCAAAATGCAAGAGACATAACACAAAATGGGAAACTTAATATTAAAGTAATTTGTTATGCAGATATTTTGCTTCATCGGGTACAGAAAATCACGAAAAGCAACTATAATGTAATGCATTTCATACAGCATTAAACTGTACAAGTGTATTATCCTGCCAATGCTCGCCAAATCCTTTGGCGCTAGATTTTAAACGAAAAAATTGAAACAAACAATTTTAACATGGAATATTATATAATTACATGTTTATATATATATGAGTGTTTTTTTTAATTATTAAAAATTAAACCTATATCATGTTTGACGCTAATATTAGGTTTGCCATTAACGGTGATCTGGATAATACACAGGTACCTATAAAACCAACTTAAGAACAGGATAAAATTTAAAAAAGCAAATCCATTATTGTTAATTATACATCTATAAATCTATTTTTCAAAATTGAGAAAACTGTACCAGACAATCTTCAATTCGATGATGTGTTTTCTCACTCAAATGGTAAACTGTTTTGCTTCAGTAAAGACTGTAACAACGATACTGAATAATAAGACGACCTAACGATTCGAACTATAGAATTTTTATCTGGCAGATTCAATGGTTTGTTAAAACATTAATAAAAAGTGGTTCAAATGAATTGATATGCTTTATTGATGGGAAAGTACATTAGCAACTAAACTAAAAACAAATAAAAAAAGGGATTTTGAATCCACTTATTAAATTGTTCCCTGAAAAATTCTAAATCAATTTAAGAATAAAAACTTATGTCGTTAAAATGTATACACTTTTAAGTTTCTTAAAAATTCATTTTGTACTATTCAGGTTGATATATAATAAATTTCATTGCCTTTGACGTTAAAATTGAACTTTTTTACGAGTTTTGAAAGATATTATTTACCATGACCTAAATTTTTCTCGTTGCTGATTGATATTTCACGTGTCAACCTGCACTGTTTAATATACATATCAGTGTATTGCAACCTACATGCTAAGTATTTCCAACGTGTTGTCTAGGTTCGAACCTATGGATCGATTCCTTGCTCATGGTACAATTGACAATTTTTTTCTCAATTTTCTTAAATATTGCAACAATTCCAGTAGCTCAAATCAATCCCCTAAAACTTTTATTTGAATTAAATTCAGACCCAAAGACAATGACGTTAACATGTCAAACTAAAAAAAATACACAAGCTATAAAATGGATAACTTTAAAAAGTCATTTTCATAACATGCATATTTATTATTTTACAGCTTGTGTACATTTTTATGGTGACATCCATTGCCTTTGGGTCTGACTTTAGATCAAATAAAAAAAAAAGAGTTATTTCGTTATTTGCTTGATGTCTTTCAAGCTCATATGAAAATTAATACTTTCAATGTAAAAATAACATCTTTTTTAAGATTTGACAATTTCAAACATATTTAAAAATGTTTGATATTGTCAAATCTTGAAGATGATATTTTTACATTGAAAGCATGTCTTCATAAGAGCCTGAAAGACATCAAGTAAATAACCAAATATAGAAGTCAAATTAATTTTAGATACCTTTTTATACAATGACTACGAACACAGTTTCTTACAGTTTTTCTAATTGAAATTTAAAAACAAAACATTTATATCTTATTATTATGTAATTTGTTTAGCAAAGTTTTCTTTTCTTGAACGATTAATAAAAAAGAAAATGCCCTATACTTTATCATCGAGAAAGAAAATTTAAAAAAAAAAAACTTGAAATAAATTTATAAAAATTATTTTATAGCTACAAATCTATAATTTGTACACTACTTTTACGTTGGCAGAATTAAAAAAAAAATAACAACAGTACCAAAAACAAGGAATCGACTGGCCTACGGTTCTGCGATGATCTAAAATCTTTAACCGATACTGTTTAAAAGACTTTTTTGCTGTTTGTGGGATAGGACATTACAAATCAGTGATCACTTTGTTACAAGGAAGTATATTTATAAAATATCTCATGTCCCAGGTGCTCCAATATTTTCAACAGCCCACTTGACAATAAATTTCTATATATACTAATGATTTCAACTGACATACTGAGAAGATTGTGAAACATTCCAATATCAGTGGCTGTGCTAAGTCATTTTACCTAAAAAAGATGCAAATACCACTTTTATGGAATTTTCAATAACTAAAAAAAAAGACGGACTATGATTTTCAACAGACTAAAAAATCCCTTTCAAAAGAGTTTGAAAATTATTGTCAAACACATATAAAGCTTAAAAGCTGTTTTCAAACAATCAAAAATGATTTTTAACATTTGAAAATCATAGTTAAATGTTACATTGAATGGAAATCCTTTTTTGTTCCATCAACTATGGATTGATCAAACTATGATTTTCATCAGCATTTAAAGACTAAAAAATCACTTTCAATAGAGTTTGAAAATTATTGTCAAACACATATAAAGCTTAAAAGCTATTTTCAAACTATAAGAAATGATTTTTTAACACCTGAAAATCACTTTCAAGAGTTTGAAAATTATTGTCAAACACATATAAAGCTTACAGCTATTTTCAGACAATCAAAAATGATTTTTTAACACTTGAAAATCATAGTTAAATATTAAATTGAATGGAAATCCCTTTTTGTTCCATTAACAAGGTCTTTGTGAATTTCTTTAACACCCTCATTTTTTAATATAAAACGTTAACTTTTCAAAAAAAGCTTTTTTCTTGTAGCTAATTTTGTTCTTCATAAACTGTTCAAGACTTATGTCCTTTATTTATATATTGTTTTAGCTTAACTGTTTATTTGGATAAGCCTAATCGGAATGGCCCACCATCGTTAATGGGTGAAAGCAACCTTCAAATACATTAAGGAAATCTAAAAGAAATTTCAAACATTTCGCGTATTTGAGAGATCTTTTTTAAAAATCATTTTGCTTCATCATAGCTTATTTTGAGTGAATATTTAATTTTCAGCTATGAAATTAATAAGTGAAAAGTACAGGGGAAGAACCGCTTGATTTCTTAGTCTTTCCGTAATTGTGTCAGCTTGGCGGACATTGGCGACAGGAAACCGGTTTTTCCTTCGGTTCTTCATTCCGGGTACGTATCCACTGATCTCCAGGGTGAATCAGGGTTGCCGCGAATGATAAACAAAGTGAGTAACCAGTTTCTCTACACCAGTTTAGGCGATTTCTCTCTATCAACCCCAAGGAGGCTATTAAGGAAAGCCTTCTACAAAATAAAGCGGTTCTTCCCCTGTACTCTTCAAATATAAAGAGTATGCGGGATGATTTCGTACAAGGCTTTAATTAATAGCCTCTATGGGGATGATAGCGAGAAATCACCTAAACTGGTGTAAATAAGCCAGTTACTCGCTTTGTTTATCTTTCACGACAACCCTAATTCACGCCAGAGTTGAGTGGAACGACATGTTTGTACCGCAAACGAAGAACCATAAGATAAACCGGTTTCTGGGCGCCAATGTCCGCCAAGCAGAGACAATTAAGGAAAGTTTCTAAAGAAATCAATCGGTACTTCCCTTGTACTCTTCAAATATGATATCCGCAGCCACTGATATTGGACCCTGGAAATTAACCAGTACCAGAAAATGAAATCTTCGGCGGCAGACTCGAGGGCAGCACACTATTCGTCAAGTACACAGGCATCAGGTACACCACACATTTTCTGGGATATATAATATGTACAATGGTCACATAAAACCTGAAATCCATTCAGTCTATACTTCTCGTCGCAGTGGGCTTTCAAAGGACTCTAATATAATAAGCTATCGTAGCGCCCCCTAGCTCGGGTGCAGCAGTCTATCGGAATGTTGTTGTTTTTAGTCCAAGCCTTCGGTGCAGGGCACTGAAACCAATATAGCTCTCTTAAGATAAATTTTCTTCTTCTTCTTCTTCTAAGCACTATGGATAATTATAGATAATTTTGTACACACATATACAGTATGCATTTTTTAAAAAATGTGTATTAGTCTTTATCTGTGTTTGTTATCGCATCACATTTCCTTACAGCGAACAGATGAGAGTCTCATTTCCAAAGGGGTGCCACTTAGGGGTTAGTCGAGTCACTAAATATTGTCTAGTACTAATACAGATAGAGTAGCGACAACTACTTTTGGCAAACACTGTCTTTCTTTGGCCAAAACAGTTTAAAGCCAAACCCTGGTTGCCACACAATCACGGTTGCCACAACTCTTTCTACATTGGCAAAGCCGATATCCAGTGACTCTAAAGACAAAGCATTCAAATGCAACTTTAGAAATAAAAAAATTTCTTTGAAAACACAGTAAAAGCTTGTATATCTTAGAGCAACTGGAAACTTTATAATTCCAGCCAAATGCCTCAGTAACGCTAGTGGATTGGTTGCAGTAACATCGCACCAGAGCTACACAAAAGTAATGGTTTTACTATGTATTGGTATCATGGAACTTCCGAAGCCTTAATAAAGGGCAAAATGCTGTTAAAACAAATTTCAAAAAGCAAAAATCAATATTTCTAGACGAATCCAGGCTTTTGGAATTTAATACAAACAGACAGTGATCAAAAGGACAACCGTTTTTCCAATGCAAGAAGCATATAAAAAAGGATTGCTTTATTTTATTTGTATATCTATATCAAGAAAATTAACAAGCTAAAACTTCAAACTAAAACAATGCATTTATCTTATGCAAATTATACTTTTGGATAAAAAAAATATATGGCCATAGGTTGTGTCAGTTGTAAACTTTAATAAACAAGCTTTTACCAAGACATCCCAAAAACCGAATCATTTCATTATACTTGAAGAGTACAGGGGGAAAACCTCTTAATTTCCTAGAAAACTTTCCCCATCAGGCCTCTTTGGCGATGGTAGCGAGTAATCGCCTCAAAAGGTGTTAGGAAACCAGTTCCAAGATTTTTTTTTATCGAGATTCACACGATGCACGATTCCAACGCTTGGACCAAGCGAAGAAGAGAAACCGGTTTCCTGTCGCCAATGTCCGCCAAGCAGACACAATTACGGGACGACTCCTAATAAATCAAGCGGTTCTTCCCCTGTACTCTTCACTAATTATTGTCACCTGGGGACTAAGATTTTGGCGCCTTATTGGAAATAAGCTCTGCAAATAAAGAATAATGCCTAACAGGGAAAACAAATATAAGGGATGTCTATCAGCATTTGGATGAGAGGCGTCAATACAAAAATAATATCCTGTTAACGTGGTCTAAAACAATAACTAACTGCTAAGACAATGGCGTGGGTAGGGGATTAAAAAAAGTACATTTTGTTCACGTACATGTAGGATTTCATGTTGTATTTTTTTTTGGTCAAAGAGCAGGTTCTATCGGATGAAGCTAGAATGATATGACCAACAGACAAGAATACTGGATGGTGGATCTTCAAGCGATATAACTCGACAGGTTTACCACGAAAAAACTTGTTCCCCTTGACGATGCGCCGAGAATAAAGAGTTATCTTCTCGAAAAAAGTGATTATTGGCGGCCAAGTACTCTATGTATATATATAATATGTATACTGTACAATGTACTGTACTGGCCCAGGAAAAGGGGGGGAGGGGAGAATCGCTTACAAAAAAGTTGCCTCTGCCTCATGATAAAAATACATATTTATGCATTTCTCAATGTAATATTACAATGTTCGTGATTTATTTTACAGTTTACCCCGTAAGGGATTGTCTTTTTTCCCCCCTAGGCTCCAGGGAAAACTCCATTCTTCGCGGCAGGGGTGTGACGTAGGGAGGTGCAAAAAAGAGGACGAAGCGACAAATTCTATACAAATGTTGTTTGGTGGTGCTCCGACTACCGTATATTTTTTTTTACAGGGCACATCGTTAAATGTCTTTGGAAGGGGTGCTCCAACTACCGGTCTTTTTACGGGGCACACCGTGAATGTCTTTGGAAGTGCGGCTCCGACTACCATAAATGTTTCTGTTCTGAAGTCGTTGCTCCGACTACCGCCTCTTTGGAAGTGGTGCTCCGACTACCGTCGTTTTTACGGGGCGTACCGTAAACGTCTTTGGAAGGGGGTTTCGCTTCAGGGAGTGGTGCTATTGCATGAAGTAGTCTGGGTGTTCGGTGGGCGTGTCCTTCTCAAACCTCTTGGCCTCCTCTTGCATGCTCTCCTTGATCTTCAGGATGGCCGCAGACTCATTCTGGTCCTGTAAAAAAATACATGAATCAGCAAATAGGGTTCATACACATTGCTGAAAAAGACACTCTTTGTTCAGTTGAAGTAACATTGTACTACTGTAAAACTAATGCAAGCAGATGTTCCGTTTTTGGCGGAACAAGTCCCGCTTTTTGACTCACGGGTTACGCAGAGCTGATGAATAAACTTTCACAGACCCTCCCACTTTTTTTGTTAAAGTCCTTTTAAGTCCCCCCAAAACGGAGAAAATATAAATTTCATTCATAGATTTGATAAAAAATATTGAATACTCTTTGGAAAAAAAAACACATTAAAATGACTTTAAAATTACCATTAATCCTTTAATTCTATATTTATTTGATTGCTATCAAATTGTTATAATTATACTCTTACCCATTTAATTATCCATTGTTTAAAATTTGGGGAATATCCTGCTTTGAAAAAATTGCTATAAATAGGCTATCACTACACATTAATAATTCAGTGACGTATGCAAGTGATGGTCAATAATGATCGCTGCCTTTTTGCAACCTAACCATAAGCGATAACACTTCAATCTAAATCATGCATGCTCGGCATAATTATACCAATATTTGTACACCTTAATACGCATGAAAATCAACTGCTTTTTAAGTTACTTTATGAATCGATTTCAGATAAAAAAAATATTAAATTGAAAGAGCTCAACACATGTTACAAGTTTGTAATCTGAATCAATGAATCGTTTGACCTTAATAGTTAATTCCTAAAATTAACAATTAATTTTGAATTTTGTTTAAAGTGATCCAATATCCTACTTCAAGAACCCCCGAATTTCTAAACTTTGTAATTTGTATTCTGTGTCATACTTCAAAGCATAATGAATATTCAACACGCATAACGTAAATAAACACGCATAAAATTTAAAACTATAGTTAAACGCAAAGTTTAATTGCACGAAAGCCACAACCACAGGCGGAGCTATAAAACGCGAGGAGCAATCATATGAAGACAAAATAAAACAGCAGAAATATCCTCTTCATCTGATTGCTCTGCAGGTTTTATAGCTCCGCCCATGGTCCTGACTTCTGTGTAAGGAAACTATGAGTTTAACTATAGTAAAGACAAAAATTATTTCCAATGCATCCAAGAATTGAATTTAAACAAGACAACTATTGTGTTTGATTTAATAAACTTAATTGCGACAAAACACCAAGAACACACAAAACTCTATTAAAATATACTTACAAATAAAATACATGAACACACAAGCTGTAAAATAACATGCAACGTCAAAGAACAAACAAAAGTGAATTTATAAGGTCTTATAGTCATTTTGTGTAAAAAGGTGAGCAGAATCTGCACCGTAGGTGGAAGTTTAAAACTTAACCAAAACATCGAGAAAGTATCAAAAAATAAACAGTCAGACAACATACATTTTTACCATTATACTCCAATTTGGCAGCCTGAAACGAAATCTAAAGTATTTTATCTATAAAAATTCCCTCACAGATAACTTTAACCGTTATGAAAAGTATCCACAAAAATGCTATTTCATCAACCTGCTCATTGAATTAAAAAATACATTGATGTTCAAAAATGGTCAAACTTCAAAGTATCGTTTAAAGATTATTATGCTATATTCCCTAGTTATTATTATTTTATTACATTTCGAATCAAAAATATTATTTAAAAAAAAATTATATGTATGTCAAGTAATACCAAAAAAAAAAATAGATCTGATTTCATTCATTATTTCATAAAAGAAATAAATTCCATAAGACATTTTTTACACTATCAATTCTAGTTTTTGTAATCCTAGTAACTACCAATTCATTATACAACTTATATAAGCGTTTGTAATATGAAAGAAAACATTACATTTTTATTTATTCAGAAGCTATTACTATAATTTTAAGTTTTACAAGTTAGTTTCAAAGGAGGAAGGGGAAAATTTCCGAGATTTTAAGCCCCGAGTAGTAATATGGATGTTACGATAAAAATATTGTCCGTAAATAACGACGGCAACTTACGTTCTCTTGTCCGTAGCCGGGAATACCGTAGTCGCCCATCGAAGGCCCCTCTTCCCTTGGAGTACCAGGGCCATTGGCAGGGGAGTTTTTCATGCCATCTAATGTATCACCTGCAACGCAAAATGCATCACAAACAGTTGCAAAAGGAGCATTGTATAAAATATACAAGTAGGTTTGTAACAGAAACTGCCAATTGAAACTGTTTCCACAAAATATCCCCCCCCCCACTTATGGAGTAGAGGAGCAAATGACATTAACTCCCTCTAATGCATACTGTTGGCATATGGCAACAAGTAACATAATCAACTTTATTCTAACAAAGAGCTCGCTCTCGACAAATCTGTTTTTTCATCTATTACATTCCATTTTGAAGTTTTAGAACCCTCATAGATGACAGTAGTAGGAGTGTATTCAAAGTATAATAATATTAGTACAAAATACAAATAAATTGTTTTGAAAAATTAAATATAGTTAAAAAGGGTTACTTTGAAGTATATTTAGTAGCTTTCTAGTCATTATTAACAAAATTGGAATTTTGTAGTTGGTTTTCGTCAAATGGAAAAAATTTCATTGAAATTATTTAGATTCCAATGCAGTTTTTTTTCTGTATTTTTCTCGAATGTATGAGTAATAAAGATACATTATATATTTTTTTCAGGATGAAAAAAAATCATGCATTAGAGGGCTAACTTTTACAATTTTATGGCAGTAAGTAAATTGTTGTAGTAGCAAGGTTGTTTACATTTGTCTCCCCTCTACTAAACATATGTAACATTGATTACAAAGAAGTTTAGAACCTTAATTACAAAGAGGAAAACCTTGTCATATCAATGTACAACATTGAAAATATCTATATCACTTTCAAAACATTATAAACGAATTGAATTTTAAATGCAATTTAAAAAACAGAAGAATAAAAAAAACCATGCCAAAAGGAAATATTAGTATTAGGTCATTATTAATTTTTTTACGCTATAAACAATGAGTTTGAGCTATTATACATTACTATTATACATTAGTTGCAAAAACAAAAAGTACTTTTCAAAAATAGAAATAGTTAGTTTTGTATTATTTAAAAAGCTTTTATGATAGCCAATATTTTTAGTTTGTCGGTAATTTTTGTAACTTTGAGATTTTATGAAAGCAAGAAATTAATACTTTTCAATACGAATAATGTTAACCCTTGATCTATTAAAGAAATATGTAACACTGCAAAGCTGATTCTTATGAAGTCATTTTGTAAGTACAAAAAGAAAGTTAAGATTTATTTTTTAAAATATCTTAATATATATATATATATATATTGAAATTCTAATGAAAATTCTATCACTTAAAATTTAAAATGCATTGCAGGGAAGATTGTGCATGAGAGTATGCAATTTTTACGTGGATAACAGTAACAGAGTTAATAACAGTAAACTCCAATTAAAAAATTTTAAATAATAAAATCTGTGGCTTGGTTCTAAAAGGGCCAATGTCAACTACTAACATTTTTTTTATTTAGGCCCTTTTAGAAAGAAGCCACAGAAATTGCTTACAGAATTTAAAAATAAATATTTAAAAACATCTAATTTCGACCAAGCTAAGTGACATAAAAATCAAGATTTTTGTGCCAATAAACATATTTATTACCACTTTCTTCAACGATAACAAGTATCCCCCTTCTCATAAATTTTATGCTGAGTATATTTTTTTGCAGTTTGCAAGTTCCGTTTTCAACAGATCCGAGTGCAAACCAAAAACTTCAAAGCTCATTTTCACCTTTTTGTCACTTAGCACGTTTTTCCACTAAGCTCTTCAATTAAAAAGAACCAAATAATGAACAACTTTTGAAGGAATCAGTACCTGCAGATGACATCCCATTCATGACTGGTGGTCCCATTTCGGGTCCCATGGACCCTATCGGTCCTTCAGGACCAGGACCCATTGGGAACTGGAAACAGAAAGTGAATATTAGTTTAGCCAAATTATGGTAAAATTTTAATTTCTTATATGTCACATACTAGACTACCTACTTAGAAGTAGAAGGTAAAACACAACATAAATCAATAAAACAAAATTTATATTAAATAAAAAGAAAATTTTCAAATGGAAAAATTAATTGCAGAAGCTACAGTTGTGTTTTAAGAACAAATTATCCAAAACTATTTAACTATGTTTGGGTTAGTTCAAGAAATATTTTGTTTGAGTTTTTAAATTTAAAAACGGTTATTAGTTATTATTTAGAAGAATTTTGTTGCAGAATTTTACACAACTTAAGTTGCATAAAAATTATACAATTTGCTTGCTATTCTTGTTTTAGACACAAAATTACTTATTAAAGGCCTTGTAACTGAGAAGTACGGTTTAAAGCTCATCCGGTTCATCAGGCGTTGCAATGTTGATCTAGGGATAATCAGCTCCCGAGACGCTTGTCCAGTGGACTTATGTCAATATTTTTCAATTAAAATTATTTGCAATTAAATTTTTTCTTTTAAATAAAATTATTTATAATTAAAAAAATGTTTACTGAACATTATTTTTTATTAAACTTATATTTTAATTTAATTTCTCATGGTTAATACATCTTTTACTTTTAATTTATCGTTAATAATGGAAACGTTTTAGATGGTGTAACGCTCTTGTCTTCACTTTTCTTCATACTGGGATTTCATTGGTTGTTTCGATTTTATTCTAACAATGAACGCACTTTTCGTCTGTTTTTGAGTTTTTTTTTACAACATACAACTTGTTTTTATCTAGGATCAGAATGCGGAAACTTTTCTTTCAATAAAAGCTTTCTTTTTTAAATGATTTGAACAACCAACAGCACCTATTTTATTTTTTCTTGATATTTACTTTTTAAGACATTTGAGAGTACAATCAATATAATCGCTGGCATCAAAGCAAATTTCATTTTCAATCTCCCCCCCACACATTAGAGTTCAGTTAAGTTTGAACTATCCTCACACTAGAGCTACACGAGGGCTAATGGCCCCCACACATTAAAAGAGTTAAATAATTAGGTTTTACAGTTTAATAAATAAAAAATGTTTTTTCCCCCTATGAATTGGGGAGGGGGGGTTATGACCCTAAACACCCCCCCCCCCTTTTTGCATGCCTTCTCGAAATTGGGCTTAAAACATAGGGTTGTTAAGATAGGGTAATTAAGGCACATGATAATGCTATAAAATACTTTCTCACCCCTGGTATGCTTCCACCCGGAACTGGTTTCATCATCGCGTACATACTCTCGCCACCAGAACTCGTGGAATCTAAAAAGAACAAAGGATAAGCATAAGAATTCTCCAAAGACATCGATCTGCTCAATATCATTTAACAAAAACTTAGTTAAGTACCGTATATACTCGTGTATAACCCGACTCCGTGTATAACCCGACCCCCCTTTTTTTAACCATATATCCTTCCAAAATCGGTAACCCGTGTATAAGTCGAGGTAGGAAATAAGCTAGAGCCTTCTGAAAAAAATATTAGAAGAAACCGGCTCATGACGGGACCGTAATTTTTTTTTACTTGCAAGCAAAATTTCAACCCCAACAAAAACAGGTTTCCGCTTTGTCCTTGACATTGCTGACCCTGAATGGAGAAGCTAGGTTTAAACTATGTTCAGTGAAGCGTGAAGACCTCTCTGCCATGCTGCCAAGGTCACTGATTGACAACGTTTCTTGAAGACTGGTTGACTGAACTGCCATGTGCCAGAGCTACACGTGCAAATACGCATCACACAAAAACAGGTTTCGCTTTGATGTCCTTGACATTGCTGACCCTGAATGGAGAAGCTAATTTTAAACTATGTTTAGTGAAGCGTGAAGACTCCGCTGCCAAGGTCACGGACTGACAACGTTTCTTTACGCCTCTTGAAGACTGGTTGACTGAACTGCCCTGTGCCAAACCTACACGTGCAAATACGCATCACGCCGAGAACTAACAATTAAGCACGTTTATGGTAGAGATTGTGAAAGATACCAATCTTATTTCATCTTTAGAATTTAACTGTTTTTGTGTCTTTATTTTCAATAGTTAGTAGTTAAACCTTAAGTTTGATTGAAATTTAGCTTTAGTTAAGGATTTATCCCCCCTCGAAAATTTGATGTCTCGTGTATAAGTCGACCCCCGTTTTTTACGGCCCTAAATTTGACCAAAATTTCTCGGGTTATACACGAGTATATACGGTAGTTAAAAAAGGTATAGCTTTGCAGAATCTAATTTATAATCCTCAACAGCTCAAATAGACCCCTTCAAATATTCTTGACACTTAAATAGAGGTAAAATAAGAAAAAAAATATAAAGTTATGGAATTTAAACAGTTTAGGTTTTAATTTTTATTTTAACAACTTATAAATATAAAATCACCAAAAAAAACCAATTTTTAAAAATGCACTTTATCTTATAAAACTTCATTATTTAAACGCAATTTAATCTGTGAGAAAAATAAATTATTCTGCAGAGCATCAAATGACATCAAAATATTAAAAACCCAAAAACTAAACATTTCAAACCATTCCAAACAACAAAATATGCGACTGCATAGGTATATAATTAGAATCAAAGCTGCAATAATAACATCATGCACGAAAACATTTCAAATAACATCGACATACAAAATTGGTTAATGGAAACAGCATAAACAAAGCAATGATAAATGAAACTGTTAATAAAACCCAGCGACATGCAAAAACCACCTACACCTTGGTAAACCTGTGGTTCAAATAAAAGACATAAAAACATCAATAAAAAATTTAAAGCCTTTCAGGAGATGGGAATGCTGAAAGGCAAAATTACGGTTAATTAGTGAAGCCAAAACAGGAGGAAAAACGGTTAAAAGCTTGAACAAAGAGAAAAGGGGAAATAACATAGGGAAGGGGCTTAAAATGTTGCATTACCTTGGAATAGACAACTACAGTGGGCAGAGCTTAGGTAACATGTAGTTTAATTGTGGAGTAGAAGTTACAATTCTGTTTTTATTGTTATTGATAGGAGAACAATTAATGTTCTCCAATCAAATTAATTTGATTGAAAACCATCAAGATTTGTAATTTTTCAAGAAGATTTTTTTTTAATTCGGCTTAATCGATTTATTACAACTTAATAGTGCACTAGTGCAGCTTTGGGAGACAAAATCTAAGAGAAATTTGTCTATGGGGAACATTCATGTGATGTCACGCGGTTTGTTATCCTACACCTCTCGAAACACACACTTGCTAATGTTATCCCATACAGCTCTCGAACCACGTGCTAATGTTTTCCTACTGCATTAACCTGTCTAACCGATTTTTTTACCACAGCGATTTGGAATTGAAGCTCAGGTGGATACGGCTGTGAATGTCCCCCATTGGCAAAATGTGTTTTTCAATTGGCCTACATTTAAAAAAAAAATCCTTGGAAACCACAATTACATTCAAAGGGGTAGCAAACGGATCGAGTTTGGCACACCGATCTCAAACCCAATCTTTCAAACACCAAAAAGGTGACCCATACAATAACAACATTCACAACGAGGAAAAGAGGAGGTGTCACACAGAAGGGGAAGAATTAGAATGGAGGGAAGAAAGAGGGGGACATAAAAAAAAGAGACAATGTTTTGTTTTTATATATCGTTCACCTCTTCTCGGCGTGGATGTGTTCATTCGATGACTGGCTGGAGAATAAGGACCTGACGAACCTAAAAACGACACAGGAAGCCTGAAATCAGTGCAGGAAAAAAAAAGCAGGGCTCTTTTCAAGTAAACAGGGTGCAGCGAAGAAGGGATGTTCGAGAGGAAGAACATGCAGGTCTATCTAAACCGTTGGGGTGGTTCAGCATTTTTTTTTTAATAAAAAACTTAAATGTGCTAGAAATCATACATTCAAAGTCGACGATTAAATATAAAATTCTTAAAAAAACTTTTGCTGAATTGGTACTAAGAAAAAAAAAGTTTAATGATTTCATGTTTCTTCGGAACGGGCTTTAATTATTTTGTATCAGTTTTGTTCGTTCGCTGCTTAGCTCAAATCTGTTTGTAGGATGGCAGTGACAAAGATCATATTATCACCTGACCATTGTGGCTGTAGTGCAACATTATTTTAACAAACCGGTAACTTCACAGATTTAACTCTGTAATAGCGATTTTCTTGATTCCAGAAGCCAAGATAAAGTTTAAAATCCATCAATTAGTACTTACAACCTGGACATTCAGAAAGCAGACAAAAAGTTTGACCAGTATAGCCAGGACAAATCCTGAGAGTTTTTTTCAATCAAAAAATGGAATGCCTCAGAAAAAATGAACTCTAATTCTCTATTTACAGATGTAAAATTTCTTTTTAAAAAAGTTTTGCTGAATTGAAGTAAAATAAAGAAAATCTTTAAACTAGTATGACAAAATCATGTTACTATAAACACTAGCGAGATAGAATCTTTTCACTTTTATCAAGTGCATATGAATTGCATTTGTTTTTTCTGCAGTAAAATCAAATATACTAATAAAGTTTAATTATTATTCCTTACATGCTATCAAATCTAAATAATTTTGTGCCTATTTTATAAATTAAATTTGCAAAAAAATTTGACAAAAATGATTTTAAACATTTAGTATATTACATCTGGATTTACCCAAATCTAAGTGCAGATTCTGTAGATCTCCACATGATGTTTTCATAAGGTAAAATAAAAATCAATTAGAAATAAACCTATTTAAATATCAAAAAGTACAAGAAGTTTTTGTAAACTGTGAAAATTGTAGCAACACTATGAAAGCTGTTTCTTCCCCAGAGTTATTCGGTTTGAAAAAAAGACGATCAAGAAAATATTTTCTCTTTCCCTGACCTGCATATCCTTCCTCTTATTCGAAAAGTAACAAACAAGAGAATAGAAAACAAAGCACACACTACACAGGGAGTGAAGAAAAGGGCTAAAGTGGGGGTGGGGATGTGCAAACTAAACATTCCAACACAAAAAGGGGGGTTCACAAGGGATACAAACACAGAAAATTTTCATTTTTGGTCTTTGGCAGCAATGGCAAAGCGGTATAGGTGGGTCGGTGACATAGGTAAAAACAAGAATAGGTCACGATAGCAAAGCCTAAAATTTAATTTGGAACAGAACATGGTTTTGGAAAAATTAAGGTTGATTTTTGAATCAAAAACACCCAACCCAAATCAGTTAATAAATGCCCAATCCATGAAGTCAAAGTATTTTGAAGAACCCATATACACAATTTATTAGACTTTTATTTAACAACTGAATTGCTTGGGCTTTTGATTTGGGTATGCTCAACAAATACAACGAAAAGCTTTTTAACTTAGTATCAAAAAATTATTGCACCAACAAAAATATTATTAAGCACCATTCAAATAACAAATTTTTCATTTATAATTATTACTGTTAGACAAAATCACTGGAATATTTAAACACAAAACATAAGCATTCTTATCATAAGCTATAAAGTGAAAATGCTGGCTGGAGGTAATAGTGGTAAATATAAAAGTATAATAGAGTAAAATCCATTTTTCAAAATTTCTCAGAAATAGCTTTTTCAATCAAGCAAGCTAAATGTTCTTTCATATAGAATTTTTCAATCTAATAGCCAATTTAGTTCTTTCATATAGAATTTTTCAATCCGATAGCCAATTTAGTTCGCTATGAGATTTAAATTCAATCTGATAGCAATTAGATGAATTGATTCATTCTGATAGCCAATTTAGTCACATTCAATGGATGGTTAATATATTTCTTATCATCAATTTAAAATTATCATGGTCAAATACCGTTTTATACAAGAAAATACTTTGCGTAAATCTTATGGCTATGCTGCAAAAATTCTTTACAAAACTTCGGTCATTTTTGGTGTTTGAATAAATGGACTTTTACAATAAATAAACAATATTATTAAACACCAATTGGGAGGAACAATCAGCACACAAATTGATTGCTCTGAAAAACAAAATCATTTTAAACAACTGCTTCTGAAACATGAAAGAAAAATGAATTGATGAAAATGGGCGTGGCCTCATGCAAATGGGGCGGGGTTTCGGGGAGGCTGCTGGCCAATCATCTTACCTTGTGGGCTGGGCATGATAGGGGTTCCGGGGCCAGGGGGGCCGGTACTAGACACAGGTGGACCCTGTAAGAGAAATTACATGGTTACAATTCCAAGCAAACCAATTTGTGGCTAATAAAACAAGGTCATTTTTTAAATAGATAATTAGGCTAATGAAATACAAAATTGCCCTTTCTGTAGTGTAAGTCCCAATATGTGCAAAAAGTGATTATTACTACACATTTTAACTTAAAATTAATTAGCAGAAAAGCTGATTTACACTTATTGCAACTAAGTAGTGTAACACACTTCACTTAATTTGATTTTTTAAATTTGAAAAGCTTTTTTAAATTGTGATTTACACTGCAGTTACATGGAATTAGACCCAAGTAGCAATCTTCTATTGGACAATAAACACATTTTTTACTTTCGCTGGTCAGCCTATTAGATTTCTATTATCAGATTTTTATCTCAAAATTGCCCATTTCAGACCTGCCAACTGTGGCTCTAGTGCAACGTTTTCCAGCCAACCAACTCTCTAGATTTAACACTATAAAACCATTATTCTGATTCCAGATACCAAGAGAAAGCTTAATGTTTCATTCTTCGTAAATCCAGGAATTGGTACACATTACACAGAAATTTAGAAAGTAGTTACAAATCTCGTAACGCCAGTTTAAATCAGGAGAGTTGGCAGATGTGCCACTTGATCCAAAATAAACAGATTATGTCCAGATCTAAAAAAATTGCTAATAAGACGATATTGTCTCGTGAATATTTGGATAATAAGAGATGTGATTACTGATTTGTTTTCGATAAATCTGAGTATGTACAATCATTTCAATGAAATATATAGCAAATATCGATAATTAGTGCTACTAGGGCAAGGAATTTTCTCCAAACAAATATCATGGGGTGAAAAGTCATTCCAATTCAAACACATTAACAGGTTTTATAATAATAATTAGTCTTTGTAAGGTCATTTGATTAACTCAATGCAAATTAAAGTACATACTAATTAAAGTACAGTTGAGGCCAAAAGTGTGGACATTTTTTTAAAGTTTCATGTAACTTTGTGGGCTTGTTAATTTTCACTTAAATACAAACGTTTATACATTAAATTGAAGGTATTTTAATGTAGAATTTAGTAATACAAATTGCCAAAAGTGAAAATTAATATATTCTACAAGCACACGATGTTGAAAAACATGAAACTTAAAAAAAAATGTTCACACTTTTGGTCACTGATTTATGTGTGAAAAAAACAAAGTATTTACCCCATAATGGCTTCCAGGTGACGCAGAGGAATAATTCATCTAGGGGGAAAAAAGCAAAATTAAAAATAATCAGTAACAATATGGTATAACATTCAATAAATTCTTAAGAAAATGTTAAATTAATTTTTCAAAAAGAGTTCAAATTACTATATTATTGTTTTATAAAAACAAAATAGCATTAATTTGAAAAATAAAAAAATAAAAACTTTCACCACATAAAGATGTAAAGCATTATGAATAGTTAACTTCTTATGTATATGTGTAAATTTATTGTTATACAAGGAATTTTTCCGGGCATGGTAATTCTAAATTACGATGCCCAGGCAAAATAGCTAGTGTAGCTCTAGTGACACGGCAATTTCAACTAACCTAGTTAGGTACAGTAATCGGCAAAAAAAATAATAAATAGAAAGAAAAAAATCATCTGGTTATTTAATTATTAATTGATAAAATTACATAGTACAGGGTTCCTACTCTTATTTTAAAATAAAAGAGTTTTTAAGGACTTTTCAAGGACTCACAAATTTTTTTTCAAGGGTCCTTAATCATTATGCGCCAATTACTATGTACCCATTAAATCGACCAAACATTAAAATAAAATAGCGTTCGAAATACCGCTGACACCAGGGGTTATGGCAACTATATCGGAGGAAAACACTGAAATATTTAGCAAAAATGTTATGTGTTTATGTGTAAGCAACGTTTTGTACTGAATGCCGAAGTGCTATGTGCGTCATTTAGAACCGACTTAATCATTGTATTAAGAAATGACTTCTTGAAATTTGAAGGAAGCAAACTTAGAAAATCAAGGACTTTTCAACGATTTTTGTTAAGAATCAAGGAGTATTAACCCTTTCGCTACGAAGGATTTTTGCTTCCTGGTAATATTTGATAGGAATAACATTATCGAATCTTTAGTTGCCGGGCATTTTGGGGCGTTTCAGTAAGGAAAGGGTTAAAGGGTCCTTGAAATTGAAAATAAAAATCAAGGACTTTTTAATGACTCTCAAGGACCCGTGGGAATACCCTGTATTAATGTGATTTAAAACTAATGCTTTAGCTCTATTGGACCTGACCATCCGATGGAGCATACAAGAAAACATCCAAAAGCACATAAAGTTCATAGTTACCGTTGATGTGTTAGGCTGCCAGGGTCGACCCGCTGGGCCTCCAGGCCTAGGGAACAAATAATTTGTCATCACACAGTATGAAATAAAATTAGTATAAACGTGAGCACAAATGGCACAGATTTAACCGTAAAGGAAATTCATGAGGGATTCTGAAAATCAAATTGTTTAAAGCAAAATGTTGAATTAGGATTCCTAAAATATTCCTTACACAACAACAAAAAATTGATAATGGCCTAACAATATAAGTTTATATTGATCCAAAAGATATTCTATCAAAAAGACATTCCATTATGAGAAATTGTCTACTAAAAGGTTAGCTTGTTACAGAAAAATTAATAAGAATTAAAATGTAACAATCCAAACGATGTTGGAAAAAAAAAATCAAGTAATAATTAATTTTTAAACTTAGAAGCCAAGTACAAATATCTCCATTTTAGAAATTCACTAAAATATAACATCATTTGTATCATTTTTTCTTTGAAAATTTTAGATTCACAAACAAAACAATGTTGTGTTGAAATACTTAAAAGAAATTTTTGACATTACTATTTGCTTAAAGGTATTTGCACAACACAAACAGCAACTGTTTTTTTTTTACAAAACACTGCAGGTCATTTATACAACTTATAAAAATAATAAAAGACTAATATATTCCTAATAATTATTGAATATTAATGTGAAAGTGATTTAATCATACTCACATAGACATGGGTGGCATTGAAGGCCCGCCAGGACCCATAGTACTGTTAGGAGGCGGCCTCATACCGCCGTAATTCTGTTGAAAAAATAATTTTTTGTAAATTTTTCAGCAAAAAACAAATCTATAAAAATTTACAATAAATTTTAAGTAGCCCCCTAGAAATGTTAAATTTGCAATATTTATGTTATTTAATTGAAATTACACACTTGTGAAGAATTATACATTTTTTTTCAGTATGTACATTGATATGCACACTAAAAATCTCAATGCTGATGCTTAGTTATATTTGCAATATTCATTTTTGTGATTAACCACTAGATGGCAGCACCACAATTTAAGATGCCAAAGCGCAATCTTATCCGCATTATTTTCTCCCTTTTTCTTCGCAAACAAAACAAATCCTTAAAAAGTATTGTATTTACTACCATCAAATACTATGAGAAGTTACCAAAAGATTAAAAATATTTGTGAAATTTTCAATACATAATCCGAAAGAAAGAATAATAAAATCGACCTATATTTAGTTTTTTTTTATAAGATATATCATCGTGATATTGTTTTTTGATGAAAAATATACATTTACGGATAATCGGTATGAATTCTGTTGATCATAAAAAGTTAAAATTACACATGAATTTTCGAAACAAACATGGGGAGATGTGTGGTTCATTTAGATTTCTTATGATTTATTGAATCTAAAAGCAAGCGAAAAAAACGATCCCCCCCCCCCCCACCTCTTTTTTGCTCAAATTTATAATGCCACAAAATCGAATCATTGTACACAGGTCATATCGAAGAAATAAAACAACAACGTTTGTTTTGTATCTAAATATGACCCACAATACACCACTTCCTTGTGGGCTCCTACGTCATATGGTACAACCCAATTATTGTTCCACGCCAAATCATTCGCCAAGTGCTTTGTTAGGGTGCATAAAAGAAGAGAGTATGACTTCATTTGGCGAACTGTTCTTTTCGTACTTTTCCAGCAGCGCCAAAATCTTTTTTAACCAGCAAATGGCCCTTACAAATGGATACTTCGACACAAAAGCTTCCAGCAATTGGCAATTTGTACCAATAAGTCAAAGCTCCAAACGGATAAAAAAGCAATTAAATTAAATTCCCATTCAGCAATGCTATCGACCTGGAAGGTAATTCTTTCAAGTTCTTTTAAAAGAAAAGTTACTATCTTTTTCTGTATCCTTTTGAAAAATTAATTTTGTTTAGGTATAGTTGAATTAACGTCGCACTAGGGACTGATAGTGTAAGGCTTCATTATGTAGAACCAAAAACAAGAGAAAGGTCCGACACCTGAGCTGCCACCCAACGCAAACTTATACGACATCGTACACGGTGGCGTCGGGACTTTCAATAAGCAACTAATGTTTAATCATCAATTTGCTTGTTTCACGTAATGTACATTGCTACGTTCATTAGTGGTTTAAGTGATTGGTGGTTTGACGCAGTAAGCTCCTCCCACTACATTGATTAACCAATCGTAACCTTATTTTCATTCCTGTAAAACTGCTCCAGACGTGAAACATACCCATTTCAAAACTAAGCAAAACAAAAAAAAATTTAACTTAGAGCTATTTAGTTAAGAAGTTTAAGAAAGGTTCGAATAAGGTTTAAGAAAAATAATTGCAAGAAACAACTACATCTGACACATACGGCAAACTTGAAAATAACAATTACGTATTTGTAGAATACTTTATATCCTGGATTCGGTAACAAAAAAAAGGGAGCAGACACTAAAAAAACCTTTTTGGACATCGAACAAAATAAATGGGTAACTCGCAACAAGGACTTCAGTTACTTATTTCTTTTCGATGGAACCTATAATGGAAATAAACAGTGGCAGTCCCGGATTTCTTTCTATTTATTGGGGTTTACACCACAATGACAGAATTTTTTTTATTTTCGAAAACCCTATAGGGAGAACTTTGACTTGATAGCTTTTGGACAGCAATAAAAAATTCTTCTGCAAATGTTATTTAAAAGATAGAGATTATGGAAGGAATTCTTTGTTTATTTAGTAAAATAAATGTCTCAAAATGCAAGTAGTTTTCATTTGTATTATTTTTTACAAATTAATTCTTTCAACATCAAACGACCCTAAAGAATAAGCTTGTACTAAAGTATTTTCTCTGTGGTGAACAAAATAGTGTTCCTACTATTTCGTCGTTCAAACACGAGCGAATTTTCATCCATTGAGATTTACCAGATGACCTAGAAGCCTTCCAGGAAGCAGTGTATGCTGGGAAATATCCCAGTAGTTAACCAATCAGGAAAATCTACGGTTTCAAGGGAGCAGTGAATGCTGGGAAATATGATGGTAGTTAATCTATCCGGTGAGAATTCGCCTACCATAAAGCGGTGCATGCAGATAAAATATTCCTGAAGTTAACCAATTCATTGTAAATCTGCGACTTCATGGAGCAGTGCATGGTGGGAAATATCCAATTATGGTCAACTATTTCGGTACATTCGCACTTTGAAGGAAGCAGTGCATGCCGGGAAATATCCCGAATCTGTGGAAATCAAAGAGTTCTAGCGTAGGGCAGAGATTGATCCTGGCAACAGCACCATGGACCAACACGGACACAATATAGGGTGGCATGTGGGGCCCGATGGACGAGTGGTTTAGAGGCCCATAAAGCCATATGGCCCGTGGTTCCATAAGGCTAGCATTCCGCGCGCTGTAACGGGTGCGGGTTCGATTCCCTGTGTGTCCTTCCTTTCTCAGTATCAAAATTATGAATTAACTAGCACTTTTGCCACTCTATCCGGGCTCCGTAGTGAGCCATTGCTGCCGATGACAGCTCAGTACGCGCGCGAGTCGCTCCTCTTCCCTACTATAGAACTCTTTGGTGGAAATACGCATTCAGCAAAGAGGTGCATGCCAGGAAATATCAAAAGTCTGTTATGGCTCTATTCGGAGGAGTGGTATGGTTAATAAAAGCGATAAAATTAAACATAAATACTCACTCCGGGATTCATAGGTAGAGGCTGTCCACGGGGAGCGCTCATTCTAGGGTTCATAGGATTCATACCGGGGGGACCTGAAAGGAAAAACTCAAACATCAACAATGGAGTCAAACAATTACGATAAAAGAGAACGATATGATGAAAAACAACAAACAAATATTTCACACAATTACGATTTAAAAAAAAAAAAAAGAACGATATCATGAAAAACAACAAACAAATAATTCACACAATTACGATAAAAAAAAGAGAACGATATCATGAAAAACAACAAACAAATAATTCAAACAATTACGATAATAAAGAACGTTATTATGAATTGAAAACAACAAACAGTTCGAACAATTTCTATAAAAAACGAAAAATCGATATCATGCAAAAAAATAAACAAATTATTCGATCAATAGTTGTGAAAAAAAATTCTGAAAAACGACAAAATAATGGATTTAAAAAATTATGAAAAACGAAAATAAAAAAAAAACTATCTTAACAATAACTAAACAACTTATTTCTATATTTTCGTTACTTAACGTAAAAAGTGAAATTTGGCGACAAGTAAACTATCACGGGCTCAATTTGAAGAAATTAAAAAAAAAAAAAAACTTTACATAAATTAAATCAGTGTCTAAATAAACAAAAATAGATTATTGATATTGGACCGGATTTTGGGACCCCTTGGAACTCGGTAGGGTACGCCTCTATTCGAAAA
This sequence comes from Hylyphantes graminicola, assembly GCA_023701765.1. NCBI lineage: Eukaryota > Metazoa > Arthropoda > Arachnida > Araneae > Linyphiidae > Hylyphantes > Hylyphantes graminicola. Next base: position 10,826,736 of record CM043120.1, read on the forward strand.
TCGAAGGTATCGGTTACCTCCACAAGTTTTACCTTTTTCGAGATTCTCGCTCTTATTTAAACATGTTTACGCTGATGTTGAATATAAAAGTAGCACGAAAATGGTCATATACTAAACAGCACAATTCATAATATGTGACGGCTATATATAACCCCCCCCCCCCCCCCCCCCGCAGAATTTGGTTCGATAACTTTTAAACCTCAAAATTAAGCAAACACATGCTATTTTTCATCGAGAATTCAATAAATAGATCGTTTGGTAAATTTGTTTGCTTTTCGATTTTTTTTCCTGAGATTTTCAATGATTTAGTTTTGATGCGCTGAATAGTTTGTCGTATCACATTTGCCTGTATCATTTTTAGTTTCGGTTATGAAAGTGGGTGACGGAATAAGCCTGAAGAAAAAAAAATCATTTACTTCAGAATATTATTCAAAACGATTGCATAGAAAACACTGTTGACGAGTTTATGAAATATTACTCATTTACATACAAATTTACGTAAAACAGAACCAAAATTTTTTTTTTTACTTTTCTCTTCCTCTGTGTGTAAACCCGCTGCAAAGAAAAGTTGAGTTTCAGTATATAACACACCTCCAACTAAAGCAAACAGGGTTTTAACATTGAACAAAAAAACTATGAAGCGAAGTATTTATTTATATTGTCCAGTTTATTATGGGGAAAAACCCTCTTCATTCTTCAGCATGTTGTTTATTATTCCTCTCAAGCCCCAGAATTTAAACATCAAATTAAGGTACGAAATATTGAAGTTAGAATAAGACGGATGTGCTTTCCGGAGAAAAACACTGCAAAACGGGTTTACCAAGTGACGCCATGATCGCTTCTGTTGTGCACCCAAAAAACGAATTGGCGAAATATTTGGAGCTGGGTTGCATTCAATGGAGGTAGAGTAAACATTACTAATTGAAATTTTGCATTTGAAGGGCCTCTACCTCTGTGTTTAACCTTATGGGGAAAAATATCTTTCTGTAACTAATGTATTGAATATTTTTACAATCAGTTTTGTAATGTAATAAATGTAGCTGGCTTACAGGGCTTTACAATCCCACTTTTTGAAATTCCTTCGAATCTGTATTTTTATTTTCAATAAATAATTTGACAACAAAATATTCGAACCAATTCCAAAATGTGGAATTATAGAGCATTGTTAGTCAGATACAAAAAAAAAATAAATATTCAACAGCCGTAGTATGTAAACTAGAAAATTAATTCCCATTGGATTAACACAGAGGCATAGGTTTGGAGACCTAACTTGGCGACTTCACGTTATTTCTCGCCAAGCCTCTAAAGCTTATTTTACCTCCTAACGGCGTTCTTAAGAACGGCCTGTAATTTAGCCGACGTTCTTACAGAAAGGATTTTATGTACTTAGGGGGAAGGCACTTAGTTGTAATAACCGTACCGCACGTTTACAAAGAGCTCACTTCATTCTTTTTATAAACATGAACTTTTTGGAATATTGCTGAAGAACTACTTATTTTAACGATTTCCCCGTTTTTCAGTTGTATGCTTTTCTCTTATAAAAAAATCAGACGATATATATTTTTTATTTTTACTCGCGGCTGAAGTGGAGTGAAGTAAGGCTAAAAAGGATTTTTAATCTACCATTTTTGAACACCACGCAGCTTGCCTTAAATATTTGTATTTTGTTGTTTTCTGTTTTAAACCAAGAAAATTGTTGTTTGTAAGCAGCAAAATTAATCTAGTAAAATAGAATATACTTAAAATAATATATTGGAACAAGATTTTTCCCGAGACATGAAATAACGTAATAAGGGAGGAAAACACTTGAACTCCCTAAACTCCATAAAAACCTAAATTGGGTCAAAACAAAGAGTCAAAAGGGAGAGGGAAAAGCGCGATTGGTCCGTTAGTTGGAAACTCTTGTAAGGTAATATTTACATATAAAATGATCTGAATACAATTTAACGAAAATTCACTTTTCATTCTGATAAAATTGCCAAATTTTCTCAAATAATATTCAAATCTGTTAGACCTTAAACGAAATTAATGTTTTAAACATGTTTTCTGGATGGATTCACAAATAATTTATTTAACTCTTTACATATGCGGAAGGATCTTCTCCACAGCCTATTTCTATTTACCCAACTTAGGTTGGCAAGGAGTTTATACCCATCTTTTTTTTCACGTAATCACGTTTGTGTTTTTTCGTTGTTTGTGTACCACTGTAAAAGGATTTTATCTCTATCATGTGTTGTATCTGTAGTATTTTCTAAATAAAACTGCCTCGTGCGTTACATATCCATTTGTCAAACACAAACTATCGTACAAATTTGGTTCCTCTTCAAACTAAACAATATCTCAGAATGCCACCCTAATAATGATGAATGACATAAGGACCACCAATAAACGGATTTCTTATTCAAGTGGCGTAATTCATCACTCTCTGCAACGGCATTCAAACGTCTTGAAATTCTATTAACCTCTCGCCGACCCCGTTCTATAACGGGTTTCAGGGGGCCCACACGCAAACAATGGACAATTCCCGTATTTTTTAAAAACACTTCAAAACTATTTTTCTTAATAGACAAAACAACGCTGATTCCAAATATCCTGGTTAAAATATCGAAAAAAATTTGTTTAATTTAATATTTAATTTTAAAAACTCGCAGAAAATAGTTCTTGTTTTAACCGTTCTGCTATTGGTTGGAGCGGTTGTGACGTCACCATTTATGTTCGTGGGTTTGTTTACTAAAGTTTACAACGGCGTGCAGACGACCTATCTAGAGTTTTCAATTGATTTCTTATTAAATTCGTTTAAGTTCTTAAACGTTCGGATTTTTATTCTTTATTTTTAATTTACTATTATTTTTTGTTCGAATTGTCTTTTTTCTTCAATTTATTTCGATGAAACCAGGCTTTTTCAAAGCGCAGAGCGACAACTTACCCAAAAGCTGCGTCATTATCTAACATAATCGAAGTTTTGTAAATCATTGTATCTAAATTTATAATTTTATTTAACAACTCAAATGCATGTACCATTTATACATTTTTTCTTTCAATTTAATTCCAATAGAAAAACCCAAAATTAACTAAATATAAGCTATTAATTAATTACTTTATGTATTTAGAACATTGATTCCAAAGCACTCGTGCTGCCATCTATTATTCAGATATTTGTGGCTTCTTACTATAACTTTTTGAACAACAAACAGTTATGCAATTAATAACTCAAACATTAAAGAAAAGTAGCTGAAAACAAAAAAAAAACACTATTTTGTTTCTTAACTTTTACAATGAGCTATTCTCTATACTTTCTGGAAAGTTGTCTACACTACAGCTTACGATTTAGGAGAAACAGGCACGTCGCATAGCCTTACTTGGAATATAAAAAAAAATCTTTTCTGGGATAGGAACTGTAGTATTATGGCACTCAGGAACTATGCAATACCGATATGACATGTTCAAATAGTTTTAACAAACGAAACTAATTGTATCGCATACTTCACAGTTTCAGTTTCACACAAATGTCAATATCAACCAGAGCTGATCGGAACGAGTTTTGTAAAAGCTGACGTCACAGCGTTTCCGCGGGCTTTTGAGTGATTTTCGCGCGCTTCTCGAAAGCTCGACTTTGAAATTGAATAAAAAAATAAATACGCATCGGAATTTTTTTTTGTTTGGACTAATATTTTTTTTTCGACATCCTTCATCGAATAAAAAAATAAATAAAAAATGTGGGAATTGTCCATTGAGAAGTGTTTTATTGTGGCTAGGTAGACAGAAAATTAAGTAATTGATCATTGTTATTTTATTTAAATTAACGATTGTTAGTCCAACTTTCAATTACCTAGTATGAAATATACACTCTTAAAACAAACACTCCTAATTTAACTCAGTCTGAGTGGATTTCACTCCTCCAGACTGGAAAATGCACAAACTTCTCCTTTTGGAGTGGATCCTTTGTGTGTAAAACCTCCGACAGGATCACTCCAAACGAGTGATTTTAACTCAGTCCGAGTAAATATGCATGCCTTTACGGTGTCGAAAATGCACTTTTACAACTGGAGTGGATTTCACTCTTTTGTTTTAAGAGTGTAAGGATGTAGCGGCCTCGGTAACCCACCAAAAGGATCTGCAAGGTGGAGATGAATTACTTCGGCTTATATACACTCTTACATTTACGAGCGATCAGAATTCAGTCTGAGTTAATTTTCACTTGTTTCCAGTGTCAAAATTCATCTGTATGAGATGATACTGGTGTATTTCACTCTTTTTGCGTAGTGGTTTTTCCACTAAGTGTTCTTTTTTGCGCAAAAACACACTCAGAGGGAGTGATTGTTGGTGAAAAATATTTCATTTTTTTAAGGGAAAAATCCACTCTTTTGTTTTAAGAGTGTACTACTATTTTCGTTGTTATCTAGAACACTGGTGCGAAAGCAGTATTAAATCTGCGAACTCTAGGGTGTAAATGATATAGTGAGGTTGCGCATGTGGTAGCCGCCACAAGGAAATGAATAATCGCGATGGGGTTGAATATCCGAAATGGAGATTCTGTGTTTCCTACACTCTTAAACGAACGAACATTAACTCAGTCTGATTGATTTTCACTCCTCCAGTCTGGAAAATGCACTTCTCCTTTTGGAGTGGATCCTTTGTGTGTTAAGCCTCCGACAGGATCACTCCAAACGATTGATTTTAACTCAGTCTGAGTTAATATTCACTCCTTTCCAGTGTCGAAAATGTACTTCTCCTACTGGAGTGGATTTCACTCATGTTTTAAGAGTGTACACGCTTTGGAAGCTGCTGTTTCGAAAAATTATGACAACTCGTTTATAACGACATTAAATGCTCAGTCAATTCAATTGCTCATAGACCTTTATGTTATATCTTGCTTACAATGACAACTTTTGATTAACTCCTCGGTTATAACGCTAAAAATATACGATTATATGATATCCAAAATGCCTACGTAAAGACATTCTTAGATAACAATTTTTAAAATTTTGTTTTCACGTTTTCAATTTTATTGAATTTGCCAAGTGATGCTATAAATCGCCAAATTTGAAATTTATTTCCAACCTAAAAATTATTGAGCGGAGAAAGAGAAATTATATAAACTACTATACTAATAGCACATATGGGTAAAAATTTATATGTTCAAGAGAACGTTATTTTATCACTTTGTTTAAAAATATGAGCATATAATACGGTATTACGTAATTTACTATACTTATTATGTAGCTTTGTTTAGAACGTTGCTCGTTTTAAAGTCCGAAACATCACGGTTCCTTGAATAACGCTTTAACCATGTCATTACGTAAGTCATTTTGGTTGTAAATATCTCCAATAGTAAAGATACATTGCGAGTTTTAAGACGCACTAAACTTAAATGGGTTCTTAAAAGAATTATAATTTGATATTTTATCGATTGATTAGGTTTTATGACCACAGATTCGATCGCATTTCCGGAGGGTTAAAATTGGTTCCAAAATAGTCGTAAATTTTGACGTAAATATAAAAGACTGCTAAAACGGCCAGTTGAGAAGGAGAACAAGATAAATGTAGTATTAGGCGAGAAAAGTTGCCATATTTGGCAACTTATGGCTACTTTTTGCGTAAATGTTAAAAACAACTAAAAAAAATGTATTTAAACTCTACTTTCGTTACAATTTCGCAACGCATATGCTTGAAACGTATATTGTGTTAAAACATAACGTCCATATAAAAATATTTGACAAGCAATAGCAATGGGATTGTTTAAAACCTTCACTCTCAGAAATAACACTTTCACTTTTGACGATTCATGAATCCTCAAGCCTCATTTCGCTAATTTTGAGGATTGTTCCGTCAAACTATCACGTGACTTTTGAGTAAACGCGAATCCTCACTTTGACGATCGTGATTTGACGATTCTGTATCTTGATTTTGAGGAAACTGAATCTCATTGTTGTACTCACATGCTCAAAAATGACGAAATATTTCTTTAGATTAGACGACATTCAAATCCTCATAAAAATGACGATTAAAATTTCCTCACTTTGAGGAAACGAAAACTCGGAGCATTTGACAGTAATGGAGTCGTCAAAATTAAGGAAAATTTCGTCGTTTTTGAGCATTCGTTTTTGAGAGTGTATGGATCAAACTCCGCGATTTTTATAAAAGTCACGTGATAAATTTTGGTCATCATTTAGGTTTGCCAATGAACAAGTTTAAAGTCTCTTATCTTAAAAACAAAATGATGTAATAGGAAGTTTTATGCGGGTAATGTTAAGAGTTATTTCTCAATAAAATCGAAATGGGTCGTTTGGAGAGAAATTTCGGAAATATTATCAAAGCAAAATCAGATTTTCAAACACAGCGGCTTGCTTTGGTTGCATTTTTGAGTCACTTATATTGACGTGGACAAATACGTATACGGAATTACGCTAACGAATGCTTCCTTTCAACAACCGAGGTAATTTAGTGCCAGTTAATCATAGGAATTACAGAATTACAAAAAAAAAAAAAAAAAAAAATGTATGATTCAAATAACCAGTTTTTTTTAACTCCAATACAAGAACAAAAAATATGTATTAAATTAATATTGATAGGAAAACTTATCAAGTCAAATTTTTATTTCAAATTACCTGTAATTTTCCACTTTTTTTGTTCAGTATATTTCAGTTTAATCAGCAAAAAAAATCAGCATTTTTATGAATCAACGTTGAGCCATCGCAAAATGAATCAAGAAAACATTATCTAATTAATTAATATTGATTCTTCTTTTTTTTTTTTGTTTAACCAAAACAATATTTTCTAAAAATGTTTACTTTAGATTTCTGATTTATGAAAGGCCACAAAAGATAAGAAGCAAAAACTTCCTGTTCTTAAACAGAAATTTAATTTAACGAACCAATTTACCTTCCTTTAAAAATATAGAATAATTCAATTGGTATATTCAATCTAGTATAGGTTAAAAAAAATGCTGTGTAATATTACAAAGACAAGTATAACTATAAAAGTTGAATTTTTAGAAATGGTGAAATTAAACAAACAATTTTTGAACATCACCCTTTTAATGGTATATTAGGATTTTCAAACTTCATTTTTGTTTGGTTGTATATATTTATATCACACTAGAGCTGGGAATGTACCGAAAACTTTTACGTAATTGGAGATTTTTGTTAAAAAAATAACTGTTTAATAAAATCACTGTTCTTTTGAACAAACAAGACTACGTGACATTTTTTTTTTTAATGAACGAAACTTCCGACTTTTATAACTTTACAAAATTAATTAGCATTTTTTCCCTTAGGAGCAACTTAAAAATATCCGAGTTTTGTGCAACGTCGGCAGTTTAATTAACGCCAGACAGATTTTTTTTACCCCCAAACTGTGTGTTTATAAAATAAAAGATCATCTCATAAATTCCAAAATTAAACGAGTTTCTTTATAAGACGCAAAAAAAATTACGTCAAAAAAGGTTATTTACATGATCAAAGAAGCGAAGTGTGAAGGAAAAAAAATCAAATAAAAAAGGCTCCAAAATAGAAAAAAAATAGTTTCTCAGATATTGCCAACATAAAAAGTCAACAATTTGCGTTTTTTATATTTAATTAAAGAATATATGAACTCACTATGGAAAGATATTTTTTATAAATTTTTTCTGAACTTAGGTACATAACAAAAAAAAAATTCTTAAATGATATTATCAAGCCACACAAAGTATTATAATTTTCAGATTTTCCACAGGACAAATTTAAATATTAAAAAAAATACCAAAATGTTCTCTTTTCAATAATAATCAAACCCTCTTGCATCAAAGTTCGCTATAAACTATTAAAAATTTCTTCTGATGCATAATAAAATAGCTGATAAAAGGGATAGAAATTCTCCGAAAAACGACCCATATTTATTTATTGGGTAAAAAAAGCCTATAACCCATTTAAAACTACTCGTTGTCAGTCTTTCCCGCTCTGTGCGTATTCGTAAAAGCCAATTAACCATGTCAAATGACGTAGCAGCCACTAAGGAAGCGGTGCATGCCGGGAAATATCCCAATGATTAACAAACCCGGTTCAAAAGCAATACAACAAAGCGATGCATGCTGGGAAGTAAAACGATGGTTAACCAATCCGGCGCAAATGCGCCACTAAGGAAGCGGTGGATGCCAGGAACTATCCCGATGGATAACCAATCCTGTAAGCTGCGACTTCAAGGAAGGGGCAGGCACAGACAAGAGGAAGAGCATTGTGCCATGCTACTGCAACATTCTTGCCTTAAATACTACGGCATGGAGGCACACGACAACAACAACAAGGAAGAAGTGCATGCCGGGAAGAAACACGGTGGTCAACCAATAAGGTGCAAATGCGATTTCAACGAAGCGGTTGCATCCCGGTTTTTAACCAATCCGGTGCATCTTGGTAATCAAGGAAGTGATGCATGTCTGTTGACCGATCCGGTGCAAATATAAAGCTGTGCATGTAGGGAACTATCTAACTTCTGGTACAACAACATCTCAAAGGTCTCTAGTTACAGCTTTATCAAATCCACGAACCAATTTCTTCGTAGCACGATCCACTCCATTCTCACAGTGACATTCTCAAAATTGGATTCTCGATACTTATTTTATTTTTATTCTCAGATGTGTTCAACTCATTGGATGTGATACATTTCCAAGAGCGGGTTATGGACCCCCCTTTTCAATTTCCAGATTTAACGATTGGGGGATTTCGTATTGTCCGTTGTGACAGTAAAATCGTGAAATGGGAAATGAATGTGTCATGAATTGAAGCAATCATCTCACTGTTCAGGGAATAATAATAAAAACTAAAGTTTTTATCTGAAAATAATCCAAAAAATATTAATTATTTTTTTTAATTGTTTTGGTAACTAAGAAATAAAGCAACTGAAAACCAATGGTAAATAACGATTATATTGCATTTTAAATGAAGTTGTGTCTTTGGCGAGGGGAGGGCGGTGTAATAACATCGCGCTGGAGCTAATGGCTTATTTCAGATGACGTAATTTTTTCAGACTTCATTCATCTAATCAATCAATGCCCCGATTGGTGTTCTGTTCCAACCAGGCATTGATTCCCTAATATATATCTGTGGCTTGGGTCTAAATTGGCCAATGTCAATGAGACTTATTGCCGACTTAGGCACTTTTAGAACCAAGCCACATTATAACAAAAGCAGAGGAGCTTTATTTACTTTTTTGATGCACTCGGACACTAATGCCGTTATCCGAAAGTACTCAAATCCTTACAATACAAAAAAAAGTTTCACAAACACAATACTTCACTGAAGGACAAAAAAACAATATCTTATTATTTACAATCTCAGTCCCTTTCCAACGAATTGACCACGTCTACAGATAAAAAGAAAAAAAAAACTTTTCGCCAATACTCCCCCACCAAGAAAAGAAAAAAAAAACCTCAGTGCCTCGCATTTCTTTGAGAAAAGGCAACTAAGATAAAAGGATCGACCGTCGAATCAACTTAAAGAAATCAATCGTCTGCTTGAGAACTCACAGAAGAAATCGTCTGAAGATATAGCGAAGAAGTGAAGTGAAATCAGATCCCAGAGAGAAGTTCCTTATTCTAAACACTTAAATAAAATTTCCTCAATATGCTAAGGGAAAACAATTACTCTAAAATGTTCCTTCATTCGTTTTTTACAAGGGGTTTTGGGGAAAGTGAGAATGGTTCAATCGTATTAAAGTGAGAAAAAGTAGCATCTATAGAGAAGAATAAGAAATGGAATTTTATTGACCTTTTACTTCAATAAAGAGAGGAAGTTACGAATAAATTGAAATGCTCTTCTACTACAATATGTGCGATCGATATTTTTGCATTAAAATATAAAAAAAAATCAGTATATTCAGACTTTGCAGGCATATATATCAGGCATGAAAGTGCAAACTAATCAAAAAGGCTGAACTTTGAATTGAAATTTTTCGCACTATCGGCGTAACGACGTTAACGTAACGGTGCAACCCCATAAAAAACTAATTATATTAGTTACTATAAATGCACACATAAAAATACATAAATAACTTAATTTAGTTTTACTTTAAATCTGTATATCAATGCCATATTAAATTATATTTAATAAAAAAAATCTGTCCACTCATTTTTCACTATCATTAAAAGACTCATTTTTCTGGAAATTAACAAAGCAGAATAATTTTAAAGCAGTTCCCATCTAATTCCAAAGCAGTAGAATTCCAAAAATAGCATTTAAATACCAATTTTATAAATCGAAACTACGAAATTAATACACAAAAAAAATCAAGAAAGCATTATAGAAACTGCAGTTTAAACCGAGTAAACTTGTTACAAACATTTATTCACACACTTATTTCCAAGATCTTTTACTTCTAAGTTTCGATTCCAAATAACGCCAATTGTGCCAGACCGCCAAGCGATTTTTGAAACAATATGTTATGAAATGCACAAAATACAACGTTTAAAACACTTTCCATTGATACCAATTAGTAAACAAACATGCATTTTCATCTTAAGGTCGGTTTTTGTATAGAGTACCGTTTTGAGTACAACGTGAGCAGACTAATTTTACCCGCTGTCGGCAATAGAAACTTTCGTTTGAAAATGAATAATCCAATAAAAGAAGAAAAAGTTTAGTTGTTTCTGATCTATTATTGACAGTTATAATTCCCTAAGATGACAAGCAAACCAAAACTACTTCGCATTTTTAACACAGCCAAATCTAACTCTTAAATCCGCTATTCTTATTGGCCCACGTAAGACATAGCTCCGCCTCCATTGCGTCACTCTCCTATGAGATACGTTTAGGGAAAGTGATTGACTGATCTGAATGAAGGTTGAATCAAAACATTGCCGACTGAGTAAAATCTCGTCCGTTTGATCTTAGGACCCCCCTCATATATATATATGGGTCACAATTTCTCAACGGTTCTGCATCGATCTCAGGATCAGCCAAAATGAGATTAAAAAAGGCGGAAATCAGCCGAAAGGCGGAAAACTTTCATGCCTGATATATTCAGGCACCCATGGACTTGCAACCCAGAGAGAAAATTTTATATTCATTAGAGTTAATAAAAATTTGGCACGAAAAAAGTTGCATGCATCAGAAAGTCGCCAAGGAAGCATAAAAAAACCGCTCATTCAACGTTAGTTGAATGTAAAAAGCATAAATCTATTCTTTAAAAGGCATTATTTAAAAAATCACAAATTGACTGCGCAATTGTAGGCTGTAACGCGAGATCTGAATTTACACAAGATGGTAGTAATTTCCTCTACAGGTAAGAAAAATACCTTGTAATTGTAGTTTTATTAAAGAGTTATTAAGTTTTATTAAAGAGCCAAAAAGTCGCCAAGTCGTACTTATAAGCCTATATACTCTCAGAAATGACACTTTCATTTTTGACGATTCATGAATCCTCAAGCCTTGATTTCGTTAATTTTGAGGATTGTTTCGTCAAACTATCACGTGATTTTTGAGTAAACGCGAATCCTCACTTTTACGATCGTGATTTGACGATTCTGTATCTTGATTTTGAGGAAACTGAATCTCATTGTTGTACTCACATGCTCAAAAATGACGAAATATTTCTTTAGATCAGACGACATTCAAATCCTCATAAAAATGACGATTCAAATTTCCTCACTTTGAGGAAACGAAAACTCGGAGCATTTGCCAGTAATGGAATCGTCAAAATTAAGGAAAATTTCGTCGTTTTTGAGAGTGAACGAACTCCAAGTGAGAATTGCGCCAAATTATTAGTCGAGAGCGTTTGTTTAGGCTTACTTTCAAAGCGATCGATGCCTCGCTTGGCTCACCAGTTTTTGTATTGGTTTTTGCCCAGCATCTTTTTCATAACTCTGGGGGCTGGGGAGCCCAGTCGGTTAAGCACTCGCTTAGCATGCGGAAGGTCCCAGGTTCGGGTCCGGGCATCGCCAAAATAGCTGCCGACCTATAGACGGCGCGTGCAGCCAAAAATGTCCGACGAATAATACCCCGTGTAAGGGAGTGCACGTTAAATATCCTTCAAAGTCCTAACGCTGCGTACGATGTCGCTCTTAACGGTTGCGTTGGGTGCCTATTTAGGTGTTGGCTCGTCACCTGACTATGGTTCTAAAATACGACGCCCGTCGCCAATAGCCCTCGTGTAGCTCTAGTGCGACGATAATTCAAACCTAACCAAACTAACCATAACTCTATGATTCTTTTTCATAACTCTATGATTAGCTTGTATACAAAATATCCCAAAGGACGCTGAACAAACCATCAACCACGTCACTCACTTATGTAACTGAATAAAACTACTTTGCTACACTGACTTTTTAATTTAGCATTTCCAGTGTAAGTATATACATTTCCATTCAAACAGAAGCCAATTTAACATTAAATGTAATACTAATAGAAAACTAATTTAATTCATCTTCCTGTACGTGGAAAACACGTCTTTTTGCTTGTCCCATCAAACCCACGCGGGTTTAAGGAACCGACAAAAAAAAAAAAAAAGCAACACGTTGAATGAAGCCAACAACTGGCACCTCTGCTCAGCAGAAAATTAGAAACGAGAGAAAAAAAAAAGAAGATATTTTAATGAGTAGTTTTCTTTACATCTGGAATAACTACACTTAAGAAAAAGAAAACCATCAGATGTATGAGATGGCATGAGGAAATGCAACATGTATTGATGTCGGCGTTGGGAGTGACACAGATGAAAAGCAAGAAGACGTTTTGATAATGCGATTTGCACGATGATGTCATGAGGGAAATATTCAAATGTTAAAATCTGTTACGTTTAAAGCTCTCTTGGAAATGACTCTTTACACCTGGAATAAATACGATAGAAAAAGAAAACATATCTTTTAAGAAGTATGACATGTTTTGAGAAAATGCACCATATATATTGAAGTCAGCGTGCGTAGTGAGTAACACAGATGAAAAGCTACAAGACGTTTTGATAAAGCGATTTGCACGATGATGTCAAGAGGGAAAATATTCAAAAACATGTTTAGTTTAAGACGCTCATAGAAATATTGCTTACAAGCAAGAGCTTGGGAAAACTTAAAAGCAAAACTACGAATTAAATTTGAAATTTAAAGTTTGAGTTTCCAACGGATAAGATATCTTAATAAATGAACAGCTTCTTTACATTTGGATTTGAATAACTACACTTAAGAAAAAGAAAAACCATCAGATGTATGAGATGGCATGAGGAAATGCAACATGTATTGATGTCGCTGTTGGGAGTGACACAAATGAAAAGCTACAAGACGCTTTGATGAGGAGGAGGATGTATGAGGAAAAGCATTCAAAAATTAAATATGTTAAGTTTAAGAAGTCTGACAGTATTTGTTTCAGCGATTAGCTTTTCGACTTCTAAATCAACATCATTGGAATATTTATAAATCATATTATTTGCCTTACTTTTTAAAAAAAAATTTAAACAAAAGCAAGTGTTAAAAGTTTATTTAAAAAAATCCTTGCAAAACACACTTTTACTTAGCATCAAACTAATTACGATTAATGACAAAAAAAAATCTCCAAAGCAAGCATCATTTTCAAACTAAACACAAAAAACCCTTTCTATTATAATAAACGGTACACACTTTCGCAGAAAAAACAGCCTTGCAAAAAAATATCCAATTAGAAATTGAAAACCCATCTGACAAACATAAAAAATAAAAAAAATAAAAACATTCGAACACGCAAGACTCGTCTTATTGGAAAAAAAAAACAGTGATTCAAATCACACAAGAATATGCCTCATTAAAGATCATAATTAACTTAGGAAGATAGACCAAAAGAAAACCTCTTTATCTCATCGGTTTCCGAGATACGTCCCATGAATAACAAGGGGATAGGTAACATCGACACAGAACTTAAATGTGTGTGAATCCAGTAATATGATCGTGAAGGTATGGATGTTTTGAATTATAAATTGGCCATATGTGTAATAAAATCCAATAATTTTAATACGGTACTTTTGTGGCTGTTGTAATCGAAACCCGAGAAAGAATTTATTTTCATTAACATTTCTGTTGCCACTCATGATCAGAAAGGGTTTTATGCTATAATAATTTTAAAATTAAAAAAAAAAATACGAAAAAAATTTACAAACAATTTCAAAGAAATTTGCAGAATATAGAAAATGCTCCTTTTTAAGACCCAAAGCGTTTTCATTTTTTAAGGTTTAAGGGAAAGATTATTTTAAAATAACTATATGCAATCATTTCATAATTTGGGGTTATTTTTTAAAGCACCATTTTAAAACACCATCCTAGCATCACTAAATAAGCCAATAGTGGGAACGGCAATTTTGAAGGAAAGCGTGATTTGCGTCTAGAAGAATATTTTCATTCTTTCTTGTCTTGATTCCGTGTTTGTTCGATCTGAACGCAACGTCATTCATAAAAGATCATTCTGAGTGGAAGTTGTAGTGCTTTTTTTTATTTTCCTTTAAGATGCAGAATCCTTTTAATGACGGCCTCGTAAAGAATTGATGGGTTTTGATTGCTGGATGCACATCGGTTTTTCGGTACAGCATTTGAATAGGGGGCGGCCACATATTGCGTATCAAAGAAATGGAAAGTTATTTTATCAAAGTAACTTTTAGATACTTTTCTAATGCCCAGTTCCTATATTAAAAATTTATTCTCTAACTTCTTCCCAAATAACATGATAGCATCTCTCACATTACCAACACTTCAAAAATTATTAAAAATTTCATATCCGCCGAACTTCAATTTTCAATCTCCGGCATTCTATTTAAAGGACGTTCGAAATTCTGCAGACGATTTTTGCTGTCATACGATAACATGGTCGGACTGTTCTATAGCAATTACGCGTTCTCGTCTGCGGTATTTGATACGCGTTCCGTTTTAATTAAATGAAGGGGTGGGAGCAAATCATGCCCTCCCCCGTTTTAAAGTAGGATGCAGTGATTTAGTTGCATAGGAAAGTGGGTTGATCTAGATATCGTTTGGTGGTTCTGAATGTCGTTTGCACGGATTGGTAAGTTACTATTTAAAAATAACTCTGTTACAGTTACTTTATAAGGAAAGTAAATCCGTGACAGTTACTTTATTGGGAAAATAAATCGGTTACATATATTTAATAAAGTAAAGTAACTAATTACAATTGCTTTTAGAAATTTCAAGTTATAAGAAAAACTGTAATTTAACTATTTTACCGTTTTCAAAAGAGAACCAAGAAATAGTGACAATAGAAAGAAAAGCTAAAAACGAAGTTTTAACCCTGTTAAAAGTTGAATTAGTTAAATTTAAAACGGATTGTCGAAAATATCCTTGAAGAGCAGCATAAGAAGTAACGGGGGTAAAAAAGAATTTTTTTGTTACTTCTTTCCAGCTTAAAGTAACTAAGTTACAGTTACTCTCTTAAAAATCTAACGGCGTTACCGAAAAAGTAACTGTTATCCCAAATTTCGAAGAAAAACATGAAATTTAGTGAGTTTTAGTTTCGGGCGTGTGTAATATTTTTTTAGTTCTGCAAGGGGAAAAAAGTCCTTCGAAAAGAAAATTTAATAAACGTAAATAAATTCTACTTACTTTTTACATCTTAAAGAAATAAGAGTTTTAAGGAACACACATAAAAACAACAATAAACATTAAAAATAAAATATATTGCTAAAAAAACAAGTTTATGTTTATACAGATTTTAAAAAGTCGGAAATAGACAGTCAGAAACGCTATCCAAAGGCTTTCAAACAAATTCTTTTACAAGCAAACGATAAAACATTTATTATTTACGAACACTAAATCAGTTCCATAAACAGATTGATATTTAAATAAGGAATGACAATTCATCGTATTTATCCACACTTAAGCACATTACTCCAGACAGACTGAACGTGACAGACAAAAAGAAAAAAAAATTTGAAAGGTAATAAAAGTCTCAGTCCAGATTGACACCTCATCTATTAGAAAATGACACGAAGAATCAAGGCTATCTTGGCTGTCACATTGCGACGCCAACGCGCCAACTAATGGAAGAATTAATTTCTTTTTTCTTTTGTTTTTAAAAGAACATAAGTAAAAGAATGTAGAGGGTATTTTTTGTCTTATGAAGTAAGTAAGAAAATAATTTAGATTTAAGCTAAATAATTATTATATTAAAAAGCAAGAAATGATTTAAACTGTTGCAAGAGTAGGAAATAACTTTTGTGTGGCGATTTTAAAATATAATTTTGAAGTGAAAAGTTTAATTTTAAGTTTCTATTATTTTTTTAATTTTAATCTTATTTGCACGATAGTACTACTCCAGCCATTGAGCTCGGAGAATGGGCGCGCTGAATGGCGGGTCTCCAAAGCAAAGTGCTTCAGAGTTAATCCGATAGAGGAAAAAAATTCTTTGCCACATTTCGTCGGCTGTATTGAATATTTTTACAAACGGATTTTTTATGTGATAAACACAGCCAACTTACAGGTCCCGACAATTCCACTTTTGGAAATTGGAACGAATAAATATTTTTTAATATTCGATAAATAATTGTTACACAAATATTAGAAGCAATTTCAAAAAGTGATATTATAGAGAACTGTAAGTTATACATTTTTCATTGACAAAAAAATTTGGTAAGGATATTCAATACAGCCGGATAAATGTGGCAAAGAAAATATTTTTTTTCCTATTGAATTAACACTGACGTACTTTATTTTGGAGACCCGTGGTCCAGCGCGCCCATTCCCCCTTAATCGGTGGATTAAAGTAAGTTTCAATCTTATTGGTGTGTTACTACTGAACCCTTTATCTCGAAAATATCAATAGAGTGAGAAGAAAAGGGCTAAAAATCCCAAAACTAAAGTATTCATATATATTGTTGGTCGTCGTTGAGTTTTGAGAAATAAAGGAAAAGTAATGGACATTAGCCACAATTCTACCTAAATTATCAAAAAAAAAAAAACATTGTTTTAAAAATAATTTTAAAAATCTTACCTTGCCAACCAACAAATTCTCCGCCATCTCCTATAAAAAGACGAAGAAATATTAAAACATGAAATACCTACGCACGAATGCATAAAAAATTAATTAAATATATATTTGAATAAGTACTTTAGCGTAAAATAAACCATAGGAAGTTTTTTTTACCTAAGTACATCAAAAATAATCAAAAGCCCACATTTCGTGAAAATAAGAATCTTTTGAGAAAAACGTAGACTTTTATAAAGAAGTTCAAGTTGTTTTCTAGTTCTCGAGTAAACATTGAAAAAAAACCCTAATTTTTAAATTGAAATTTTATTTTAATATGCAACTAGTTTTTTTAAACCTAATATTTAAAAAATATATCTGATTTTAGTACATAAAAAATGTGTTCTATCAACCCTGCTTAATAGTAAGTTTTCCTACATAGATACTTCAAAAGGAAAAAAAAACCAGGCACATACAAACAAAAACACCAAAGAAAATAAATAAATTTGATGATCAAAATAAATGTTTAGTTTAGCTGCTGGTAGTAAAAACAAGAGGCAATGTTAATTGAATGAGTTCCAAAAGAAATAAGCAATCAAATTAAAAACTAAACTTGAAAGCGTTCCGCCGAAAAACAAATACAAGCCCCGAGAAAAACCAACAGAAAAAAAAAGCAGCTATCACTTTTAATTTAGTTTGAGAGAAAAGTTGAGATTTAATATATTAAAAAAAGTATAAGTACACAAAATATTCCAACGTAGTTCTGATGGTAGAAGAAGAATAAATAAAAAATATTATTCTAGAACAAGAGAGCAAATAATGCAAGAAGAAAAGAAGCAAATAATGTAGAATTTTTAGCAGGAACTTTAAATTATAATGCAGCTCCCATTTTAAATTCACTTAATTTATTTGTTTATGCAATTTACACTGGAAAAAACAACGTATGCACGCTCGTAAACTATTTAGTAAATTGAATGTTTTTAAAAATGTTTTTATAAAAAAAATGGGCGAGCAGTACAAAAATGTTTTATTTGATCAAATAATTATTTTAAGAGAAAAAAAATTATTCTTATTTACATAACATTTAAATCTTTACAATTATAAAATGAAGTTGCGTTTGTTAAATGCATGCTTATGTTGTGTTGGATATCTTATGTAAATTTTTCGACAAAGTTTAACTGTAATAAAATAACGTTTAGAAAAAAAAGTTTCTAACTAAAGAGAAAAAAAAATACCTTGCGATCTTTTTTACATCCATTTATTTATTTTACGCTGGCATTTATAAATTTTCAGAGAGCTCAAAAAATAAAACTTTTTATAACAGATGCATAAACGTTAACTATTACCAGAAATAAATGTTTTACGTTTATAGAGGATTTATGAAATATCAAAATGCTATTTTCCAAGACTGCTTCCAAATCCTTTATCGCTCAAAAGCGGGAATGAGAGGGGTATCCAAACCGAAATCTCTATTGTATTAGCACAATAGAAAAATATAGTCCAAGCCAAGTTACTCTGGCTGCATTGAATATTTTTACAACAGTTTGTTTTATATGATAAATGCAGCTGGCTTATATAATCCCACTTTGTGAAATTGGTTTGAATATATTTTTAAAAAAAATTTCTATAAACAATTTTCAGGGATCCCACTCTTATTTCGAAAATAAAAATCAAGGGGTATTTAAGGAATTTTTAAGGACTTCCCAAAAATTTTCAAGGACCCTTAATCATAATGCGACAATTATTTTACCGATTATAAATCGACCGATATGCCGATTTTTTTCTAACAAAAATAAATCCAAATTTGGTTGTCTCATGTAAAAACAAAACATACGATTTAACCGTGACTCTCTACGATTATTTTACACTTTTTTTTAAATATAATTTGAGGTCTTAGGTATGACAGGCGTAATTCACGGACCAGCCATTATCATCTGTCAAACGTCAAAGTAAAAAAAAAAAAAAAGACCTCACTGCGCGCTAACACCGCAAACTAGAATACAAGACGTCAAAATTAAGGAGTGCTAAGGGGTACTTGGAATCGAAAATCAAAGTAAATGACTTTTTTAATGATTTTTGGTAAAAATCAAGGAGTATAAAAGTGTCCGTGAAATTAAAAATCAAGGACTTCTTAAGGACTTTCAAGGACCTGTGCCCGAATTTTACAACAAAATATTCGAACCAAAATTTAAAAAAAAAAATGATCCGTAACTCGTAAAACAGCTGAATTTACCACATAAAAAAAAACGATTGTAAAAATACTCAATACAGCCGTTGTAATTAGACTTTTTTTTTTGTCTATCGGATTAACACAGGGAGGAGTTTCGATTTGGAGACTCTTCCATTCCCCAATTAATATTGAGAGCAGAATGTGCTTTTATTTCGTAAACATTCGAAAATGTTTCCAAAAAAAGTAAAAAGGCCTCGGAGAATAATCGAGATTTTACTGGAATAAAATTATCTATTAAGATAAAAGCATAGAGCCCAACAATAGCAAAGATTCATTTAATCTAAGTTTTTTTTTCTAGTGCAGTATATTTTTCCTCCATTATGATTCAATTGAAAAATAAAATATAAAAAATCGAGCAATTTCCCGTTTTCTAAAATAAAGAAAAGCAGTCACTTTAAACATTCTTTTTTACTGGGAAAAATGAAATTAGGACTAACGGGAGAAATTCGCAAGATGTTCTGGAAAAATGGCAAATTGATTCTTTTCATTTTGGAAAAAATTCGAAATGGCTATCTACTCCTATCCGAAAAGAGAATGTAAGAGTAGTGGGAGCAAATGGAAACTTTTGAAAAAGAAGTGAAAATTAACGGAACGACTTCAAAAATGCAAGATACATAATAAAAATTATGACATGAAATGTGCCAATTTCCTAGCTATAAATTATTAAAGTAAAATAGTTTTTTTCCTCGCAATTTTAAAGCAGTCAAATAATTTGTTGCCTTCGACATTTTGAAACCTCATTTAACATGCAGGAAATTATATTAGTTATGTAAAATAATTAGCTCAAAAATAAGTAGTAAAATTTTATTTGATTATTTGCATAATGTTTTTTTTAAACTAAAATGCAGGGAAACGTTTTAAAAAAAATAAACCAAACAAAGTCAGACTTTTTAATCTCTTATACAGATTTTAAGTTGCACATTAATTTCACTGACACTATCCGCAAGCCGTTAAAATGAAGAAAAAAAAACTTTTCAGCATAACTTTTAAACATAATTACCTAATTTTGTAAACATAATTACGTATTATTCTTCAACATAATTACGTATTATTCTTCAACATAATTACGTATTATTCTTCAACATAATTACGTATAACTTTTACACTCAATTACGTAATTTTTTTTTTACAAAAAAAAAAAACATAAACATAAAATAACATAACATAAACATATAATTTTTTAAACATAATTACGTATTACTTTTCCTCACAATAACGTTTTTTTTTTTTGTAACATACAGCAGCTAATTAAGTTACTGAGAAAACAACGGAAAGCAAACGTCTAAAAAGTTAGAGTTACTTGGAGAAAAATGCAATTTTAAAACAATACTTTTACAGCATATCATGCATTTAAAACAAGCTTATAAGTCTACCGGACACTTAAATTATTTTATTTATTTCATTATACATTAAAAAAAATTCTATACTTTTTTTTAACTTAAACGTTTTTGTTTTATTACTACATATGTAAAAATTAATTTTAAAACAAAATTTTGAGTGATACTAAACTTATGTTTAGCTATTAACCGTTTCACTACTGAAACGGCCGCCGATGGCCGCCGACTAAGGATTCGATAATGACATTCCTATCATATATTACGAGGAAACAAAAATCCTCAGTAGCGAAAGGGATAAAGTAATGAAATGCGCGCCAACTCACCTTGCCTGGCTGGATCCATGTTGTTTGGTAGCATGGGTTGTCCTGGAACACCACCGGGGGGCTGAAAAGATAAAAATATTGTATTACAGTTATTACAATTTGCTTTTCGTGTAACTTAATATAGGATAGGCTAACAGCTACAGGTCGATTCAAATAAATGTGGACCCGGTCTAGAGATATGGAATACGTTGAAATGCTTGGCGAGAAAACTCTTGAAGCCGCCTGAAACCTGTTTTGAATTGGTTGGATCGCATTAGCTTCACATTAGAGCTACTCATAGACTAGTGGCGAGTTCAGATCTTAGTTTGTATTGTATGAAGACGTCCAATAATGCAAATTTTGTGTCTTGCAATCAATATTGAATGCTTTGTATTAACAAAAACTAAAAGGTCCGATTTTCTAGGATAAATAACGACCGAAATAATCACCAGTGGGAACTTTTCTTGATCAGCTCTACAAACCTTGTTCGTATTTCATTTCAACTATCTTCTCAAACCATAGCGTAGTTGAAGGCAAATAAGTCGCCAAGCGTTTGTTTTGGCTTAATATTGAAGCGATCAATAGCTTCAGTTAGCAAAACTGTTTTGGTATTGGTTTTTGACTTGCCAACATTTCTGCCGTATTCTTATCTCCACATTGGGGCCACTTTTATTTGCCTCACCCTGAAAACAGGAGGATGGCATTTTATTTGTGTTATATTTTTTGTTGCGTTATTACTATTTTCAAAAATAATGCATTAGGAGTCTATGGAATCCCGCCTTAACTCATTAAGATCTGAAAGATGTAATTTAAAAACATATTTCGATATAGCTTTTATTTAGATACGTAAGCGCATTAATTATAAACACTAAATAACTATTCAATTTAATAAAAAAAAACTTAATATATTAAATACAAAAACTTTAATTAAATCTGAAGATAAACATAGAATATTAATGAAATCTCCAAACGAAAAATATTCAAAAGACAATTTATATATAAAAAAAACAACATGAATCTGAATCATTAAAAAGTAGATTTGTCAGCTTCATTAATATTACATGAAATTTAATCAATTCGTCCAAATTAAAGATTCAATAATAAAGAGATACTCCAGATGAATCGCTATATGAAAAAAAGGAGACCAAGTCTATAGGCCTGTTTACTTGCGAGCTTCCTCTTTAACTAAAATGTTAAGAGAAAAAAGCCTAGAGGGAAACTCTACAAATGGACTTGGTTCCCCTTTTTTGTACATTTAGCTATATCAGATAATCGTCCCATTTATATGGAGATTGCAGTCGCAAATATACAAAATGTAATTAAATAAATCTATTAAGTTCTTATCTTAATAGGAAAAAAAGTATTGATGTCGAATGTTATTACATCAAACATTTTTTTTTTCTTTTCTATTTTCCTACAATGGTTGGTACAGATATGAAACTGAATGACTTTTCAATTTCGGAAAGGAGGGGAAAATGTGAAATTGAAAGAAAAATAAAGACCAAAAATCAGATTTAATAAATAATAATTAAATGGAAATTGGATTTCAGATAAAAATGAGTAAATAATTAATTGAATATGAATTGAGAATTAATGGACGTATCATAATAAATGCAATTAAATCATATCAACTTGGAGAGATTATATAAAAACACATGATTTATTTATAACTTTATTAAATTAGATAAATATTCTAAATGCATTATAAATTTATTAGTCAAGCAATAAGAATAACAAGCATATACAATCTTAGTTATTCAAAGCTTATTTCCAAACAAATTTAGTATTAAAAAAAACCTGATCTTTATTTAATCCATATTCTGAACATGACACTTAGATTTAAAAGAAATTTAATTTAACGAATTTTTAATGACAAGAAATTAAAAAATTATATTAAATAGCTTTTGTTAAAAAAAAATGCATTTCTTAAATTCCAAAGACTTTAATCCGTAAAACTCGTCCATAAATCAATACTGTATAAAAATTATTAATTACACCATTTTTTTTAAAACTATAGGGGAAGGTGGGTTACCTCGGACCTATTTTGACTTTTCAATTTTTATTTTCTTAATTGCTTGCAAAAAGTGAATAAAAATATTTTTACTGAATACTTTATGTTGTTATATACAACATATATTTATTTTAACATGTTATTTAAATGATTTCAACTATTAAAAAAATAAATACAGAAAATTGTAATTAGGACCAAGGTACACCACCGGCGGTGTACCTTGGTCCAACCGGTAGTGTACCTTGGACCAATTATTAATAGGTATAGAGACCCGATTTACAGTCCGAAAACCAATATTTATTAGCCACATAAAATTCAAAAATACATTTTACAACCTACTCTTATTTCTAGCCAAGATTGTAGTAATTGGTTATGTTAGGTCAATTGGCTCAGTAAGGGGTTTTATTGCCTTAGTTTTTTTAGTGCCCTTTTGGCTTTTTCAGCTGCAATGCAATCTTTCTCGGGTGTATTCGTTAAAATGCAGCATAAAATTAAACTGTTATTTCATGCCATAGAAAAACATTTGGCTATCTTTCTGTCTTAAATTTGAAAAAAAAAAAAAAAAAACTCAAATATTTCCCCCTATGTTTATTCAACTAGGCCTAAACGTAAAAAGGATGTTCTGCTTAGATATTTATTATAAAAAATATCTTTTTAGATGAGCATGCAATAATTATTTTCTATATTATATCAATATGGTAAAAATTTTATAGGCTTCCATAAATCTAAATAATTAACTACAAAAAAAATTCTTTATCACATCATATCAAAATTTCTTACAAATTTCCATTTTTCTAGATTTTACAAATCAGGGTTCCATATTAATAGCTTAAAATACTTAATTTTTCAAAGGAAAGAATTTACTTGAATTTTAAAAAAGGTTTTCAACAATCTGAAGCACATAAGACCTATAGTAGTGTACCTTGGACCAGTCCAGGGTACACTACTTGTATTAGGTTCGAGGTACACCACTTGGATATTAAAAACAAAATAGTTAATCACCAAGTTAAGGTTAGACTTAACTTAATTTCAAGCACACTGTTTTATAGCTAAAACTTTGCTTTATATTGCATAACCATCGTTTCTGAATAAATACTACATGTTTGAGTATAAAATTACACTAAAGAATCTGACAAAAATTTACTTTTGAACTGTGAATTTAGTTTTTCGAAACCTCTTTAATAAATTGACCTTTTAAACAAACACATAGAACTTCACTGAGATCCCTGGTAGCAAATACTTTAACTGCATGTGGTGTTGTTTCAATATCTAAGCTAATCGAGCTAGAATCAGCATAGGTTCGAGGTACACATACGTCCAAGGTACACCACTTACCCCTACATATTTTGAATTAAAAAGAAGAAACAAGGAAATTATTTTTTTGGGGACTTAACTTTGAGCCATCTGTTATTGTACGGTTTGAATCATTAAGTCATAAAAAAATGACTTGGGTAATTATACATTTTAAAACTAATTTAAAAAATAAAAAACACCGCTTTGTGGTAATTTAAAATATATTTTGAAGAGAATTGCAAAAGATTTCTAAGAAAATA
Organism: Hylyphantes graminicola; assembly: GCA_023701765.1. NCBI lineage: Eukaryota > Metazoa > Arthropoda > Arachnida > Araneae > Linyphiidae > Hylyphantes > Hylyphantes graminicola. The sequence goes on from CM043120.1 coordinate 10,851,061, forward strand.
ATTTTAAATATGTATATCTAGTTTAATGTTCATGAAAAAATATATCATTTAAAAAAAAGTTCTTAAAATGAATTTCACGACACTGTATGTAAAGCCATATTGAGAGATTTTGAGTTTGGTAATTATACTTTGAAAATAACTAAATTTACAAAACGAACCACTTTGTAGTAATATATAGAGTTGCGAAAAGACTTCCAAGAACCAAATTTTAAAAAATCTAGTTTAAACGTCCATAAAAAATATTTTTTTAAAAAATCAAGTTTTTGAATTTAATTTCATAGTTTGAATTATTATTTTATAGCTTCACGAAAAATGGAATGAAGATATTAAAGAAATATTTTTTTTAATGATAATATTTGGCGACACGATTTGAAAAACCAATTTTCCTTTCGCGATTTAATCAAAGGCGATTACGTTTCAAAGAACTTATTGAAAGGCGAGATTGAATTTTGAATTAATGAAGTGTTCGGGGAAAAAATCTTGCTTTAAAAATATTAAAATTGATTTTTTACAACGATATTCCTAGAGACTTATGAATCCACCAATTTGTAGGTAAAAATTGTGATTAAATTATATGGAAAGAAAAATTAATTTTAAAGATTGAAAAAACTTTTTTTACAGTAAATTTATGTACATTAGAATGGAAAACCATACGTGTATGTAAATATCTTAAATTAAATGCGCTTTTGACGAAACTGAAATGAAATAAAATCAAGCTTTTTTTCGATTAATTTGTGTAAATCAAAGTAGAAAATCTCAAGTGTGTGTAAAACCATAAAATTTAATACGATTTTACAACTTATACATCCTTAACATCAATCCATTAAATTTCTTAAATATGCATTCTTTAATTTTCTTTAATAAAAAAGTATAATAAGTAAGTTCAAAGCTACATTGACATTACGGATATTTAATTGCATAAGATTTCATTTACACAAAAGAGAAACATTTTATCTGCGATAATTTTAAGAGCAATTATTTAAATTTCAAAAAATAACGTACATGATTGTAAGCCGATTAAGAATCTAAAAGAAAGCTCCTAACGAAACATATAAATCCTACATTTCCATTCGAAAACCCTTTTAAAAATATTTATATTTGCGTAAAAAGAATCTCAAACTAACGTACATAAAGAAAAATTACAAAATGAATAGATTGCCCCCTCCATCTTTAAATTATCCTTTTAATGCTGGAACAAGTAATTAAGGAAAATATTCTGAAGGTACAAAAAAAATACCATTAGAATTAAGTTGTAGCACAAAAGAAAAGTTAATTGCATTTCCTACTTCAACATGGAACCAGCGAGGATGGAAATAGATTGCGATTGGCTGGGAAGATTTTTACGTCATAATATTCATGTGAGGCTTGTGCTACAGTGTTTTTCTCCGCTTTCGTTCGATCTGTAGGGATGTTCTTCCTGACATGGAATATTTTATGTTGAAACGAAAGAGATTGCCTGTTAATTAAGTTAAATCGTATTTATTTTAATGTCTTAATGTAAAAAAGAGACGAAATCAATTTGGAGATTTTCCCGCTAGCTTCTTCTTTTAATATTTTAGTGAGAGAAAAAGCGTGAACAGGAATATTTCTAGAGACTTGACACCTTTTTACTTTTAGCAGTTCATTTACGAAACGTAAATTCCAATAGCTGATGTTTATAAAGATTCTGCTGGAACTATTTTTTTTTAATTACTAATTCATTATGTGAAGATATTGGCCTTAAATTAAGTGCAGTTTACAGCGGCCGGCTAAAATAATTTATGATTCTCAAAATAACGAAAGAAACTACTTAAACTTTAATTTCGTTTTGTTAGTGCAAAAGAATTTTAACTGAAATCAATAACTTTTATTCAGAACGTATAATACTTTTTATGTCAAACAAAAGAAGATATACTTATTTCTTTCATTCGAAGAAGTTTTTTTTAAAAAAGAGTTTAAGGGCATTATGTCTTTTTATATAGGAAAATATGATAGATAAAACTTTAAAAAAAAACTATCTAAGAACAGAAGAAATATATTAAAGAAACCTTAGTAATGGTATAATAATTCAATAAATCTCTATAAAAAGGAAATACCCAACAAAAAAAAAAGAAAAAATACAGGATGTTTATAACCAAGAACTATATAAAAATAAGAGTTTATTATTTTTAACATATTTTTTTATTAAAACCTTTCTTAACAAATACCAAATATGACAAGCAGACTCTTCTTTTAAAACTTATTTTAAGGAAATAATAAAGTTCATGAAAGAAGGGACTTCAAAGTCTTCAGGATATTAGTAAAGAAAGTATTTTCACATCGATTAATATATTTTTATTTTATTACTTTTTGTTTACGTCTGCATTCTGAAAATGACAACAAAAATTCCAGTGAAGTTATTATTCAAGAAATATGATTTAGAAAAAAAAAAGGCTTTAGAAATCTAAAAAGCTAACAGTAGTCTAATATACATAAATGCAATAAATATCTTTCATTCAGTTTAAAATATACATTCAAGATTGATGTACATTCAAGTCAATTGAACTACATTTTAATTCAACTAATAGAAGAAATCCGCACAAGCAAACGGACATGGAAAATCATATGCTGCATTTAATACAAACAAGTTTAGTTAAACGAATAAATAACGTTAATACTAAATAAACAAACGGAAAAATGTATCGCCAAACTTGGCGATAAATTATTAATTTCGCAATCACTCATATTCACAACATTCTTGAAAACAAATAAAATATTCTAAGGAGGAAAACAGTTTGTTTTCCGAATATGCTAAACGGGTTCTACAACACGTTCTATAGAATAAATTTGTAATTCTGTATGCATACATACGATCCTTTTTAACAGATTGACCGGGTACGTGACAACTGAGGTAGATTGTGCGAAGATTGAACTTTTAAGTGCAATTTATTACCTACAGGTAGTTGAAAAATGTAATCTTAAGTTCAATTTATTATGGCCGATAATCTTGAATGAGTAACTTTATTTAAAAAGAACGGCACGTGTAAGGAAACATTAAAGTCGAAGGTAAATATTCACTGTACGGTCACCCTTGGCGAATTTTTCAAAATATCGCCAAAGTAGGTACTATTTTGGCGACTTTTTGACAGCCACGATTTAGAGAAGATGACATTTTGAGAAAATTGACCGGCGAGAAAATTGATAATAAAAATCCCTCAAATCGTACAGAATGAAAAAAAACAAACAAACAATACTTTTAATCCTAATTGCGCTAACTCGGAGAATGGCTGGCAGAAAAAATTATTTATCGCCAAATGTTAAAAATTCACGCCAAGGGTAACCGTACAGTAAATCTGATCCAAAGTGGAAAATAACCAAGGAAAAGTGAATGGAGTATCCAGGCCTGCACATCACAAAAATTAGAGTTGTATTTAATAACCAAGAATTTTTTTAATTAAATTAGCTAATTAGTGTTGTACTTAAGAAACTAGTTAGAAAATTATTTTAACGTGTTTGTGGCACCTTGCCATCACCCACAACACAAATGGTTATCAAATATTTATTTCATGAAAAATATTTCATGGTAACCTTTTCGTTTTATGTAACTTCGTTAAGAGTTTTCAACATCGGCAATCCTTCCTGTAAGTTATTTTCTCATTGCTGAAACTACTACCCCTGTAAGTGATCTTCTCATTGTTGAAACTACCACCGTAGCAAAAATACTTTTACAGGGTCCAAAAAAAAAAACCTTTAGGAGGTATTTACAAATAAATGTATAAACCCTAAAAGAAATAAGTATTGTTTTGTATGGTGCTCAAGTTGTTCAGTGGATTTATATCTAAATGAAATTTCAATAAAAATTACGCATTAATACTCAACACGACCATTTTCGAATGTTTACAATTTTATTCTGTTTTTAAAGCGAAAACAAAATATTGTGGCCTTTTTGTAGCCATTCTCAAGTTTAGGAAAGTCAGAAAACAAAGATAACAGTCAAAAAAGAGGCATCAATTTAACAAAGCTCCACACAGTAAGAAAAACAAAGGTTATGTTCAGACAAGTAGAGCGCATTTCACAGCAGCTCCAAACAAGTTTTTGTATTTATTAAAACCGAAATGTCAGTTAAATTTACTTGAAATTTACTAGAATTTTAATGAGAGAAGGACCAATGTTCGAAAGCCGCTTTTCTAGAATCAGCACCCTCCCAATCGTTTAGGTAAACAAAAACTTTCGACCCCCATCACAATACTTTTATTACCTTGTATGTAGTACATATTTTTGGGTAATTGAAAATAAGAATCACTTGAAATATTTTCAGCATACCAAGAATAATTGCTTTGATGAAAAGCGGATTTTTGATACAGCAGTTCCTTAGCTCTGAAAGCATTTCAAACACTCGATTCTTAGTAACATATTGAAACTAATTTTAGATACACATTTAAAACACCGCGCGATGTTATTCTAAGAATTCGAATTAGCGTCTTAGTTATAGTGGAAATACTTTATTCGGAATTGAAAAGGCTTTTGAGTGTCGGGAAATGTGGAAATATGTTTAGTTTCATTTTATTCCACTTCAGTTCAATAAAAGTGTTCCCTGCTGCATTATCGTTTAGAAAAGATTGGGAAATTAGAGTGCATGTTGGAAATAATCGTAATCGGAATTCATATTTCCTCTAAAAATGAACGGAACGATAAACTCTTATTTTGGAAATAAAGTAATGCTTTGCCATCATGAGAAAAGGATTGGAATTGGTCGAGTTTATTTCAAAACCAACACTCTTAAAAATGAATGCTCAAAAACGACGAAATTTTCCTTAATTTGGACGATTCGTTTACTGGCAAATGCTCCGAGTTTTCGTTTCCTCAAAGTGAGGAAATTTAAATCGCCATTTTTATGAGGATTTGAATGTCGTCGAATCTAAAGAAATATTTCGTCATTTTTGAGAATGTGAGTACAACAATGAGATTCAGTTTCCCTCAAAATCAAGATACAGAATCGTCAAATCACGATCGTAAAAATGAGGATTAGCGTTTACTCAAAGGTCACATGATAGTTTGACGAAACAACCCGCAAAATTAACGAAATGAGGCTTGAGGATTCATGAATCGTCAAAAATGAAAGTGTTATTTCTGAGAGTGAAAGAAAACACTATTTACACAGGAAAGGGGGTGTAAATCAGTCTATGGTCTGACGATACGTTTTTCGCCAAACCTGGAAACTTTTTTTTCTCTCTAATGGGGCTGCAACATAAGCGGTCAAGCCTTTGCAGACTCGGCACATTCCCCAGAACTGAGAGCCATTTTCTGGTGGCACCATCTAGGTGACCCTGACTACCAATTTTGACGCACAGATTACAATGAATCTGAGCTCTCTGTGGAAGTTAAAGTATGCCGAGATTTAATTTTGTCGAGAGTACCCAAGCCAAATAGGCCCTCTAGTGATCTTTTACATGCCACATAATCTAATGACATGCGTGCCCAAGGTTTTCCCATCCCGAAAATTCAACGACTCAGCCGGAACTCGAACCCGCGATCTTGGGCTTAGGAGTCGAACACGTTTAATCTCTCAGAAACTGAACCACTAAGTTTCTTCAGTGTTCGTGTTACTTTTTAATTACGTGATGCCTGATTAATAAAGCCATTTACTAAGTATTGTATATATGTGCTAAACTATATGGACCCGAAATTCAACAGTATTAACAACAGAGATGGGTTCACGTTTAATAATTTTTAACAATGTTTAACCGTACCTGTATATTCAAAAACCAAAGCACGTAATTTTACAAGGATAAGTTCATTACCGTACTCGCAAGGAGATAATAGAAAGAAATAAAAAAAGAAACATAAAAACAACGGTCGCGGGTTAAGTGGCCGATTACATAAACACGGAAAACACGTTCGATTTATTTTCTGTGAAACGAGATTAACCTTTTCGACCCCGTGCTAAGATGATTAGTAGCCATCGATAAGTAGGAAGCGAAGATACTTCTTGTACGATAGGGGTGTACAAAATATTAAATTGTATAAATTTGTAGGTCGTGGACGGTACTTTCGTATCAACGCGTCCGCAGCCAGTGTTGGGCAAATTTTAATTGCAAGAACAATTAAATATTAACAATTAATTGATAAATTAAACCACCATTTAACAATTCATCAATTTTAATTGTGGAAAATTACAATTAACAATTAATTAATTTTCAATTGTTTTGTAATTTTAATAAAAAATAACAATTAACCACTTTTTATTCGTCTTAAGTCTCAGACTTACAGCCTAATTTTCCAAAATCTTTACTCAATTCGTTTTAATACATAAACTTAATTGTTCGTTTTAATTGTTTCATAAAACAACTAAAACATTAAAATTCCAAGGTGTAATTAAAAGTTCAATTGCGATTAATTTAATTGTAATGTAATTACTTTTTTTAGTCAATTAACAAGACAATTGACAAATTAATTGAGTAATGTCCAACACTGCCTGCAGCTACAAATGGAGATTTTAAGTGCCACTAATCTACACCTAAAATATTTGCTACAAATTTTAAAATAAAACACCTGGTATAAAATCAAAGTAAGCAACCGGATTTCAGTGAAAAATGGGCGCAGTTTTTGCTTCGTATTTAGTTTACTGTTTTCCTTAATTCTATTCATTAAAGCTGGATGAAAAGGTTATAATTGAAATAAGCCTTTCTGAAGGCTACAAATGTGTCCTTGAAAAACCGTTTGAGTTCTTGAAGTTCAAGTTACCTCCAAAGAATTTTATTCAGCGATTAAGGCACGTTTTTTTTATTGCTAATCATTAAAAATATATTGCTTTTCAAATCAAGTAATATTTTTCAAGACCATCCGCTGCAAGAAGTGCACTTTTCACAAAAAAAGAAAGCTTTTATTGTGTCCAGAAAACCCATCAAATACATCTGGCGCACAGAGTGCTGCGTAGGGTGCGTTGATTGTGACCAAAGCCCTTCCGCCAACAAAGACAGCCGCCCACTACATCTTGATGGATGGGGCGGAATTGAAATTGGCGACCTTTCACACAACAAACCGCGCCAACGCACACATCGCTGCCAAAAGAGATGTAATCTCACAAAAGACGCTTTCTTGACAGATGTTTTGGTAGACAACCCAGCCCTATGTAAGATACAAAGCTCTGGGAAATTTTGCTCAAAGGATTGTCTATTACACAGAAAAACTCAAATGTACATATGAAACTAATGATTTGTATTAAGTTATAAGGCGTATAGAAATTAAGTTACTTCTAGAAAAACTTTGTGTATAATATACAAGAATTCCTTTTTAATTTTTCATTTGTTTTTAGTTTAAAATTTCAAAAATGTTAGTTTATGTAAGAAGTACATGTAAAATAACAGCACTAAATTAAAGTGATGAAAAATTCTAGGCAATAAAAAGTGCGCTAAGTTTAAAGTTATTTTGTCAAAATGGCTTGAGATAGTTTTTTTTTTTTTTTACTAAGCGAGGTTATACTCAGACAATCGTATCAATGAATCTGGAGCAAAACGAAGTTTTAAAAATGTGATTTAGTACTAGAATAAAACAAAGATGTGCATTTCCCTTAAATTTACTGATCCAAGAAGGGTTATACTTTAAAAAAAAAACCGGGGCAGCTCAGCTTAACTGCTCAGTCTTTTCAAATAATATTCCTTGTAAATGCCAAGAATCTTACAGAACTAATCAAAAGTATGCATGGCTAAATATTTTAACGAATAACGCCATTACTTATGTTATTTGTTTGTCAACTAATGCTCGAAATAGTGCCCGTTTGATTAAATCAACCGAACTCAGGGTCAACTCTTAATACTATTCCACAATTGCACGCCATGCGTCGAGACGGTCATCGGTGTCTAAACACCTCTATAGCCATAGTCGACTTAACATCCAAACTACACACCTTTCAGAATTAAAGTTACCCGTATCATTTGGATGAATGAATTTCCTCCGTCATTCCAATCAGTGGGCCATAAATATTCCGATGCACTTATCCGACGTGAATAATTTATGGGTTTGCGGGATCGAAACCCGCATCCATCCCTGCTATTGTAATAACGAAGGGCTGTTGTCGAGATTCGTGTCAGGAATCGGCGGGTGGTCTAGTGGATAAAGCACCTGATTTGGAAGTGGTTGCTTCTTGAATTTTAATTTTAAGTTAGTTGGTGTAAATTAAAAGTTTGAATAGTATCTTCAAAAGAAAAATCACAGAAAAGACACAGAAAACCACAGAAATCTAAGAAAATAAAAAAAATTACCTTTATATGCGTATTTAACATGAATCTTGCGAAAATAGGCATCGTTTTTAAGAATTACATTTTAATACAATTGCAATTTCAGGAAAAGGTAGCCCATCACTTTAGGTCCAGAACTTAATGGTTTGTAACTGAAGCGTTTCATTTGTCAAAATTAAGAAGAACCAAAAGAATAAAACTAGAAACCTAAAATACTTTAAAAAATCAAAACTATGTTGAAATACAAAATAAAGATGTTTTTATAGTATTTAACCTACGCCAAACGCCATTCCTCAACATAAAACTTCTGAATTCGAATTACAATAAACTTAAACAACATAATTCCAAAATATTCAGTATTTATTCAAAATCAAAACAAAATTTATGTATATTATAGCTTCATTCTTGAATATTCATCAAATATAAACCACGCCAGAAACGTAAATAAGTATATGATAACAAGAAAACCCCATTTACACAGAAATTACTCAGCAAACATTATGTTATGGGGAGTAAAGCTTAGGGACTTAGAGCTAGGATTGCTCTGGGAGTAGAATTAAGTCCCGTTTGTCATTATCGTTTTTATTTGGAGTGGTAAAAACATAATTGTAATAAGCGATTTAGGGATCGAATATATATTGCGAGTAGTAAAAACTGTGTTTCTACACCAGGGTTGAGAAACTTTTTGGTAAAATAAAATCAAGGACTATTTAAGGAGTTTTCAAGTATGTATTTCTCCATTTTCACAAGGACTGTATATTCGAACATGTTACACCTAAATTTCACGATAGTTTTCAAAACTTCATTTAGAAAACGACTAAGAGCACTCTAACTTTCAAATGAACTTAAATGTATGTTATAAAATAACAATTTAGTTATTATTAAAAAATTAACCTAAAATCTCTTGCTATGCCTTTATCAGCAAAATTAAGGACTTTTCAAGGTGGATAATGTTTTTCAAGCACTTTCAAGTTCTTGAAAATCAATGTTTTTTTCTCCCAAGCACTTTTCAAGGACCGTGGCAACCAAGGACCGTTTTTAAAGAAAAATTCTAACACAAAATGAAGAACTTAGTGGAAGAACATGCTAAGTAGCAAAATGGTGGAAACGAGAAAATGAGCTTTAAAGTTTTTTTTTGTTTGCATTTAAATCCTTTAAAAACCGGTATTTGCAAACGGTAAAAAATAAACTTAAATTTAAGTTTATGAAAAAAGGGGGAAAATTTTTAATCTTTAAAGGATAGAATAATACAAAATCACATTTTTTTCAAACATGGTACTTAGCACGTTCTTCCACTAAGCTCTTGAAATATTATTTAAAAGAAAAAAAATGATGGCAACTGCTTCCTTATTACCAACGATACCTGCCACCTCATTAAGAGAGCATTTCTTTGCCCCCAAACGGACGTGTCAAAAGGAAAAGCAAAAATAATGGAGGGGTGCGCCAAGAATAGTTTTTGGCGAGGGATCTGGCGTTATTTTTGGAAAACATGTAATCTCAGTTTTTAGGTTAGGTTTGAATTATCGTCGCACTAGAGCTACACGAGGGCTATTGGCGACGGGCGTCGTATTTTTGAACCACAGTCAAGTGTCGAGCCGCCGACACCTGAAAAGGCATCCAATGCAACCTCAGTTTTTAGGAAAACTTTATTTAAGTTTTATAGAAAAGTTATAATGTCGCCATCTTCTCGTAAACTGTAGGACAGTGTAAAACAAAATATATACATTTTAAACACAAGAATAATGTTTAAAATGTTTGTTGTTACTGTTTAAACTGCGTTCTAGGGTGCTGATTAAAAAAAAAAAAAAAAAAAAAAAATTGAGCATTGGTCCGTCTGTCGTGCGGTCAGTCTAAAACCACTTAACAGCACGAACTAAAAGAGCTACATGATTCGACTTTGGTATAACACGAGTTCCTAGTACCTGTCGGACGTTTTAACAAGGGTTTCGAGAACATCGAACAACCTCAAAGAACTTATAAGGTATTGCTGCAAAACGAAGGTATACAGACTTCAAATTTGGTACATGTGTTCCCAGTATCTGTTAGACAATATAAAATAACCTTATAGGACATATAATCACTTTTAGAAGTGTGTATATTGTTTTAATAAGCGGTAAATGAAAGTCATGAAGTGCCCTTAGTTTCACTTAAATTTAAACAAAATAAATATTCTTAAATTTCACATGTGTTCCCAGTATCTGTTAGACAATATAAAATAACCTTATAGGACATATAATCACTTTTAGAAGTGTGTATATTGTTTTAATAAGCGGTAAATGAAAGTCATGAAGTGCCCTTAGTTTCACTTAAATTTAAACAAAATAAATATTCTTAAATTTCACAGACTGTATTAGCATCGATTATTTTATTTTGAAGCTGGATTCAAACACTATATACACAAGTACCAAATAAATAGCAATTACTTCCTTCGCATCTCCAAATTAAAAACGACAAAAACGAAAAACCATCCTCCGCTCCTCTTCCCTTTTCCCCAGTTGCCAGATGCATCAAGCATAACAGCTGACACTCACGGAAAATCTCAATTTTCGACTCCCGCCGATCTTTTCAAGATTTTTTTTTTAAGACCTTAATTACCAAGCTCAGAATGGCAACGTGGACAGTTTTTTTTTTATTTTCAAAAGCGAAATGGAATCAAAATAATGGAATGTAAAAAGGTTCTTTTTTCTTTGCGTGATTTGGAATTTGCGACTAATAAATGTTATGTCTTGATTGCAATTATTTTTTTATATAAAGGATGAATAACATGACAGATTACATCGAATTTTTTTTGAAAAGAATATCTTTGGTTGATCTAATTATAATTCTGTATTCATGGTTTGATGTTTGGAAACAAACCTGCCCGTTTATGATTGGCCCGAAAATTCGCGGTCCCAGTCACTTCCGGTTTCATACTTCCGTTTCTGCTGTAGCGAATGCACGAGAGGAGTTTGTTTATTTACATACTTTTCTTTCGGTCTTTTTTAGTTTTTGTATTCATTTTTCGAAAATGTCTAGCGACTATTTTAAAAAGTTGGACTTTTTGACATCGATAAGGTATACCGAAAAGCTAAAAATCGGATCCATTGATCTACCTGATCCTTTAGAAATTGGTGTGAGGGACAGTGTTTTTTCGGATGATACGAGAGGCCCGATTTAACTTTTGGAGACATATATTTGTACCTTGTAGAAACCACTTGCCACTCCTTTTTGTTTATTAAACAAGTGACAAGTAATATTCAATCTATTAACCTTGTTATTCCCAATGATTTCATTTGGAATCACCAGTGAAAAAGGTATAGGTAATAATAAAAATATCAATTTCAGATAAACAGTACGATCTTAACATATTACAAAACTAGCTTTGATTTAATACCATTTATGACAAAGCATTGCTCACTTTTAAAAGCTTATAGTGGTTGCAAACTTTGTTGTCGACTACAAGAAATACACAAAATCTTTTCGAAGGTGACAGACGGTCCATGAAAAAACCACAATCCAACCCCTGAGACCCTATTTGTGTTTCAAAGTCATGTTTTTTAAGCTGTACACCACCACCTAGACAAGAGCTAACTTTTATTACAAGATGTGGCACATGTACATGCCTATTTTAAAACCCAAGCCTGTTTCCCTGCAAAAAGCTGATCCTTTGACGAGGCCGGATCAAATGACACATTCTGGGGACATGTGGCGCTAAAACTTTGGATGTTTTCTATTGATAGAGCCTGAAACCTTTCTTTTGATACCAAACACAATCAATTTGAGTTAGTATTTAAGCATCCAGCTGAAATTTTGGTTTTTATTCATGGCCTGTGTTAAATCTCACAAGGGTACCCAAACCTCACTGGGGACATATTTTGCCCAAACTGTTGTGGTATTAATGTTCTCTAGGCACAGACGAATCTTTTGATGTGTCACACTGTCAACTTCTGTGAGTATTTAGGCACACAGATCAAAATGTGGCTTTCGGTGCTCGACAAGGCCTCGTTCCATGTAAAAACCACACTCCAACCCCTGAGACCCTATTTGTTGTTTCAAAGTCTTGTTTTTTAAGCTGTACACCACCACCCAGACAAGAGCTAACTTTTAATACAAGATTTGGCAGATGTACATGCCTATTTTAAAACCCAAGCCAGTTTCCATGCGAAAAAACCGGTCCTTCGACGAGGCCATGTAAAATGACACATTTGCTCCCAAAACATTCTGGGGACATGTGACGCCAAACCTTTTGACGTTTTCTATTTCTAGACATTAAAACCTTTCTTTTGATACCAAACACAATCAATTTGAGTTAGTATTTAAGCTTCCAGCTGAAATTTTGGTTTTTCTTCAAGGCCTGTGTTAAATCTCCCAAGGGGACCCAAACCTCACTGGGGACATATTTTGCCCCAAACTGTTGTGGTATTAATGTTCTCTAGGCACAGACGAATCTTTTGATGTGTCACACTGTCAACTTCTGTGAGTATTTAGGCACACAGATCAAAATGTGGCTTTCGGTGCTCGACAAGGCCTCGTTCCATGAAAAAACCTTACTCCATCCCCTGAGACCCTATTTGTTGTTTCAAAGTCATGTTTTTTGAGCTGTACACCACCACCTAGACAAGAGCTAACTTTTAATACAAGATTTGGCACCTGTACATGCCTATTTTAAAACCCAAGCCTGTTTCCCTGCGAAAAGCCCCGTCCCTTGACGAGGCCGGGTCAAGTGACACATTTGTTCCCAAAACATTCTGGGGACATGTGGCGCCAAAACTTTGGATGTTTTCTATTTCTAGAGCCTGAAACCTTTCTTTTGATACCAAACACAATCAATTTGAGTTAGTATTTAAGCATCCAGCTGAAATTTTGGTTTTTATTCATGGCCTGTGTTAAATCTCACAAGGGTACCCAAACCTCACTGGGGACATATTTTGCCCAAACTGTTGTGGTATTAATGCTCTCTAGGCACAGACGAATCTTTTGATGTGTCACACTGTCAACTTCTGTGAGTATTTAGGCACACAGATCAAAATGTGGCTTCCTTGTTTTACAGTCAAAAATTAGTTTTAAATAATGATTCACTAGGAAATCGAAAATGGATTATTTATTTTTTTACAATATTGTATAAATAAAATATATTTAACTTCAATGAAGTGTTTGGAACAAATCACATTACTTAAAGTTGGTAACGGCGAATCGTTTGAATATCCACGTCGCTCTAAAGCTTTGGGGAATTTATACACTTTAATTAATAAAAGGATATTGGTTCCTACTCTCATTGAGCATTGAGGAACAGAGCAACAAGTGCCTGTTCTACTTTTATTCTTAACTCTGTTCATTATGTGTTTTAAAGAAAATGAAATCACACATGGGCGCTAGAAATGTAAACAAATATAGCAGACCGGAAGTAGAGTGGACTGCTTCCGGTAAAACGCAAACCGTAGCGCCCTCTCACCAACAACTCTCAGTGCAAACCATGAATAGGCAAGTCTGTTGGCTCCTGATATCGTGGTGCTTTGTTACAACAACATATAAATATTAGGGTGGATGTCTAATTAGCTATTTTTTATGGATCTTACGTAACATGATGAAATAATTACAATTGGGACCTTGTTGGCTGTAACTTACAAAAAGGAAACCTTAAATTATATATTGTGCAATCGTTAGAGTGGAAATGCTACCTTTTGGAAGATTGTGGCTACTTACTTAGTTAAGTAACTAACTTGGTAAGTTGTGTAACGCAGTTACTTTTAGCGGTAATGAAGTGATGAAAAATTTCTTTACTCTTTTCCCGTTACTGCTTATTACTTTATGAAGGCTGTCGGTTTTGAACTCCGTTTAAGATTAAATAAAAAAAATTCTAATTTTGTTTTGTATGTGGTTATGTTCCTTAACATTTAAGTCTCTTCAAAAAACGGTAAGATGGCTAAATTTCATTTTTTTTTTTTATAATTTGCAATTTCTAAAAGCAAGTGTACATTACTTTCGCAATAAAGCAACTGGAACAGATTTACTTTCCCAATAAAGTAAATGTAACAGATTTCATTCCCAAATAAGTAACTTTAACAGATTTACTCTCCTAATAAAGTAAATGTAACAGATTTTCTTTCCAAATAAAGTAACTATACCAGATTTACTTTTCTAATAAAGTAACTGTAACAGAGTTACTTTTAAATAATAACCTGCCAATCCATGCAAGCGACACTCAAAACCACCAAACGATATCTAGATCAACCTTCTTTCCTGTGCAACTAAATCCCTGCATCCTACTTCAAACGGGGGCGGCGGGGGAGGGATAATTTACCCCCACCCCTTCATTTAATTAAAACGGAACGCGTATCAAATAACGCAGACGAGAACGCATAACTGCTATAGAACAGTCCGACATCGTTATCGTCTGACAGCTAAAATCGTCTGCAGAATTTCTAAGGTCTTTTAAATAGAACGCAGGAGATTGGAAATTACCGTTTGGCGGATATGAAATTTTTAATAATTTTTGAAGTGTTGGGAATGTGTTTCAAATTTTAATGGATAAGAGATGTTATCATGTTATTTGGGAGGAGGGTTTTGGAATAAATTTTTAATATAAGGAACTGAGCATTAGAAAAGACTTTTCTAAAGCTCATTTCCGTATATTAAAAGTTATTACAAAATTTGATGGCAGTCGGTTATGAGGAAAAAGGTTTTTGAAGTTAAATTCACTACTCTTAATGAACAATGATTAAAAAAAAAATAGTGTAGAAGTGTAATTATTCGAATCAATTAGGACCGCTTCCCATTCATAAAATAAAAAATTCGTATAATCGTACCAAAAAATGTTTTAATTAAGTATTATGTTTATGTTAAACAAGGGAGAAAAACTTTTTTTTAACTGCCTGCTTAAATTCAAAGGCTACACGGTTATATGCTACCATGTAGGCAGATGAATGGATGGAGAATAATTATAAAGCTGGATCTACGGCAGTAGTTCTACGGTATTATTGTAAAAAAAAGTTTTTCTACAAAATCAAAATGATGATTAAAAAAAAATTAAATGATCTTATAGGGCAAAAATGAATCAATGGATGCATCTCATGGGGAAAAGAACTTGGAGAAAAATTAAGAAATTAAAAAAAAAGCTCTTTATTTCAATGAAAAATTCCAATTTTTTTATTTTACGAAAGATAAGGAGTTTTGCTATTTTTTTTAAAAATCCACAATACTTATTATCGTTCATCAAGCTCATTAAATTGTTATAGTAGATTAAATACAACGACGAAAAAAATCCCAGAAACCTTTAATAAGTAATATTATTCCCAGAAGGAACATAAAACCTAATAAGATCGCCATCTTAATCGTTGACAAGACATTTTTTAATTAATTATTGGCTTATAAAAGATATTTTTTCGCAGGATTATTTATAATGGATTTACAATATTTGATTACTCAAATGTTATTAATAAAAGATGATATTTGAAGACGAAAATGTAACACAGGATAACAGGCGCGCAGCCAGGGAGGGGGCTTGGGGGGGGCTCGAGCCCCCTCCCTGATTGAGACAAAGTGCCCTTTCTCCCAAATTAATTTCCCTGAATTCCTGTAATCTTATAAAATGTGTTTTAATGAAAAGAAAGTCAATTGGCACATTATTCTTGAAAAACGGAACCAAAACGTAGCTCATAATCAGTTTCCAAAGTTAATCATTTAATACGTATTGTCATGCAAAAAGTTGCTTTTGCCTGTTTCTAGGCTTATACAACTGAAGTTTCTAGAACGTATTCAGGGGGGGCTGAGGAGCCCAGTTGGTTTAGGCACTCGCCTAGCATGCGAAAGGTCCCAGGTTCGGGTCCGGGCATCGCCAAAATAACTGCCGACCTATAAATGGCCTGTACAGCCAAAATGTCCGACGAATAATGCCCCGTGTAAGGGAGTGCACGTTAAATATCCTTCAAAGTCCTAACGCTGCGTACGATGTCGCCCCTAACGGCTTCGTTGGGTGCCTATTCAAATGTCGGCTCGTCACCAACCTGCTGAAGCTGCCGAATCATATTACAGAATATTTATTTATTCCGTACATAGACCAAATAATAAGTTGGTATGAGAGGAGGTTTGAAGGTGGCTATATTTCATCAAATGTTCAGTATTTACTTCCATATTACTGTAATAAGGCTATACTTTTGTTGATATAAGTGGGGCTGTGGCATTTTGTTCGAGTGATTCGAGCAGCGATTAATTAATTATTATGAGTGAAGTTGATCGAAGAAAGAAAAAGCGGGAAAGAATTGTCGAATTTCAAAAGTTAATACATCAGCGATTCGAACTTTGAGTGTTCTTGAAACAAATATCATTTTCCAAAACATTGCGAAAATGATGAAATGCAGGGTGGTTATAAAATAACGCTCGCTATTCGGAGTGGTCTGTAGCTTGAATGAATAATCCAAATGCATCACACATTAGGACACTTACTAATCAAGAAGTGGGGAAAAGAATGGAATCATAAAAAGATAGAATTTTAAAAAACAATCATAAAAAAGAATACTCATAAAAAACAAATTCGTCTCTTTACCAGGATTCTAAATTACGAGGCGTCGTCAATTATGGAATTTTCCATAATTCCGTCAATTATGGAATTGCCAATTTTCAGAATTCCTGTAATTTTAATTTCCTCTGGAAATTTTTATCAACTTACTTAAAAACTTTCTTCAGTCTAGTTTGTAAAACATGATTGTAAATTTAGAACTTAATTAATAAAAGTAACTTTTAAATTAAAAAAATTAATTTATTAATGCTACCATGTAGGCAGATGAATGGATGGAGAATAATTATAAAGCTGGATCTACGGCAGTAGTTCTACGATATTATTGTAAAAAAAAGTTTTTCTACAAAATCAAAATGATGATAAAAAAAAAATTAAATGATCTTATAGGGCAAAAATGAATCAATGGATGCATCTCATGGGGAAAAGAACTTGGAGAAAAATTAAGAAATTAAAAAAAAAAGCTCTTTATTTCAATGAAAAATTCCAATTTTTTTATTTTACGAAAGATAAGGAGTTTTGCTATTTTTTTTAAAATCCACAATACTTATTATCGTTCATCAAGCTCATTAAATTGTTATAGTAGATTAAATACAACGACGAAAAAAATCCCAGAAACCTTTAATAAGTAATATTATTCCCAGAAGGAACATAAAACCTAATAAGATCGCCATCTTAATCGTTGACAAGACATTTTTTTATTAATTATTGGCTTAGAAAAGATATTTTTTCGCAGGATTATTTATAATGGATTTACGATATTTGAGTACTCAAATGTTATTAATAAAAGATGATATTTGAAGAAGGAAATGTAATGCAGGATAATGTTAAAAGGGTATTATTTGAAGAGGATGTTTGAGATAGGCCTTGCGAAATGAAATAAGGATTAGTTAATGAACCTTGGTTATTTTTAGAAACTATGTCGGGGACAACAGTTCTATTTTAATATGTTTTATTAGTAATATAATGCTGTACATAAATTTGGGGATTATAATATAAAGTATAGTAAAACATAGCATGGAAATGGACTGTTTATTTAACTGATTTCAATAAAAGGCTGCTTAGAGAATCTGAAGTAGTTTATCTCATAACGATCAGATGATTTTCAAGAAAATGATGATAAAAGTGTCCATTTCTATTTCCTTATAATTAGATAAAAAATTTGTGTATAAGCAATATACATTCATTTTTAATTTTTGTTTTTCGCTCAGATTCATTGTAATCTGAGCGTCAAAACTAGTAGCGAGAGTTGCCTAGATGATGCATGGATAGTCTGGAAAGGCTTAACCGCCAATATAAGCCGTTGAATAAAACAAAATTAAATACAAAAAATAAACTCCGACTCTTACAGTAAAAAACAAATTACTTCTGCAATTAATTCAAACGCTATTTGTCCTTACATGAAAGAAATATTACAATTACGCGTTTTTATATTCAGTGCTACGCCCACTATTTTAAAGATTGCATTCTAGCGAGGAACTCC
Source organism: Hylyphantes graminicola (assembly GCA_023701765.1). Lineage (NCBI taxonomy): Eukaryota > Metazoa > Arthropoda > Arachnida > Araneae > Linyphiidae > Hylyphantes > Hylyphantes graminicola. The sequence goes on from CM043120.1 coordinate 10,869,230, forward strand.
TTATTCTAATTAAAACACGATATTTTTAAACTAGAAAATCTCTTTGTAATCCACAATTGAAAAGATAGAAGAATGTTAATGTAAAAGAAAATAGATCCAAAATTAATTTAACTAAGTACTTAACGAAAATAGTTTTGCCCATTGTTTAATTTATTAAAATAAAAACTCAACTTATGAATAATAAAATACGTGAAGCCTAGTTATCTGCTCGAAAATATATTTTATTTAAACCCATTACAATTTATTTTTTATGATTAATTCAAAGCAAAATTGTAATACGAATTGGATATTATTACGGGTTTTTTTTAACAGAAAAGGTTCCTAAAAACTATGCTACAAGGTTCTTAAATGCGATACAATCCGTGAAATAAAATCACCAAGATTCATTTAATTGCATTATTTGACATTGAGAGATTTGGGGTTTATAAACTTAATGTAATACAATTCATAGTATTTGTGGAAAGATTGACTTAAAAAATATGTCGTTACCGACGCCTTATTAAATTTAAAATTTTAGAATAAAAAAAGCTATTTCATGCTAGGCTAGAATTTAAAAAAATTATTTACAAAAAAAGTTTCAAAAATTCAACTTTCTTCACTCTTAAAACAAAAGAGTAAAATTCTCTCCTATAGGAGAAGTGCATTTTCGACGCTGGAAAGGAGTGAAATTAACTTCTAAATCGCTCGTAATCGCCTTAAAATCGCTCGTTTGTTGTTAAGATTGTTGGAGGTTTAACAAAACAAAAGAGTGAAATCCACTCTCATAGAGGAAGTGCATTTTCGACACTGAAAGGAGTGAAAATTAACTCAGACCGAGTTAAACTCTCTCGTTTGTTTTAAGAGTGTACTTAGTTAAAACCCACTTGAAAAAATTGACCGAACAACAAAACTAAAAACGAACATTCACTGAATAGAATCTTCAAAAAATAACAATTGTTCATTAAAAACAACGTAAAGGAGCATCCCTACCCGAAATTTGCTCTTCGGCATCTTTTAGGATGAGAGAAGAATTGATAACAAACAGAAGGCAGAATTGGGCGTGTTTTTTTTTTTTAAATACTTTTTCTTCCCCGCAGTGGAACAATGCAACAATGTTCGCGCAGCATTGTTGCGAAGCGAGTAATCAAGAACAAAGGGGAAGAGACTTTTATCATCGGATGTTGCTAACTGTAGAGATTTGTGCTTTGTTAACGAAACACAGCACCGCCACTGTAACAGAGGAGGGATTGGAATCAGAGCCGCATTTAGATTTGACGAGGATTTATATTGCTGAACCGAAAAAGATTACTCCATAACATTTAAAGAACTTACACTCCTTGTCAACATAAGTTGGGTAAATAGAAATATGCTATGGAGAAGATCCTTCCGCGCATGTAATGAGTTCCATAAAGTATTTGTGAATCCATCCAGAAAACATGTTTAAAACATAAATTTCGTTTAAGGTCTAACACATTTGAATATTACTTGAGAAAATTTGACAATTTCATCAGAATGAAAAGTGTATTTGTGTCACCCCGAGTACATGCGCAGAACGTGGTCGTTAAATCTGTGGATCTGAAAGTCATTTGGTTGGTCATAGCAAAACTTCTCTTCCCTCTAGGGACGTGCATAAATTAAGGTACGCCTTCTCGGAGCGTAAGTCAGACTTCTTCCCTCGCGGGTGCCCAAGGCTTTGTGCCAAAAGAAGCTACTACACACCTGCTACCTTCCGGACTATGCCATAGAGGCACACTACATTGAGATCTGTTACCATAAAACACCTTTAAACAGTTACATCTACACAATCTTTTGTTTTGGATTAACCCTTTCAGTCCCACAAATTTACTACACTACAGAAACATCTGATATTCACAAAATAAGCTTATTTTAGGTCAAATATGCGAATTCCATAAGAAAAAAATCCATTTAAATTTTTTATATGGTTTTTGAAACAATGCCTAAATTCTCTAACTGTGGAAAATAAAAAAATAAAAAAATATATATTACCTAAAAACACTTCGAGTTATATAATTATATTTTAAGGTATCTGACCATATTATTAAAAAGAAATTAGTAATTATTTAAACCGAAATAGTTTAAATTGTCTTTTAAATAAATAGAACTGAAGTGAACTTATCAAAAATCAGGAGAAACGCTTGTTGACTATTTTCTAAATAAAAAAAATAATCTCAATAGAAGTCAGAACTGCTAAAGTAAAATTTTGTCTGATAGAACAAAGCGTGAAGAATCGAATGATGTGTGTTTGGATGTCATAGCGGGACATACACATTTTGAAAAAAATATTGAAAGTGATGATGCCAAATGGCATCACTGGGACTGAAAGGGTTAAGAATGAAATCAATGGAATATTACAAAATCCACTTACATTAAATTCTACTTGTTGGGGCATGCGCACTCCCGGCCTTGGGCCACCGGGGTACCTCGGTGACATGAAGGGCTGTAGAAAAAACAAAAACAAAATGAGTTATGTTGGTTACAAATAAATAATAAGATATATTATTCATAAATAAAATGTGTGTTAACAACTCAAAATGGTACCATGCATTTAAGCTTTACTTTCGTTTTGACGTGTACGCATCAGCTGAAAAACTTTTGCAGTAAGAAAAAATGTATAGTGATTATGTTTAACATAATAGTGCCACAGCTTTTATACTTACACATTTATCATACAAACCATGTGAAGTCTTCAAAACTTTCTATGATATATTCTTTCCTAATCTATACTTACCGATAACCAGTGGATTCCTACTTGTGTTGCTGTGTACTATAAAGATATATTTAAGTTCCAGTTTTCAAAAAATCTTAATAAAAACAAATTTTACAGTTAGACAAAGACCAAGATAGACAGTTAGACAAAGTTTACAGTTGGATTTTAAGCATTCAGACCAGGATGTTTGAAACTTAAATTTTAAAAAAATCACACAACACAAATATTAACTGGCACGTAAAAGATCCAATGACTCAACATTACCACTACGGTAGCGTTTAACATTATCACCATTTAATTAAAAACCGCAGGTAAAAAGCCGCAAGTTTCACCTACTGTGTGTGAAAGATCCATTGGGTTAACATTACCACTGCAATCATCTGACACCGTAGCCAACTCTACCCGAACGGAGAAATCGGACATACACTTTTATCAAACCACGAGATCTACTCATCCAGACATTCAAATGAACCTGCATAATGTCGCTCATATACCCACGCAGTTGATGTGTTCCTTCCTCCCTCGGGGGCATTCCGTAATACCCGCACGGTGTGTGTTTCAACAGTCACTTCATGTTTATCGTCTGCACTCTGAAGTGCTTAGAACGGGGTGTGGATAATTAAGCGCTTTCGGTAATTAAACTGTCATTGTCGGTTTCCGTCTGCTTCAGGGAAGGGGAAGGGGGGGGGGGAGTAATGTAGCAGGTACTTTTAATGCAGTGTATAAGCAAAGAGCCAGTCTATCTTTGGAAGAGAGTTTGTATGTGTCCGTATGTTAGGAATGATGTTTCAATTTACGGTATATTCTTTAAATTATTCAATTTTTTTTTTATTAAAATAAGTCTTTCAGTCCCGGTGTAAATTATTCAATTCTTTATCAGAATAACTCTTTCAGTCCCGGTGTAAATTATTCAATTCTTCATCAACATAACTCTTGCAGTTCCGGTGATGCCCTTTGGCATCATTATGTTTCTGATCATAATAATAAAAAATAATAGGGCTGACATCTAGTGGGATTAATAAAAAAAATATTTTCTAATCGGAAAGAGTTCGAAGAATCGAATACTGTGCTTTTTGATATCATAAATGGCTATAGACGATCAGAATTTTTTTTTTCTAAAATAATGTGCCGAATTGTCATTGGTACTGAAAGGGTAAACTGTATAAAAAAGGAAGTAAGGAGATCAAGCAGATTTCGGAGGTCTTGTAGTAAACCATTTCATTTTCAAGTTCATCTACATTGCTACGTGTAAGTCTGACAGCTTAACAATACTTTAATTTACAAAACCCATAGAGTTAGAAGGAATAATTATTAAATATTTATTAAGCTAGTTACAAGAATTGCAAATATCACTAGCAAGGTAACACCTAATTGAACATAAAAAAAATTAATCCTCATAACAATACCATGCTTAAAAAAATACATATTCTAAGTAACTAGGAGCATTTTTTTCCCAATCCTTAACTGGCAAATTTTCCATTATGGAATTACTGTCCTCAATTCATTCGTGTTGCTTTCTTTTCCCTCGAAATAAATAAGCAACAAAAAACCTTTCTTTATAATTCTGATATCCATAATCACTTAAACTTCCGACAGAAAAGTAAAAACCTTTCCATTAGCAATCCAAAATGGCGGGACTTAATAAATATCGAGTAGCGGAAAAAGATTCGTTTTTTCGAAGATAGATTTAATTTAGAATTCATTAGGAAAAAGCGTCGAAATGCTCTAACAAGGGGTATAATCGGATCAGAATCTCTAATAGCAAGAAATTTAATGTGATTTTGTTCTAAGAAAAGCCTTTGTTTTTCAAAACTCAGATATGGGTGCTACTTAGCCTCGTTGGAATTGAATTTGTCGGCGTTGTATATATTGGGGATCATATATAAATGTAAGGAATTAATGTATCTTTTTATAATAACTGTCCAAAAAACCTTAATGTTGTGGCATTAAATGTCGAATAATTTCAAGAGAAAAATCTTCATTTTTAAGAGCAAGTTAAGCTTTTCGTCGCTAAAATCAGAAGGAAAAAAATTGCTTTACGATAAGTTAGGTTTGAATTACCGTCGCGCTAGAGCTACACGAGGGCTATTGGCGACGGGCGTCGTATTTTAGAACCCCAGTCAAGTGACGAGCCGACACCTGAATAGGCACCCAACGCAACCGTTAAGGGCGACATCGTACGCAACGTTAGGACTTTGATTGAAGGATATTTAACGTGCACTCCCTTACACGAGGTATTATTCATCGGACATTTTTGGCTGCAAGGGGCCGTTTATTGGTCGGCAGTTATTGTGGCATTGCCCGGACCCGAACCTGGGACCTTTCGCATGCTAGGCGAGTGCCTAACCGACTGGCCTTCCCAGCCCGCTTTACGATAAGAAATTGCTATCACGATCGTGCGGGTATAAAAGAGAATGCTCAAGCTCATCAAAACTATCGATACCGAAGCAGCTGACTTGAACCATTCGTTATTTGTATAAAATGCGCTTTGTTTTTATGGAACTGATGGCATTGGTGATGTTTAACGCATTTCTTTTTCGATAAAACTCCAAATTTAGTCTCATAATTTTACATCTTCGCAATCAAATTTTTATGTAAATATATGAGGTTTTTCTGTAAAAATAACTTATTTTTTACAGTGTAGGCTAAAGTAGCTAGGCAGCTCGTAGGCAGCGTATGCTTTTTTTTTAAAAAAAGACCCTTTTTATCTTTTACGGTCGCTGAGTTTTGTCAAACCAAACAAATGGCTATCGACTATTTCTCACTCAAACCTGTCCAATATTCGCCCATTTTTTTTCTCGTCTAATATTCGTCCAGTTTTTCTCCCAATTTCCCCCCTCAAGACACAAATCCGCCTCACCAAGCGGAAGTGACGTATTCAAGCTACCCGAGTCTCGGAAAAAGGATTCTGTTTCGTTTATTTACGGGAGTTTAGGTTTTCATGTTGAGAAAAAAATAGCTCTTTTTGAAAGGTATTGAAGTGTTTTTCTTTTGGGGAGGAAAAAATGTCGGGAAATGCTTAATTTAAAGACGGGATGAAAAATGTTTTTGAAACCATGAAAATCGATAGCAAGGTGGAGAAATTTATGTGTAAGTGTCGCGTACGGTGTAATTGTCGCGTACGTTATTTGGTTGAATGATTGGTTGATTTAAGTTCAGATTTATAATAACTGTAAATAAGGGGAAAACTTAACTCAGTGGTACAACAGCTTATGTGCTGTGGCCATTCAATTCAATAACTTTAATAAACAATATTTAATCCATTCAACACGACAAAAAAAAAGCTTTCAAATATGAGCTGTATTTAAATAACGTCAATTGCGTCTCAATTGGCAATAACGTCTCATTGGGACTGAAAGGGTTAAAAGGTGTAATTGTCGTACATTATATAGTTGAACGATTGGTTGTGATTTAAGTTCAAATTTATAATAAATGTAAATAGGGGCGGGGGGGGGGGATCTTAACTTAGTGGTATAATAGCTTCTGTACACTCTTAAAACAAAAGAGTGAAATCCACTCCAGTTGGAGAAGTGCATTTTCGACACCGTAAAAGCATGTATATTTACTCAGACTGAGCTAAAATCACTCGTTTGGAGTGATCCTGTCTTAGGCTTAACACACAAAGGATCCACTCCAAAAGGAGAAGTGCATTTTCCAGTCTGGAGGAGTGAAATCCACTCAGACTGAGTTAAATTAGGAGTGTTTGTTTTAAGAGTGCATTGTGCTGCGGCCATTCAATTCAATAATTTTAATATACCAAATTTAATCTATTCAATACGACAAAAGCTTAAAAATATGAGCTGTATTCAAATAACGTCAAACAAATATTTTCTTAATTAACTTTATAGAATATAGATTAAAAGTGCATACTTTACAAAAATCGCAATCTTTTAAAAAGTATTGCTTTTTTACAGATGTAAGCATTTTCTCACGTAAGAGATAAGTCACAAAAGCAAAACAATTCAAAATGAAATTGGCATCTTATTTAATAATCAAATGATAAAAGTTCCAAAACTGCGTCGCCGTCAAAAGTATGGGAAAAGTCAAGTAAATATACGATTTTTTTAACAGTGTAAACACCAGTTTTTAAAAAATTTATTTTAACATTAAAAAAAAACATGCCTTGTCGCCGAATCGCAGCCGTAAGCAGTGTTTTGAGAAGATGCCTGGCCGCGAGTGTAATGATGCGGCGGATGCTTTAAAGACGTTATTTTTAAACGTTCCTTTGGCGTTAATGATGCTGCGTGGAGAGAACGACATTTCACACGTGTTAGTTGTTTTAGAAAAAGTTTGGGTTTTAAGTTGTTTGTTGGTGGTTTTAAAAGATGAAATAGGGGTGAGACATTAGCGTTACTCCATCGAAATTATGAGACTCTTAATAAGGATAATAGGAGTCTTATTTTTGCGATATTACTAAAGAAATTCATTTTTAATAAATAATTTCTTTTAATATTTACTTTCTTAGAAAGTAGAGCTTAACGTATGATTAGAGCGAACGTATGATTAACATTTTCATAAAATTTATTATTACGTTGTTAGAACTCACTTCAATTCATTATGCATTTTTAAGAATAGGACAATAAGCAATGCAAACAAAAATACCTATACTCATAATTCTCATGACTGACATAGTAAAACAACTGTAAGTTACAAAACAGCTACACCAAATCATGTTCAGATGATTTGGTGAAAAACAAAAAACTTTGAAAAAACATTACAGGATAACTTAAAAACTTAAAATTCCAAGCAAAAAATAATAATAATAAATAGGTAACTAATGCAGCAACGTTACAAACATATGCGGGGGCTTAACAGAAACAATCTGTCCCTTAATAAGAGTCATTTAAAATCGCTTTGAATCTCAATCGGAACCATTTCTAAAGGATGGAACAAGAAAAAGAAAAATCTCAAGAAATCGCATCTCTTCTTCCTTCCTATCTTTTCCATCCATCTGTCAAATACACGCCTACCTCGAAATGTCACGTAGCAAGCTCAGGGGTTGCCCTAAATATCCGAAAGTTTGGAGGGGGGGGGGGGGTATTTTTGCTGAAGTGGCAAGTGGTGTCGTTTTCACAGGTTTCTTTGCTCAAAAGATTTCGGGTTTTAATCTTTAAAGCAATCGTAAAAGAAGTTGCGTTACTTCATAGAAGAAATCTGATTAAAGTTTATCTTTCATTAGTGCAACTTTGTTTTTAAAGAAATTATTTTACATGATAAATAAATTCATACAGTTACAGTTATTTATATAATTTTCATTTAATATTTTTTTTTAAATATATAACTTATTTTAAGTGTGTCGTACGAAATTGTTCACATTCGAACTTGGCGTCTTTTTATTTGTCAAATCTGCTGAGATCTTTTTTGCAGAGAAAAACCAAGGACAGATTTTTTGCATACGATATTATCATACGACATGCGTGCAGATGGTTTTTCCATCCTGAAAATCTGCCGACTCGGCCGGGGCTCAAACCAGCAATTTTCGACTCATGAGGCGGAAGAGCAATATTAATTTTCAAAAACATTTAACTATTACGAAAAAGGTTCACTACAATCGAGGGTCTATTATAGCCAGGTTCATTATAGCGGGGTACGACTGTACTCCAAAAAGACGAAACTCGCCAATAATGGCACCCCTTCTAAACCTCCCCGTGGGGGTTGCTTTCCCATGTGGCGTCCATACGAGCGACCCGTGAAACCGTAAACCCTTGGCGCAAAAATGAGGCTTGAAACTCATTAGGGAAAGGCCCCAAAGCCGCGCCAGCAGAATTTTAATGGGCCCGTAATGCGAGGAACGAAAAACAACAGAGGAAAAAACATGTGGACGGTGTTTTGCGGTTTGTGTGAGTCATTAAGTGAACAGTTGACAAAGATCCAACTAACCAAACTCTGATTATCCGAAATTTGTTCATTTGGAGTTTACCTGTAAAATGATGCTTATTCGTTTTATTTAAAAAGCACTTTTTCTTTTTAAGTAGTTTTTTTCCCTAACATATTCAACATGAATGCAGTAATTAATATAATTACGCTCCTTTAAAGCTCTAGATTAGCGGTCGCCAGTCGCCAACTGACGACTATTACATCGAAAGTGGCTACCTAAAAATCGAACCCTAGTAGCCAAAATTGGCGATCATAATTTTTCCTTTTTGTTCAACAAATAATTAATACTGAAGCTGCATTTCTAAAATAATAATAAAACGCTCCAATTCGTTTCTGTCGGGTAAAAAGACTAATTTTTACAATGAACTTTCACTATGCACCCTGTAGGTACATAAAATAATTTTCTCCTTTCAATTATGGCCAATCACATAATACTTACATATTTGGTATGATCCTTTTTTTACTGTCAATCTTTTCATATAAAAAATGTCCGTAATAAAATTTTGTTTTGTGTAAAATAGCACTTTCTTTTTGTCATATATACTTAAGTTTAAAACTGGCTGCTAAAAATCAAAATGTGGCTACCATATTTTTTCACTCTGGTAGCCACTGGCTACTATTAAAAATTCCCAGTCTAGAGCATTACGCTCCTTCCTAGAAAAAATCGACAAAATTACATTTAACAACTAGTTTTTTAACATTTGTCTAAAACAAAAATTAAAATTTTTAACAAAAAATGGCCTTTCAGGTTGTATACATATCACATTCTATTCAAAAGACCTCAGAATTACACGACAAAAAAAAAATTATAACCCTTTATGTTGAGTTCCCTGCAACAGCATTACACTAGTGGAGAAACAACATGTACAGAAAACTGTAAGACACTTAGATTTTCCTTCTAAGCTGCTTCAGATTGTATAGCGGTTAGTGACGTGGCTTAGTATGAGTTAGGTGGGTTAGTATATACGTAAATGTGGGTTAGTATGGTGTTAGTGATTTTTAAAACGTTCAGCCCGGGCATTTGCCAAAAACGTTTATAAATGCCCAAAATAAATAATATTTTTACGTAAATGCCCTTAAGTTTTTTTTGACAAAAATTGTATATGCTGATAAATAATAAAGGTATTATAAGTGATAAAAACAGTCAAAATTGTGAGCGATTTTTCTTAAAATTAAATTCATTAACCAATAAACAATAAAAGTAAAACCTATGTCACGGAAATTCAATTTATTATACCGCTGATTGCTGCAAGAACTTCTACCTGATATAGGGGTCCTTGCTAGTTGTCGTGACTTTGCAGTACGCTAGTATAAGTCGGTATTTAGGAAGTCTAGCCCGTCATTATTATTACTAACCACAAGTTAGTACCACAACGTAGTTCTTGCGCAATGTATTGTATATCCACAACCAACCACTCCAATTAATTCCCCATTTTCCACTTTCAAAAGTTAATGAGGCGGTCTTTATTCAAATTAAGCCCCGCTTTTTACTGTTTCCTGTTCTTATTGATCTCTAATCAATAATACGCTTTTAAACATAAAAGAGAATCAGGCTTGTTATTTCTTTTTACTTTATGAATGGACTTTATTTGAAATCTATTGTAAAGGAATTTTGTCCCAAAGTGTCTCTAAAGAAATCAATTTAAAAGTGTGTTTGTAAAAGACATAAGTCAATGAAATATTTTGTGGTAGATGCGTGTTCGTTGATTTGCAAGCGGTGCTACTTTAACCCTCTAATGCATACTGTTACCATTTGGCAACAAGTAACATAATCCACTTTATTCTATTAAATTAGAGCTCCTCTTAGGAAAATCTGTGTTTTTTTCATCTATTACATTTCATTTAAAAGTCTTAGTTACTAATAATCCTCATAGATGACAGTAGTAAAAGTGTATTCAAAATTTAAGAGTGAGGTTATTAACTTTTGTGAAATTACGTTTTTGGCAGTATTCAAAGTATAATAATATTAGTACTAAATACTAATAAATTGTTTTGAAAAATTAATCATAGTTGGAATTTTGCAGTAGGGTTTGGCAAATGGAAAAAACTTTAAAAATTGAAATTATTTAAATTCTATTGCAGTTAAATTTTTTTAAGTATTATTCCTATAATGTGTGAGTATTAAAGATGCATATATATTTTTTTGGGAGGAAAATAAAAATTCATGCATTAGAGGGTTAACTTGCGCACGTAGGGAGCGGTACTCGAGGTTGAATTTGAGAAACAGACTAGTCTAGAAAAATATGAAATGCAACCTCTTCTATGGGGATTGTTAACAATAGATAAATAAGTCTCCATGAGCATGTTTCAGGTCCTGAACTGCAACAATAATTTTGAATGAAAATAAATTATCTCCCGAACTTGGTTGGTGATTTAGCATCCCAGGAACAGAACACAGATCGGAAGAAATGCAGTAATGGAAGCTGGAAGAGAGTACGATACCAGTAACAATCCAATTGAGTGCCTCAGAAACATGTCTTAATTCCTAAATTTTCAGATGAAACAGATCAGAATTCAGATGGAGCCCAGTATTCCTATTGCGTACATAAAGAATAATTTTCAAATGTTAATGTTGTGAATAATCCTACTTGGTCTGACGAAGTCAGACCAAGTCCAAAAGATCGTTGATCCGAAGAAAGTCGATAACGAGTAGAAGGAATAAGAAAATATCCTCTCTGGATAGTCCGACGCAGTCCAAAAGGCATAGGGGGAGGCCTGACGAACATGGCATTTAGAGCAGATAGCAAAGATCTTCCTGCCCTCCGAGAACAAGAAACATTTTAGGTAACCACTTGCTAATCTGCAGCATCAACATTCTGGGTCAGCGACTTCATAAGGAGGAGGAAAAGCAGCTTCTTTTGATATTTTTAAATGTAGATATACTATGGAGAACCAATCCTGAAATTAACCAAATTGATTCTGCAAATTACCTAATAATTATACTAAAATGCCGGGCCTACCGAAACAAAAATCTCAGGAGGTTTTCGAGGAATCCTACCTTTAGTCAGATCGTTCCGAAAAACCCTTTCTAAAATGACGAATGGCCTTTTAGAACTGAACGAGGATGGATGGCATGCTCCGCCACTAAAGGGTCACGAACGCAAAGGTAACATAGTATCGATATCTCAAAGAAATTGTACCGCATCGCCATTTCTTCTTATCCAAGACACATTTTTCAACGGGTAGACTAATATAAAATGTATCAATAACAATTTGAAAACCGAAAAGGTAAGGTATTTCGGATTATTCTATCGTAAAACCTCACTCGTAACTGAACACCGCCGGCTCAGGTTAGAATCAGAGATAGGAAAGTTACTTGCTAAAAAGTAACTCAGAAACAGTTACTTAATTTGAAAAGTAACTCGTTATAGTTACTTAGTGCGAAAAGTAAATATTCACAGTTTCTGTTAGAAATTTCAAGTTATAAGGAACATTTGAAAATTAGCCATTCAAAGAGAACTAAAACTAAAGAAATAGGGACATTTGGAAAAAGTTAAGAACAAAAATTCGACGTTGTTAAAAGCTAAATTTTAAAGGATTAAATTAAGCCGTATGCCGAACTGCGCCTAAAATATCGGTGAAGAGCTGCGGAGAAGTACCGGAAAAGTTACGAAATTTTTCGTTACTTCCTTACCGGTAAAAGAAACCAAGTAAGTTACTTTCTAAAAAAAACTAAAGGCGTTACAGAAAAAGTAACAAAGAAGCAAATTCCGACTATTCCTGAATAGGCACCCAACGCAACCGTTAAGGACGACATCGTACGCAGCGTTAGGACTTTGAAGGATAATTAACGTGCACTCCCTTACACGAGGTATTATTCGTCGGACATTTTTGGCTGCACAAGCCGTTTATAGGTTGACAGTTATTTTGGCGATGCCCGGATCCGAACCTGGGACCTTCCGCATGCTAGGTGAGTGCCTAACCGACTGGGCTCCCCATCCCTCCAGTAGCAGAAAGGAAAGAATCCGTAACCCAACAATAGCACAAATATCAGGGTGGCTACAGAATCTGTGAAAACAAATTCCCTGACTTTTCCCTGATTTTCCAGGCTAAATGTAAAAAATTTCCCTGATTAGCGGCAATGAACATTAGCATGCTGGTTGATGATATGGGCCGAGATATGGTTATTGATAAAGGCTGAGAATGGTGATGTTGAATATCATTGCACTAGAGCTCGGGGAAGGGCAAGGCAGTTAAAACAAAAGATTAATAAGCAGCAACTCAACCACTAAAGTGAAAGCCTTTTCAGGATTCAACTTTTTGTTATCCTTTCTTTTACCGGTTAAAATGGCAATTTTGGAAATTTTCCCTGATTTTTAACAAAAATCACCAATTTCCCTGACTTTTCCCTGATTTTTCCAGATTGATTAAATTCCCTGACTTTTCCATGATTCCCTGATCCTGTAGCCACCCTGAATATGCAAATTCTTATGTGATGCTAAAATGAGAAGGAAATAAAAAAACAAATTCGTCAATAATGCTGATCGAATTTTATAGTTTGTGCCTTATGAAATTTGTGGTGTTAATTAATGGTTTAATAAAAATATATTTTGATTTTTTTATGTGTTGATTGATTAACAATACTGTTTCACCAAAAGCATTTAAATTTTGATTTGTTAGTAAACATAACTGTTTACATGATGGCCCTTTACAGAAAAAGTTGGAGTTTATTAAGTGTCAAAATTAAACATTTGGCTATGTATCAAACTATTGGATGAATTTTTATAACAGGTACAAAATTCTTATCAAAAGTTAAATCTTATAAACACCGCTATTTTAAATATAAGAACATCTTTCAAACTCGGTTCAAAACAAAATACGCGCAATACCAAAACTTTAGCACAGTTATAATAAATCAACTTTTTTCGCACAACAAGCCATAACCGCTATTAAACGAATAAAGGCACCATTAATAACATTTTCCCCTAAAGAAGAAATAAATCCCTAACATTCAAGAAAAAAATCCCCAAAATGAAGGAAAATTCCACAAAAGTGTAGGGTATTTTTAGGCAGTTTCACACACAAGTTCCGGAAATTTTTACTGCACTTGCGGTGCAACAAGATCCACAGTACCAATGTTAGGTCAATAACGCTTTCACACGCGGCGAAAGAAAGTATCGCATTTAAGGTTTTATCAACTTAACACAATCAGATGCATAGATTTTCACATTACAAGTGTGACATACGTTTTGTTAAGACTATAAAATGTATTGCTGTGCATTGATATTGCAAAAAAAAGCGTCAATATTTTGCTCTCACTTGAGTAAATACCGTTCATCAAACGGATGTGCGATTTATTTGCCGGACAAGTGTAAACCTCTAAATACCTTAACATTGCCACGTTATCACACGGTACCAAAAGCGTAAGTACGGTAAAAATTACCGCAATCGTTGCGTGTGAAAGGACCCCATGTGCCGGATTTTCTTTATTAGCGTGGGCAGATGTAGAAGTTAATACGGATGAAAATTCCGGAAATATTTTGCGGAATATTTGTGTGGAATTTGTTGGAGAACAATGATGTAGTGTTTGTGTTTGCTGGGAGTCACTTTCTTTAAAAATAAAAGTACATTAGAGGGGTAAAAAGTTGTTCACTTGAAATTAGGTTCTTGAAAGCTTTGTACGAATTTTGAAAAGAATTTTTTTTTTAAAAAATTGCTAACTCTCATATTCAAATTGACCACAAATCGAAGAAATGTTTACTCGAAACAATTGTTAACATCGTCATTTCGATATTTCGTTAAAAATGACAAAACATTCATGAAATTTGAACATCACTTTTCTGAGAATAAAGATATTCTCTCCAAAAATAATAACCAAAGTTTATATGCAATCGACAAAAAATTATAAAGTAATCAAAGCTCAGAAGAAGTATTAGACACAAGTTTTCTCCCGAAAATAAAATCTCCTAAAATAACATTTCATTAAAAAAAAAAACCTTATAACTCTCCCCAAAGTCTTCGATTACACATAAAAGAGACTATCCATATCCCCAACACAAACAAGAGGAAAAGGAAAACAAAAAACCGCCCGGGAAAAACGGGAAAACTAAAGCCGGGAAATAAAACCGCCATCGCCTCTTTCTTTAAGCCCCTCGTAATAAACTGCAGTCTTAATATCAACAACGATGTCATTTAAGAAGAAGGAAATTAAATTTTAATGTCAATCCCACTATTCACATTTGAAGAGCTTGGTGGAAAAACTTGCTGTGTGACATTTTTGAAAGAATTGAGAATTTTGTGTCAATAAAAATATTTTTCAATTGTTTTAAAAATAACTAATTTTCCCTTTTTCATAAAATTAAGTTTTTATCGTTTGCAAACATTCAGTTTTTATCGTTTGCAAACATTCAGTTTTTATCGTTTGCAAGTATTCAGTTTTTATCGTTTGCAAGTATTCAGTTTTTATCGTTTGCAAGCATTCAGTTTTTTTCGTTTGCAAGTATCGTTTTTAATTTATCCAAGTGCAAAGTAAAAACTTCAAAGCTCGTTTTCTCGTGTTCACCTTATTGTCACTTAGCACGTTTTTCCTCTAAGCTCTTCAATTATTATTGCGTATAGCAGTTTTGTGCGTTTTTTAAAAATAATTAAGTAACTATTCATGTTTGTAGCAATTGTTTTCTAAGTGTAGATTCTATGTAAAAAAATTAGTTAAAATACTGGCCTAATTTGTTTAATTCGGGAGAAATAAGTAATTTTTAATATCTAGCGCCACAGTCATGTGACGAGCCGACACCATGAGTAAGCACCCAACACATTTTAATTTTAAGGGCGGTATCGGTATCTTATAGTGGGACTGAAGTATAAGCTGGTTGCGGGCGCAGCTTAGGGCAAAAGTGAAAGTAATAGTGCTTGTTTTAAGTCTTTTTTTTGTATTTATTTATTATTTGCAGACGATGCCGGTAGGAAAAATAAAGGAGTTTTCTGTTTGCTGGTTTTTGTTATCGGCTGCGCTGAAAGGAAAGACTGAATTTTAAATCTCAGACGATAGTTCAATGGGGGAAGGGCGATAGGGGTATTTACTTTCTCGTTCGTCCGTGGAAGTTCTTTTAAATCACAACGATTCCAAACGATTTTTAGCCCCATCTCTGGTGGTTTTGGTTTGTCTTCGATTGCCGATTGTAAAGGGACCATGCTCATGGTAAATATTGTTTTTGAAAAACAAATCATTTTAAAATTGCTCCACAAAAGTTTTTAACGATAATTTGTACAGTAAGTAATATTGTGGCAACATCTTAAACGCCAGAACCGAAATATTTTTTTTTCGTGTTTAAATTGACAAGTTAATTAAATTAAATTCGGAATCATTTAAACATGTTTTCTTATTGCTATTTTTTCATACACAAATGGGGGAAAATAATTTCAAAGCAATACGTTCCCCTTAACATATACAGTGCATTCAAAATTGATTCATTATGGGGCTGACCCTTTTCCTGTGTACCATAACACACAAATAAAAACTTTTCTGGAAAAAAAAATCCCCCCCAAAAAATCTAACTTTTTACCCGATCCCCGAGTAATTACACCAATACTATTTTCCACATCAAATCAAAATCCCTTTTCAATCGCTATTTTTTCCCTCTCAGAAGGGATTTTTATCGAAACGACACACAAGCGTACCAAAAAGGCGCTTACACTACCCCTCGTAATAATAAAAAGATATTATATAAAAAAACGATTACACGAATTTCATTTCAGTCCTGAACCCCTTCTTTCACATGCCCGAACACCCACTACTTTAAGATTTTTTTTTCATTATTCCCCCCCAACTTATTCTCTCAATCAAAATCTCGAGTGTGTTATGGCAGCCAATTTTCGTTGAAAACGATATATGAAAAAGGCCATTATACATTAAGTGATTGGGTAGAGGTGGGGGGAGGGGGGGAAATCGAATATTCGAAGGAAAGAATTTCAATCATTTTATATGTGTGAGGTGGGGTTAGAGAATTGAAATTTAAGGGGGGGGGATGAGCAATTTTAAAAGTTATTACGTGGAGAAGAAGAAATTTGTAAACCCAGACCATATAATACGTGTTTTCTTCCTCTGCTACAGCTATATTCCGTTAATAACGGATATTATGCCATTACTCTAGAATTACCTAATTAGTATGACATCATTGCTTATACGTTAAAACAGGAACTAGCAACGTTGTAGTGTTTCGCAAGGGCATGCATGAACAATTTCAAAAACAAAATTTTCAATCCAAAAAAAGGTTTTGACAAAAGTTATTTACGTTCACAAAAAACATTCAATCGCTTTTTTGCAAACTTAAATAACAAAAGAAAATAGATTCAATGATAAAGAATATAAAAAAAATAATTGTCTTAGTATTATTCAAAACTATTCACAAATTCTACGAAAATGGAGATATTCCAGATATCCTACATTTAAACAAAACAAAAAAACGATTCCGATTATTCCGCTCATTTTAATCGCAAATTCAATCATCATCATATTATAATCGCCTACTAAAGCACCCGTTCCTAGTAGCGGTTTAACGCAATTACTATTCAATCTCAGAAACGACATACAAAGTAATCCACTATACAATCTGAAGGACGGTTTGGCGACGGGAACTTGGCGACAGCTTGGCGACGAAGCGATTCCGCCATCATCAGCCAAATCGCCATCACATCAGTCTTATTCTAGAATTCGGATAGCTAAGACCGCGAATTGAGGCGGAACTTTCGAACTCCGAAACCGAAAATTCGTCTTCTAAATTCGTCAAGAATTTTGTTTCGGTATCGAAAATGATTTATTTTTTGTTTAGGTTGAGTTTTTCCTGTGAGAGGAGTTTTTATTTACGTTCTTTGGCGGTTTTTCCGCCTTGACAAAATCGTGTGAATGTGTGTGTGTTTTTTTTTTAAAGAAAATTGTGCCAAATTGGATAACGTAATGTGGATTACACTGTGATTTTTCTTAACATGATTTCTACCAAGAAGACGACAAAAGTGGTAAGTAAATATTTAACTAATGTCTCTCAGAGTTTATTTTATATAGATTTACAGATTGTCTTAACAATAAAATATTTGTTATACTCTGCTTAATGAATAATACTGTTAAGATTGAAGTTGCCACAAAATGAATACGGATTACATTAATTCTTTATGATAACATAGAAAAGTGAAATATTTCCAACACGATAAAAAATGTTATATTTAGTTTAAAATACTTTACATCATATATAAATACTCTTAAGTAATAAAAAATAAATTCAATAGAATCCAAACAAATTTAACTCAGAATTAGAGGATGTGTCATTTTTTAAAACTCAGTTTTACTATGAACAATTATCATTCTTTTTTTTTTTTTAAAAAAGGAGGCACATTAGATATTATCTCTAGTAATTTAATACATAAAAGATAAATAAAAAAAAACCTAATCGACTGTAATCTCAAATTTGAAGACAAGACTATCTACCGTTATTATCGAACTGAAATTTATATATCAAATTAGAAAGAGATATGTAGATATAACATTTCATTTACTGTTTTAGGAATTGCTATTGTTTAAATACAAGTTCATTCCTTATATATGTTTTTGTGTATTTTTAATCAAACTTAATACTTCAAATTACTCAGTAAAAAGCAGTTTTTAGTAAAAGGTTTCTTAAAATATATATTTACTTTTATAACACTAATTATTTTTAAAGAAATTACCTAGTATTTTGAATAAGTACTTTTATAAAACATTTATTAAATTCTCTTGACAAAAATGATAAGATATTTTTTGGACTTTGTGTAGAAAAATTTATTTTGTAAATACGTGCATGCTTTCGTACAGTAAAAGATAAACATATTTGCAAAGAATTCATATAATAATATATTACAACAAATAATCTATATATTTTACTTTACAATTTTTTTTTAACGAAGGTTATTATTTATGGTTGATATGTGTACTAAATAAATTACATGGAATGTTTTTCTATTTTATCCATGGAACATAAATTATTATTATTAACTCTTGTAGCGAAAATAAAGTTCTTTTTTTTCTGAATAAAACACCTTATTAAATTTAAAAAGTAATCAAGCCTTTTAATTTAATCTGTTTTTTATTTTTTCAATAATATTATAAACTTTATTTTCGCTTCGAAAGTTTTTTTTTCCTAAATAAAACACCTTATTAAATTTGAAAAGTAATCAAGTGCTTTTAATTTATTCTGTTGTATATTTTTTTCAATCAAGTTTTATTTAACATCAAATATAATGCATTCCATTATAATGCTTCGGGACATTTTTTGATTGATCAATAATTGAAACACACAATATGTTTTTTTTTCTTTTTCTAAAATCGTTATAAATTGGTTGTCTTAATGGTTTAAAACTAACATGTTTCAACCTTCATTGTGGTAGAAAAAACTGGTGTACATTAAATCTATATAATCAAAAGCTCATATTGACATTTCTGTAGCAGGTTGTTTTTAATGCTATTTAATTGCTACGTCTTCGTCGTTAAAATAGTATTTTTGCAACGTCTTTGTCGTTAAAATAGTATTTTTGCTACGTCTTAGTCGTTAAAATAGTATTTTCAGGTATCAAGATAGATTGGAAAGCATTTAATAATAAGTGTGCATTTTTAATGAGGTTGTAAATTCATACAATTCAACCACTTACGTTTTAAAGCACTTAAAAACATGCAAAAACATTTTATCCCAGTGCTCCATAACAATTTTAAATTGTTAATTTATGAACTTTGATTAACTGTAAAAAAAGTGTCAAAAAAGATGACTAACTGTAAAAAAAAGCATCTGTTCGCAAGGGTGATTTCCATACAAGGTCCGTCTTTTCATAAAATATTGAAACAAGTGTACGTGAAAGGAAATTATCCTTATGGACATTTTCACCTTTTATCGATTGCAATGTTAAATTATGATAAACAGTCCCAATTAACATCCCAAGCAATCCAATTTAAAACAAAGAGAACGTCACAGTTAACATTACCCAGTCACAATCACAGTTAAACTCTGCAGAATCTAATAAATAATCCATGTTCAGAATCACGCGCAAAAGGAAAGAAAATTAACGCTGCTGTAATCTCATCATCAATTATGAAAGCATTGTAATGTCTGAAGGAGAGGGAGAAACAGCTTTGTTATTTTAAAGCGAAGTTAAAAGATGAGCCAATTAGGCTGTTAAAAAAAAGAAAGCAATTTACCGTATGTAAGCACTAATTCCTCTGTTTGATTAAGATCATAAGGGTTAACTCATTAAAGATGATTAGCGAGAAAGTTTGAATCGTGAATATTAGCTTTGAGCTTAAGTTTTTTAAACAGAATATAAGACAAATGATGACCATAGCTTTGAACAATATGTTTTGCAAATTAAGTTAATGAAAAACATTTTTTCTCCGTAAATGAAGGTGTTAATGGTATTCACAAAGTCATCGTTAATGGGTCAAATAAGATGAAATACTGCCGGACGAAAAACAAAGGTTTGCCAACTGAAGCCATTATCGATCTTTTTATACACCCAAAACAAACCACTTGGCGATGCTTTACATTCAATACAAGTTTAGACAATACTATATTTTTTTCGTTCGAAGTGAAATATTGGAACCTTGTATTGATTCGCAAATATTAATGATTTATTATTAATTATGATTAATTGTGTGTGTGTGCACAAAGAGTATTTTTAATTAAATAAAATATTCTTAAACATATAAAAAAATCTTAACAATTTTAACTTGGCGCTACTCACGTCATTAAATAAGCGCATTAACACGGTTTTGGGTGCATAACGTAGACTTGGCGACTCTTTCAGACTTTTTTAAGCGCCAAGTATCACCCATCTAATTTCACCTCTACGTTGCAAACGCTAATTTCGCCGCTGATTGAGATTTTCATCGGAAGGCAATTTACGTTAATAAAAGAGAAGCTTTTAAAAGCCGGTATTTTTACGGCTCGGTTTAACATGCAATAACTCGATTTTAAGGCAGTTTATTTCGTTATTATTTCCAGTTTAAATGGAGGGACCATGTATTAAGTTAGAAACATAAAATTATCGATAAAATTTTAACGACTGTCATATAAAAAGAATGATGTTTTCATACCCATTTTTATTTGTGGTATTTTTATTGCTTTAAATTAGCTAGATAATATTAGATGGGTTCTTTTCTGTTTATAAACACTAAAACGACTGAATAAAATGTTGTCGTTACTTTTTCATGGATATTTATGTAGTTGTAAAAAATTATGGTTCGTGATCGTTCAAGTACTAACATATATTTCCTGTTAGCCGTATGTTCAGATTTTTTCTTCTCAGTATGATTCAATTTCAATGTAATTTCCTGTAGTTTTATATAATAAAGTTTCAGGTAATATTTACTATAAATAATTTGTTTTTACTAGGCATTTCTGTTGCCTCTCAAAATCTGAAACATTCCCATTGGATTTTTATTTAATAAGCTTCTTTTTAAATAAAAATACATTTCAAATCGGACGTTCACTTATTAAATTAAAAAAATATTTTTACGAATAACTAATTAGTCTATATAGACAAATAACTTACGAAAATGATTTAGGGTTAATGCACTAATAGGTAGTCTGCACGAACTAAGTGACGAATCTTAAATACAGGGGGGTTATAAAATAACGCTCGCTATTCGGAGTGGTCTGTAGCTTGAATGAATAATCCAAACGCATCAAACATTGAGACACTTACTAATCAAAAAGGGAGGATAATAATGGAATCATAAAAAATGAACTCGTTCCTTGAACAGGGTTCTAAGTTACGAGGCGAAATTGGCTGTGTTGGCCGTAATTGGCTACGCCCCGTAATTTAGAACCTTGGATGAGTAATTAAGATTTTTTAAATTATAATTTAGAAGATTTTTTATGATTCCATTATCCCCCCCCCCCCTTCTTGATTAGTAAGTGTCTCAATTTTTTGCCGAATTCTGATTATTCATTCAAGCTACAGACCACTCCGAATAGCGAGCGTTGTTTAGTAACCACCCTGTATTTAAAAAAAAAAAAATAAGAAAGCTCTAGTAGTACGACGTTCATTCAACCAACTACTCAATATCTGCTCTCACGTTCAAAAGCACGTATCTCAAAAAGGAAAAAGCTGTTATTAATATTAACATAATACCTTTTCCATAATAATCGGATTAAACCGAACCTTAAGCCCATCGTTAACGCAGCCATCGAAGACGATAAAAAAAAAAGAATTTAACGGAGACCGTAACTGGCAATATTTCCTCACACAGCTTCCGTTTTTTTCTTTAGAGATGAGCTGAGTAGATAGGAGGCTTCTGCGCGTCACGCACGGCAACTTGGCCTAAACGCGGTCTTAAAATGCCGCGTAATTATTGCATTGTACAATGGCCAACTGGTATAGTTACGTCCGCGGAGATAGGAGTAAGATGGAAATGTTGTTGGAAGAAAAAGGTATGCTGAAATCGGTTTGAAAGATGAAGCCGTTGTTCCTACCAGAAATGAGCCCAAAAAAAGTTCGGCTAAATATATGGAGGTTTTTTTCTCCCCGAAAGGGAAAATAAATTACCTTTCGTGTAAAGAACAGTCTCAGAACTTTGTTTAATTCAGATCTTTTGCTACAATAAACACTGAACTACTTTTCTATTTTGTATTTCAATGACCGATTCTAAGAAAATGAGTAGACATTCGGTTTAATTCCCACTAAAATTTTGGTGCACAACGATCCATAAAACTGGTAAATCAAGTGTGCTAAAGTACACTAAATTTATGGTGTATCAGTACAGCAAAACATAGGAATAGGCAAACAAGTAACTCCATAAAGTTAGTGTAACGTTACTCCATAACCCGTGAGGCAGCAGAGATGAGTTTTATGGGTAACTTTACGTTAAAATTAACTTAGGGAAACACTTAGTTAGGTTTACTACGGTAACTTTACGTTAAAGTTGCCCTAACACTTTTACAATATAAAAAATTTCACAACAGTTTGGCGACTTCACTTATTTATCTCGCCAACCATCTCCAGGTTAATCTCGCCTCCCTGAGATTGTTTTTTTGATTCAAGAAAGCGTGAGCAGATTGGTTATTGTTGCGAGAATAAACCGCAATAATGCGGAGAAAACGGGCCGCAATCGTGTGTAAGACTGTCCAGGAGGATTAACTTTCGACTGTCACGGCGTTTCGCGGTACTTTATTTTTAAGTGCCAATTATAAAGTGTTGTGGTAGGCAGTTGATGGGTTGTTTTCACTACCCATGTTAAGTCTATGAAGGGAGGTTATTTAGGAACACTGCCTTTGATTTAAATTTAGTATATACCCTTTTTTCAACTGATCTTGTCAAAAAAAATTAATTACATTTGAACTTTAAAAACTCTGATGCACGATTTTTTTTTTTTTAATTTTTACTCCCAAAAAATGTATTTCGATCTTTGATGGTCGTACATTTCTGGAAAAAATATTTTTTAAAAAATACCGTTGCACTGGAACTTTATTATATAAATTTTTATTAGAACTTTTAGAGTAACATGGGAAATAAAAAAAAAACCAGGTGGTTTGCTACCTGTAAAAGAAAACACCGTCAATATCCTATTATTCAAAGGAATACTATATAGATAGAGCTCGGTAATAGGTATAGGTACTCGTAATCTAAATTAATATCAAAATTACGATGTACATGGGTTGTAAAAAAAATCTTTAAACGATATAGGTAAACCAACGAAACAAAAATTTTTATTGCATACAAAACTCACGTTTTTATACAACGACAACAGTTTCAAGCACATATAAAGAACCTTAAATTATGTTTGAAAAACACACAGGTTTTAAACTAGTCAAACGATGTAAGTATGCAAAGCAATTTAAGGTGCTTGATAAACGCCTTATGCAAAACGTGTCGGAATGCGAGATGGTCAAACTTTTTTTTTTTGATCTCGTTAAAGTATCGTTATTTAAAAGTTCTTTTTAAACCTACCATCTTTGATAAATGCTTGGGTAATAATAGCAAAATAATTTTTTTTTATAATTCATAAAGTTTCGAGAAGGGAAAAATAAATATTTAAAGCACGAGCCATTAGTTTTTACAACAAGTAATAAAAGCTTTTTTAGAATAAGCACGGTTTAACAAGAAAACTAATATTTTTTGCGAAATACCAGTTTGCTTAACAATTAAAAATTGATGCACCTTTTTTTAATTAAAATAAGATTGAATCTTTATTGAAAATAATAATTTGAAAATCTAATGAGCTTATGAACGTTTTTAATTTGAAAACATCTGCCATTCGTTCTCTTTTGTGCTAAGCAATGTATCACGAAGTTAAAATGATAAAATAAATTGAAGCACACAAAAAAAAATCAATTTCATCATATCAAATGAAAAGGATTATATAACGTATTGAATACAATAAAGCAGGGAATTGCATGTTTTATTATCTTTTAAAAATGAATCACTAAGAGTAAAAACGGTGTAAGTGTATTGCAGAGTTTCCTCACAAACTTCTTTCTCTCATCGTTTTAATGATAGGAAAGCTTGTAAGGAAATATATCTGAGGACTGTAGCTCTTTTTACATTTATCGATTCAAATGTCATCTTGTGTTTTGGAGAAAATAAAGTGTCTTTATCAAATGGCTTTATGATTATAGAAATAAAGAACAGAAAACATCTTCAGCTGACGTTTAAAATCTTTTGTTATTTAAAAAGCTACTTGGACGAAACCAATTACATTTTTAGAGATCTTTTGATGCGAACATTTTTATTCGAAAGGAAATTACTCGCCAATGTGAATAGAAATTTTATAGCTTTTATAAATGTTTAGAATAACAAGAAATAGCTATTTAATTTATTGGTTTGTTTGATAAATAGGAATTTTTCTTTTACAAACTTGTTAAAATTACTTGTATGAATAAAATAAGTGGATAAGGGATGATAATGAGGTATTTTAACCGAAAAATGGTGTACTTAATTCATTTCTTACAGATTTCTTATTCTTTACGATTGATGCTTCTGATATGTAATATATACACTTTTCAAAATTTGGAGCAGTTTGATCAAAAATATTGTTTTTCAGCAGCTCCAACGGCTGTGTGTGAAAGGTTTCACCATATTTCTGGTATTCGATTGAACCATCTCTCTCGGGTTTTTGCTTCCAAAGCCTGAAATGGTTAAACCAAATACCGAAACTATAGTGAAATATTTTACCACATAAACTGTCCAGGACTATGGTCTTCAAGTGTCTTACATTTTGTTTGTTTATATAAACTCAAACAGAAAGCTAAATTTCGCGTATTAAATTTTCTTGCCAACCGTCCGTTCATGGGGTTAAAAATTCGATCGGAAAAAGTTCATTTTCCTGGCGAATATTCACAGGGAAAAAGATACATCGTATACGAAAAACCAATAAAAAAAAACCCCTTGAAACTAACGTTTCTATTCGTATATGAAGGTGTTAATAGTATTCACCACACCGTTGTTAACGGGTTAACCAGTTCTGTCGCAAAACATTCATTATTTTCCAAATATTCACACGGAAAAAAAAGATAGATAAATCCCGAAATCGCTTGCAGATAAATCCGTAATTGTTTCCCCGAAATCCGGGATGAAGGCTGCTCGTGTTATATAAGTAATTGGAAGATTTCGTGTGGAAATTAAACAGGTGCAATCACCTGAGGATGTTGTCATTCAGGGAAGACGAGATTAGCCTAGAAGATTTTGCTTTCGTGGTAGTAGATTATTATTGGCGACGTTTTTCACACGCTGGGCGATGCAATAAAACGTCGATAAAACCTTTTAAGAGGACTCCCTTGGAATTCCACATCTTGAAAATCGTAATGTTATTCCTATGGAAAACATGCGCAAGTCAATTACCGCCACAATTTTAATAAAAGGTGGCTAGTTTCTTGTATCATTGTAAAGAACGAACGGAGTAGATTTTGTGAAATTAATTTGTTTTGTGAAAATCACATATTTAGTATTTTTAATAATTGTTTGAAGTCAGAACTTAATGTGTATTCCATTTTGTACTTACTTCAAAAAATTATTAAAAATACTAAATATGTGATTTTCACAAAACAAATTAATTTCACAAAATCTACTCCTTTCGTTCTTTACAATGATACAAGAAACTAGTCACCTTTTATTAAAATTGTGGCGGTAATTGACTTGCGAATGTTTTCAATAGGAATAACATTACGATTTTCAAGATGTGGAATTCCAAGGGAGTCCTCTTAAATGTAAATTGGTGAAAGCGTGGGTTTGTGGGAAAGAAGTCAATGCTTGACATAGCTGTGGCGTCACCAGGGCCTCATCTAGGATAACTACTATGGGCACAGAAAATTTTTGGGGTCTCCAAGGGAAATTTTTGTGTATCCGTGCTCGTTTAGTGGTCAATGTCAAATGAAAATCAAAAGATAGAGCTAAAAAAAATGAAATTTAACATTAATGTAAATCATTTCGCTGAACTCCGCAAATTCTGACAACTACAATCAAGTGGGACGTCCATCTAAAAACAGTCGCATCTTTCATTTCGTGGAAGTTGTGAAAGATGCTACTGTTTTCATATGGATATCCAATCCAACTTGATTGGGGTTTTGGAATTTGCGCCCCACTAGAATTCCAACTGTAGGACAAAATTTCCAACCGCCCCAATCAAGTGGGACATCTATCTAAAAACAGTCGCATGTTTCATATTGTGATGTTGTGAAAGATGCTACTGTTTTTATATGGAAACCAAATTGATTAGGGTTTTGGAATTTGCGTCCCACTAGAATTCCAATTGCAGGACGAAAATTCCAACAACCCCAATCGAGTGGGACATCCATCTAAAAACAGTTGCATCTTTCACAACTCCAGAGAAGATCTTTCTTCTTGTTTGCCCTCAAAAAGAAGAGGCTTTAACCCTCCGATGATGTCCGGAGAATATTAATGCCGCATGCCCCGGGTTTTATATGCGCCCTGAAACTTGCGAAAGGTCCCGACGACGCTCAGTAATTTATGGCGGGGAAATTGCATGTCGTATTTTTATTTCCACGATTTTTATCTGCTTGGGAATGCGTGCTGGGTAGTGCGCTGAATTAATGTTCCGACTAAAAACATATGGAATGGGCTGTTGATGGTCGTTGGAGAATTTGGGGGAAGTTAAAGATGGTCCACACGTTGAGACAGTCTGATGAACCGTCGCCAAGTAATGATGTCACCTGCAATATTTTTTCGTCCGTAATTGATGCTGTGTATCGCCTAAGTTCCGTCCACTAAAGACAGGCATACACGGAGGGACAGGACATGTGAACTTTCGCCAAACAGAGCCACTCTACCTTCAAGACGTTACCGAAAGCATTTATACTCGCCTGTGATTGGTCTAGTGTGGTCAAATGAACAGTCGCCAAGTAATGATGCCACCGTCAGTATTACTTTTCTCTATCTGTACTCGTCCGTGATTGGTGTAGTTATCCAAGTGACAACTAAATTCCATCCATAAGAAGGAAAGGACATGTGAACCTACGCCAAGCATTGCCACTCTTCCTACAAGACGTTACCGAAAGCATTTTCAATCGTCAGTGATTGGTTTCGCGTGCACTAGTGACATCTAAGCTCCGCCCATGATCACGTGTTTATATGCCAAGTGGGCATACAAAACCAATCGCTGAGGAGCTAAAATGCTTTCGGTAACGTCTTGGAGGAAGAGTGGCTATGTTTTGATTTAAAGTTCACATAACCAGTCCCTTTTTTATGCCTCTTTAAATATCATTTTTTTTTCTGCTCAGACTAGGAAATTACATGATTTTGTCACGTGGGTACAACTCACTAACTAGCAAAAATAATTCCGCTGACGCTGTTATGGTAGAGGCCTGGCGACGGTCCATATTATCATGACTTTTCGTTTACAACCAGCTTTATAGAAGCTAGATATAGGTTCTAATAGCGTAGAGAGAGTCTTGACATAGAATTCTAATAAATCATTGTACTTTTTAATTCGCAGCAAATCTCAATTGGTTTATACAGGAACTCGATTGGCACAGTACGGTCCTATTTAACCCTTTTCTGTTACATCTAGCAATTCCTATAAAAAAAATAGAAAAACATGGTAGAATTCATCACGAGAAAACCCACTGCGCGCAACGAAATTTCAGTCACGTACAAAAAAAAATCCTTCAAAAGGAAATAAAGGTAATAATAATAATATATAAAAAACCACAGAGAATAACAGACAGGTATCTTCTTCAAAGCCCGAAAATAATAATACGATCCAAACACATAAAAATATATATAACGTTATTTTACAGTACAGTAAAAAAAAAGTTATTTTCCAACCGAGATGTTACAGGAGATAAACGCATTAAATAAAAAGGATAATATTATTTCTCCCCTCTTATCTTTTATATTTTTTTTTTAACCCGCCGTTTTGGGTTAAGGGGGAATGGGCGTGCAGGACCGGGGGTCTCCAAACTCAAGTGCCTCAATGTTAATCTAATGGGGAAAAAATTATTTTCTTTGCCACATTTCTCCGGCTGTATTGAATATTTTTACAAGCGGATTTTTTTATGTGATAAATGTAGCTGACTTACAGGTCTCTATCTTCCCACTTTTTGAAATTGCTTCGAATATTTTGTGTAAAATAATTTATTGAATATTAAAAATATATTCGTACTAATTTCAAAAAGTGGGAAGATAGAGACCAGTAAGTCAGCTACATTTATCGCATAAAAAATCCGCTTGTAAAAATATTCTATACAGCCGGAGAAATGTGGCAAAGAAAATAGTTTTTTCTCCATTGGATTAACATTGAGGCACTTGAGTTTGGAGATCCCCGGTCCTGCACGCCCATTCCCCCTTAAGGATTCTGCGCACGTATTTGCGCGGCTCGTTTTTTATTAAGGAAGTTGGGAGGACAAAAAATATGTGTACCACAAGACATGATTTGGAAGGGGAGATCTCGTAAAGTTTTTGACCGGATATGCATTAATTGGGAAGGATTGAAGTGTGGGCGTTTATGTGATAGTATACAGTAAGCGGATCGGTAGGTAATGAATTTGAATTTAAAAAAAAAATTGGTTTGGGATGAAACAATGCTGGTTTTGTTAATATGCTGCTTGAAGAGTACATGGGAAGAACCGCTTAATTTCGTAGAAGGCTTTGCTCTGAATTTGTTACATCGTCCCTTCGTAAGCAACGTCGTGTGAATTTTAAAATTTTTAATTTAATCGCTTAACCCTTTCAGTCCCAAAAATTTACTACACTACAGAAACATCTGATATTCACAAAATAAGCTTATTTTAGGTCAAATATACGAATTCTATAGGAAAAAAAAATTCATTTAAATTTTTTATATGGTTTTTGAAACAATGCCAAAAATTTTTAACTGTGGAAAACAACAAAATAAAAAAATATATATGACCTAAAAAACACTTCGAGTTATATATTTTAAGGTATATGACCATATTATTAAAAAAAAATTAGTAATTATTTTAAACGAAATAGTTTAAATTGTGTTTTAAATATGTGGAACTGAAGTGAACTTATCGAAAATCAGAAGAAACGCTTGTTGACTATTTTCTAAATAAAAAAAAATAGTAGTTCTGACCTCTATTGAGATTAATGTAAAATATTGTCTGATAGAACAAAGTGTGAAAAATCGAATGATGTGTGTTTGGGTGTCATAGCGGGACATAAACATTTTGAAAAAAATATTGGAAGTGATGATGCCAAATGGCATCACTGGGACTGAAAGGGTTAAAGTTTATGGATGAACATGAAGTTTGTGCATTTCCTCAATTGATATTTAGTCGAAGCAGAGATTCCTTCTGAAGGATCTACTTGCATTACCTCGCATTGTGCTAAGATGTATGACATTGGCGATTTCGTCCGATTGTCCCAACTCGCCAACGAACGGACCGGACCCGATATCTTAGTTATACCTCAGAAAATGTGAATTTTGCAAATCGATATTTCGAACTAACTAACTTCCCATCTTTCTCAGATTTTACATTCCTATTCCTAAGTATTCTTTAAGTTCTGTCGAAATTTTCCCCGTGTTGAGTTGTAGTCCTGCGTGCGGTCCAAACGATAAATCTTCCAATCCTCCATCTTCACTTCACTTCCCAATCCACAACCCGACGAAAAATGTTATCGGGTCGCAGACGATAACCCCGGACAAGAATTGGCGGGAGACGTAAACTGTGAGTGATGATAGTTGCTAGTTTTAAAAAAAAAAGAATCGTTTGACGATTTACTAACAGCCTTAATGACCCTCTTTTCTAAAAAAGAGCTCTATAAAAAGTCCTTTAAAAGCACTTATTTCAGGATATGAGTGTCCTTAAGAAATGAAAACGAGTCTTTGTTTTGTAGAACTGTGAGTGGCCCCACTTTGTACAATACCAAGTAGACCAAGGGCCTACAAATCAAACCCATCCTTGAACATGAATATTTGACTTCCCGACAGGTTATTTCCATAGTAACTTTTTTAACCCTTTCAGTCCCAGTGATGCCATTTGGCATCATCATGTTTCTGATCATAATTTTTTTTAAATAACAGGGCTGCCATCTATTGGGATAAATAAAAAATATTTTCCAAACGAAAAAAGTTTGAAGAATCGAATAGTGTGCTTTTTGATATCATAAATGGCTATAGTCGATCAGAAAAAAATTGTAAAATGATGCCAAATTATCATTAAGACTGAAAGAGTTAAAGCTAAATTATTATGGAGTGCTATGTTGGGCTAAGGCTCTTAGATTTGCAAGAAAAAGAGTTCTGAATTTATAATATCTCAATAAATAATCCAATAAATCTTAATAAATTCCTTCAAGCAAGTGTACGTACTTCATTTTTAAAAAACGGGGTTTTTTTTATATGATCTGGCTTAGAGGGCACTATAATAACGGATTTGAAATTGGTTGACATTTTTTTTTCAAATTTTCAATAAATATTACAACAAAATATGAGGACCCATTTCAAAAAGTGGGATCACAGAGTTCTGTAAGCCAGCTATTATCATATAAAAACGCAGCTTGTAAAAATAGTCAATACAGACGGAATAATATAGCTTAGATTGTTTTTTCCCCTTTGGATTAACGCAGTGACACTTCGGTTTACAGACCAACTACCATTCCTTCTTAATTAAATGTGCTTCTATACACTATAGGTGCGTTTACATGAGCCATCAAATCCATGGAATGCCGAAATTCCCATTTGGGGAAAAAGAGGTCGAGCAGGATTTCTAACCCAAATGATAATCTGTGGCCGAATACATGGTACAAACCCTCCTTCATTGGAAGGTTTGCGAAACCCCCTAATGAAACCCTGCCATTCCGGTTCTGTCAGGGAGAAAATCCCCCAAGAGGGAAAAATTGATGAGTTTGGATTTCTTTTATCCATGGATTCGATGGCTCATGCAAACGCACCTTATTTAACACAAAAGCTCCTTTCTATCCCTATAATTTCCGAGACATGCCTTCAAGATACCCCTTGCTCATCGTAACTACACACAAGAGCGGATGATCTTTTAATCAATAAACACACCAGAAACTACCATTTCAGTCATTCTCTAGAGAATGTTCTCTTTTTTTTATTGTTCGAACCATGGAATTATGGCTCCTTTGTGGATTACGTACGAAATGAAGAGTTAGTGGAATAACGTGCTAAGTGACATTTTTTGAAAAAATTGAGATTTTTGTGTCAATGAACATCTTACTAACTTCTTTAACAACAACAAGTTTCTCCTTTCTCATGAACTTCAAGTTTAGTATATTTTTTACGCTTTTAAAGTTCCGTTTTCAACAGATCTGAGTGCAAGCGAAACATTTTAAAGCTCACTTTCTCGTTTTCACCTTTCTGTCACTTGGCACGTTCTTCCACTAAGCTCTTCAAATGTTTTCCCCGGGAAATTTTTGATTGGCAATTTCGGGAGTGCATCTATTTATTTAAGCCCCTTGTGAAAAGAAGGGGTTAAGAAGAAGAAGAAAAAAATAAACATTGATGGCATTTTTTCGAATTTTGGCGAAGGTTTTGGCGCGTTTTGAATAATTCATGAACGTGTCGCTCGTGGACGTTTGGCATCCCAGGAAATATTTTAAAAAGGCGTTTTTGTGTTCCGAAGGACGGAATATGATGAATGGATAATGGAATTGCGAAGTTTAGATCCGACTTTGTAAGCAGTTTGCGCATTAAAAATATGCATGAATCAATTAAATCGGATGTTAGAAACTTTTTCGTTTCCTGTAAAAAGTTCCATCGTGTCATTTTCTTTAAAAAAAAAAAACTATTCATAAATCATTTTTAAGGCAAAATTGTAGAATGCGGTGCTGTTCATCAGATTCAGGAGTTATGGTTCTGCATTTAGATGTTCCAGTCCTTAGACGGCGATTTTTAAACATATTTCGATCTAAGTATCCTATTAGCTAGCTTTTGCTTATAGAGAGTAAGTTCTTAACTCTTTAAGGTCCATGACGAAAAACTAAAAATGGACTTTTCTATTATCGATTTGTTGATGGTAAATTCTTTGAATAAGAATTTGAGCTACCCTTCAACCATAAAAATGGCTTATTACAGGTCCAAAGGACAACTAAACACATACAATGAAGTCAACCATTGCCTTAAACCCCACAAACTACCCGGCATCTAATTCGTCTAAACTAGAAAATTCACGCCTGTAGTAAAAGTCTTGCCTTCTCAAGCACTTGTCAAGACTTTCGTTTTTTACCCCAGACAAAAACTAAGCTCCTCCTCTTTCGAACTGTCCAAGTGGCCATTAAAAGATTAATAAAGGATGTTTGAAATATATTAGGACTCTTATTTCTCACAAAAAGCGATTGCGTAGCCTCAGAACCTTATTTAATACTTCTTCCTCATAAAATCTAAAATCTTTATATATTTTGGTCCACATTTAAAAACAAAAAATAACCCAAGCTGTGAGAAGAACACCCATGTATAAGAAAGCAGAGGATTATGGGTCCGAAAATCCGGGGAGCTTCAATTCACTGATCTGAATGCTTCAATTCCACCTGCGGCATTTTTTTTATTTTTTTATTTGCGAGAGTGTTGTTGCCAGTCTATTTCGGAAAAAGACGGGAGAGATTATCGTTTGCTACTTTATTTTTTCTTCCCCTTCTTATCGTTTGGTACGGCCCACCTGTCTGTTACAGTTATGAAATTGTCACACGGGGGGAGGGGGATAGGGAACCTTGCCAGATGCGGTTGAAGAAGGATTTTTTTAAGTAGTTCTCTTTTTTTTGTGAAGATAAAGATTTAAAACCATTTTTTCTAAGTTTCGTTTGACATGAATCACACAGTAGATGGAATGAAGTACAAATAGAGTTTCGTAAAAAAAAAAAAACATTTTAAAATTTAGTTTTATACTCAAAATATCGGATGTAAAGAATAAAGGATTTTTTTCGTAAGACACCATATATCAATAATTATTATTATTTAAAGTTAAAATGTTTTTCGTGAAATTCTAATTACGTTATAAGTCAACAGACATTGCTAAATATTAAAAAAAATATTATATAGTTTGATCAGTTAAAAATTTCAAAAAATTCAAATTTTGAAGTAAAAATCACTTAAGAATTCTTTATAATATAATGTCTGAAGTACTGCTGTCTATTTTTTTTTTTTTTTAAGATAGAATCACACTTGAATGTTTTATGATATTAATTCGCATTCTAACATGGTGCAAAAAGTTTAAAGGGGTTAGAATTGCAACACAAATAGATATTCCCGAATGTACTTTGCCCCACTAAACATAAAATATCGTTTGCTACAAAAATTGGAAAAGAGGTATGGGGCGAAAATGAATCCTGTTTTTGACAGGCTTGATCGGTAGAACAATTTCTCTTCTCTCTCTAACCCTAACTTCAGACGATTTTTTTTCTGTAAAAAGAAATCTAGCAAGTGGCAACAGCATACAGACAGGAAATCTATGATATTAAAAAAAAAAAAAACGTGGGAGAGGGGGGGGGGGGGGGGGGGGTATGATGGGTGACACTCGAATGCGGAAAAGGCCCCCTTTTCGCGCGGTTGAGTGAAATATCTCGAAATATGCCCTGTCGTCTGCACCCGGTGGCAACACCTAATTTATAGGGAAGGGGGCAAAACATCGATCAAAGGAAATGTAGGAATGAAAGCTGGAAGGAGCTACGTCACCAGAAACAAACCAATTACTTCACACAGAGGAAGAACACGTTGGACAGTCCACCCCATTAACATCAGTAAAATACTACCATACGAAAATTACAACTTAAAAATATCGATTTTTTCATCGATTGATAAATAAAAAAAAGTTCGATTGATAAATGAAAACAAAAACACTTGTATGCTCAGTTGTAAATTGAAATAAACTCGTTAATGTAAACGTTATAAACATATTTGTTTCTTTAGTGAATAAACTAATAACGTTGCATAACCCACATTCGGTTTAAAAGTACTCGAAGAACATTTTATTACTAAATCGAGCGAGAAAAGTTACGAATACAAACAAATTCAATACCCAAAATCAATTTACAAAATAAAAATAGAAACTGTATTATTAAGTTTCATTTTTGATCATCGAAAATTCATCAAAATGTTTAACATCAAACAACGTTTTAGTATCTTTATCTATCCGTAATAGAAAATAAGAAATATAATAATCCCATTTCCCACACCGTCGTTTATTGATAATATTAAATTGAGTTTGAAATAACTTTTTCTGTTTTATGTCGCTAGACGTAATTTGTTTAACTCCATAAAATAAGGTTAATACATGGTCGAAAAATATCTGCCTTTAAGGTAAATATTTCTTATGTAACTAATATAATGACGCGAAATTTAATTTTGTTAAGGAAAAAGTAAACAGTTTAATGATTCAAAGACGCAAAAAAAAATGCAAGATTAAAAAGGGAAATGAGGAATTCATATATTAACTCGAAAATCAATAATTGCACAGAAATATTTTTTTCCCTAAGAAAATAAAAAATAGAAATAAGGTCCATTAATTTTTTTTTGGCAAAAACTAATGTTTACATTAGGAATTACGAATGTCAATCGATAAGTTACAGTAAACAGTCGCTGTGTATTTTCATAAATAAATATTTCGACAGCAAACAAAATGGAATAAATATAAACGCTGGATGCACTGCAAAAATTGTATACGCCCCCGAAACGCTAAAATCCCCAAAGCTTTTTTATCGGTCTAAAAACATACTTTTTAGTCTTTTTACTGATTACAAATTCCAACCCTTAGTGTGATAATAGTGTAACTGGTTGTTGCGTAACGTTACTTTTAGTGGAAGCCTGGCGCTCTCCAGCTTTATGGTGTAATTTTTCGCAAAAATTTACGAATTAACGTTATGCAAGAGATGTTAATTACTATTGTACGGTAACGTTATTCATTAAAACTGGAGGAAACGTTGCAATAAATTCACGGAGTAATGTTACACAAGAAGTTTTCTTTTATTTTGCGGTGCAATATTACTCCTAAAATTTTATGAAACGTTATTCGCTAAAACTGGAGACAACATATTCTGCAACTGATTTTAAACTGTAAACTCCCTTTTTGTGTAATGTTACTCCATTAATTCGGTGAGCTGTTACTCCACGAAGCTGGAGACAATATTGGGTGAAACTGATTTTAAACTGTCCATATTTGGTGAAACTGATTTTAAACTGTAAACTCCAATTTTGTGTAGCGTTACTCCATTAATTCGGTGAACTTTTTCTTCACGAAGCTGGAGACAATATTTGGTGAAACTGATTTTAAACTGTCCATATTTGGTGAAACTGATTTTAAACTGTAAACTCCAATTTTGTGTAGCGTTACTCCATTAATTCGGTGATTTGATGTAACGTTACTATACGAATACGCAGCTGGAGTAGCGTTACATAAAATTTACGAGTAACGTTGGCAACGCTAGGTTTAATTAATTTCAATTTCCAAGTGTAATGTTACAAAAAAAAACTTACTTAAATAGTAATATACGCAACTTGAATAAATGCAAGCATTAAGTAATATACCTTTCTCCTTAACTCAGACAAATCAGTCATGTAATAATTCTTTTTTCCAAACCGATTTTATTCAAAATCGTTTTATTGCATGTTACCTTCTTGTTCAATTACGGTTTTCACGAATAAAAAAAAGAGAAAGCTTTAGTCAGATTACTTTTTAATAAGACGTATATGAAAGCAGCAATTACAAATATTTTTTTATGCATTCAAACTCGTTGAGATGTGGTGCTTTTTTTCTGTATGTCTCTTTTTTGGAGGGTTTTTTGTAATGTGTACCTATAAATTCATTAGTTACCGTGAAACTCGCTCAACAGAAATCGGCGATAATTAGCAAATAAAAAAACATATACATAGAATTAGTATGATTATTCTGTAAAAACAGCTGTATGCCAATGTATGTTTTTAACCATTCTTTAAATATTCTCATTAATATTTCGTTTCAACCGAACCGATGCTTAGAATTTAACCAACATACAAAAAAATGGATTAAAAAGTATTTAAATTTTTTCTAATATTTTCTAAATTTATAAAAATAAGAGGGGAAAATGAAGAAATCTTTTTCAAGAATTTGTTGATTTTAAAAAACAGCTGGCGGTTAATGTATGTTTTAAACTACTTTTTAAAAATTTTAAATTACTTTTTAATACATTCTTATTAATATATTGTTTCAAAGAATGGTTAGATTTAAACCCCACAAAAAGAATTCTGTAAAAATAAAAGTAATTCAATTATATTTTCAATTTTTTCCAAATTTAAAATTAAAAGAAAAAATAACGAAGAAAAAAGAAACAGGTAAAAGTAACATGTCGTTTATTTTTTCACAACACTAATCACGCTGGCGATTTTGAAAGAGATAATTATTCTTCATTTCAGTTCAGATTATCAGATTATTTTTTTCACAAAACACTTTTTAAATAAATCGTTTGGGGATTGGAGGAGCAAAAATAAATTCGGAAACAGGAGCCTAATTACAGAAAAGGATTCGGATTTATTTTTACACGCTAATTAATGAATAGAGAATAACGTTAATGAATACTTTTGGATGAAAAAAAGATTCCAATATTTAATTGTTAACGACAAGCTGTTTCGAATTTCATCCATCCTAATAGTTAACTAAACCAAATAAAGGAAAAAAGATGTTACGTAAAACGAGTCCTAATGATTAAATTGCAAAAAAAAAAAAAAAAAAAAAAAAAATGAGAGCTTGTAGTAGAATTTTTTCTTATTTTAGAATAGGAAATATGAGAAATCATTTCAATACTTTTTTAATCGATTTTTTTTTTTTTTTTTTTTGTGGGTGTTGGTTAGATTCTAAGCATCCTTAGAAACTAAATATTTTAAATAAGAATAGATTAAAAATTGGCTCAAAACCATACAGTAACCGACAGTTTTTTTTTTAAATAAACCTATTACAAATATTGCGTTTTTTTTATTAGTCGATTAATAAGATTGTTTCTTGTGATGTAACGCTCATGTTTTCATTTTTATCCATACTGGATTTCATTGGTTGCTTCGGTTTCACTTTCAAATTGACCGATATAAAAGATGAAAAAAAAAATTCTTTCTATGCAACCTTTTTTTTTTAAAAAAAATACAAACAAATGTTTTAAGCAGCCAACAGCACAGCAAGAAGTTGGCATTCAAAAATTTAATAAGTAAATTATTCTTGTAAAACTCACTTTCGAATGCCAAAAGATAGATAATTCCAGGCAACAAATGAAAACAAACCGTTGGAGCTGTTGCCATCCCCGACGTGAAATAATGCGATTCAAATGTACCAAGAAAAGCCATTCCGAAAGATAAGAAACATTTTCTTTAAAAACCTAATAACGTCCAATAAACCCTCAACATTTCTGTTCGAATTTTTACGCGAATCGATAAAAAAAAGAATTCTCAGTAAAAGAGTGGAACTACACATTTTTAAGCCGAGTGCACCTTCAAAGCAAGCAAAAAACCCACTTAAGTTCGATCAATATAAATAATAACAGCAATACTACTAAAAATAAAGATTTTCTCTCATCCATTTTCCCGAAAGTCTTGTTTTTACTGGGAAACAACTACAACTTCGACTCAAAGCAAACGATTTCGAGAAATGTAAGTAAACATTGATCAAGAACACAGAATGCTTTTAAAAGAACAATAAAAAGATATTGGAACGAACAACGCTTTTTTCCCCCCTACATCTCATTTTAGGAATTTGATGGAATATTTACGCTTTGTTTAAGGTACGATTTTTCTTTTTTCGTGTTCTTTGCAGAAGAATTATACCTTTAAATTTTAAATATTTGTTTTATTTGCCGTGCTAGGATTTAAGATGAAATGAAATTGCGTCTGACAATTGTTGTGGCATTATTACGGATTTTTTTTATTTTTGGACCAACTATTATTAAATTATTATAAATTATTTATTTGTATTCTATAAACTACGAAAAGAATTTATTTTCATTTAAATATATATTATTAGTGATAAGATCTTAAAACAAAAACCCTAAATTCTAAATGATTTTTTTTTTACTTCTAAGTTATCTAGATAAAAATATCAAATTATTTTATCCGAATGATGATTTAACTTTGGGTTACCATAATGAAGAAGCTACAGTTGTACGGGTTTCTTTTTTAAATTATTATTTTTTACTTAAACGTAATAAAATTTTATCGAAAATTCTTAAGATTATTTCAGAGTTAAAAACAAATGGAATTGTAAACGAATCAATGTGGTTGTTTCACGTAGTGGATGGCAACAGCTCCATCGGTTTGTTTTCATTTGATGTCTGGAAACAACTTCTTGCTGTGTTGTTGGTTGTTCAAAACATTTTTTAAAGAAAATGAAGAAAGAAAAGTTAATTTTCATCTATATCGGCCTTTTTAAGAGTGAAATCGAAGCAACCAATGAAATCACAGTACATAGAAAATGAAAAAAAAATCGTTTCATCATCTGAAACATTCCCATTGTTAATGAATCAAGTTTCCCCGCGTATTTTTTGGCACAAGCAGAACAAGCGAAAAATACAAAATCGTTTTTTCATTCCTCCCCTATATAGTTCGATAAGTAAACAGGGACATATAAGCCAACTCCGCAACGGACGATAAATTCTAGAACAAGAAAAGAAATGCACTTTAAATCTCGTCTGCGCTGTTTTTCGTTCGAACACAAAATCCCCAAATGACATCAAATGGAAGGAATATCAGAGCGACATTAAGCGAAAAAAAATTAAAATAAAAACTGAATGGCGCAAACATAAGTAGAGCACCATTTTCCTTTTTGGAATATGATATATCTGTAATCCTTGTATATGCAAGAAAGATAAACAAGTTTAATAGTTGAAACAACAAATTTGGTTTACATAAAGACACGCAATAATTTGTTTGGTTTGTGGAAACAGCTAAGATTATTTCTATTGATTTTCAAATAAATCCTATTTTGAATTCGTGAAGGAAAGAAAATGTGATGTGTTTATTTATAACAGCGTCACAGAAGACTTATATTGCGCGAGAAACTATAAAATATTTTTTTGGAATTTTATGATAATAAATTTCGAAATCTTGTGGTTTTTCGTATTTTATTATTTTTAAAATCTTATCTTGCATCTGTTCATAAAAATTTTCGAATATTGATTTCTTCGATGTCCTTAAAATCAAATATTTATTCTTCAAAATACAAAAAAAAGTTAGCAAACAAAAAGTAGTAACTATCGAAATTTCAAAATGCTATTGTTACTAAAAACTTTATTATTTAATACAGGGACACTGAATATTTATTTTGAGCTAGTAACTATAAAACCGGGAATTTTGTGTCAAGATAATAAATATTGAAATCTTGTGAGTGCTTTTCGTATTTTATTATTTTTAAAATCTTTTGTTTTCTGTTTATTATAATTTCCATATTCTTCGAATGAAATATTTATTCTTCGAAATACAAATAAATTTTGCAAACGATAAGCAATAATTATTTAATTTCTTATGAAAAATAGTTTGTTTTATTTTGTAGCGTTTGTTATAAGTTTAATATAGAACTTAATGCTGTGATTGGCGCTTTTTTTTAACGCATTGAATTTTTTGTCACAGCAGTTCTCAGTGGAACTTTCTGTTGCAAACCTACTTGTTTAAAATACCCTGAAACATTTTTATTAGACACATTCTTTCGACAACATAAAAAAGTCACAATAAAAAAATGATAAAAGAATCAATAACTTTTGAAACAAAGAATTCTACGGAAAAATTCGCCATGAAACAAACATCTAAGTTGAAAACAACAAAACCATTTTCCAAACAATAAAGAACGACAAATCAAAATATCATTGAAAAAAAAGAGAGCATTCCAGATTAATTTATACCAATAATTTATGTATGGAAATAAAACAATTTAGCGGGAACAAAAACTCGAACCAAGTCCAGATTTTTTTAAACAATAAGTTTAAAATAATGGCGTATACTTATGAATAATTTTGTTCAATAATAACAGCAAGCTTAATATAAATGAAAAAGAAAGCAAAACATTTGTAATTTAATTTCCAATATTTTCGTTCTGCCATTGATGTTTGGAACAGATTAAAATTTGAGAGTCGTTT
This sequence comes from Hylyphantes graminicola, assembly GCA_023701765.1. Taxonomy (NCBI): domain Eukaryota; kingdom Metazoa; phylum Arthropoda; class Arachnida; order Araneae; family Linyphiidae; genus Hylyphantes; species Hylyphantes graminicola. The sequence goes on from CM043120.1 coordinate 10,909,284, forward strand.
TTTCCAATAATAAAACCTTAATGGTTGTTTAAATATTTCAATAGAATAAGAATTGTAGGGAGGGGCTAGCAATTGTTTTTAATAATTTCCCTCTCAGCAAAATGCGTGTTTTAAACTCACGATATAATTGATTGCGACTCGTTGGCCCAACAATTTTAAAAACTTGCTTTCATTAAAACGAGACAGTCGTATTTTTTTTAAGGGAATATAATTTGAAATGTATTTTTTAATGGATCTATCGATAAAGTATGGCATAAGCTATTAATAATAATTGAATAACCAAATTCATATTTATTTTGTTATTACTATTAACATACCTGGTGATCGAATATTTAAATAGTTAAGCAATAGGACAGGCATTGCAATTTCAATTTGATGCATTAGGTCAATAATTCGATTTAAAAATAATTTGACCGTCCCATCCCTCTTTAATTGGTTATAATCGATTAAAATCGAACCACTGAATATTCATCTCGAACTGTTAGGCGGAGTTTCGAATTTGGTTATGCAAAAGCCACACCCCTCTATCAACAATTGTAGTGCTTAGTGGAAGAACGTGCTAAGTGACATTTTTTGAAAATATTGCGATTTTTGTGTCAATGAACATATTATATAAAAAAATTAACAAGATTACCTCGTTTCATAAACTTTATGATCGGTACATTTTTTAAGCTTTCGCAAATGCCGTTTTTGACGTGTCTAAGTGCAAACGAAAAACCGCGAAGCTTATTTTCTCGTTTTCACCTTATTTGTCACTTAGCACATTCTTCCACGAAGCTCTTCAATTGAAAAATTGCGGGAAAACCGATCCGTCTCGCCCAATGTCCCTCCACCAAGCGACACGAGAATAAATCGTTTGCATGTATTCCATTGGCCAATTTGAATATAAACCGTTATCATACGTGCCATTTTCTCCCAATAATCCGATAACACAATTGCAATAACAATTGAAGAGCTCAGTGGAAGAACGCGCTAAGTGACAAAATGGTGAAAACGAGAAAATAAGCTTCAAAGTTTTTCGTTTGCACTCAGATCAGTTAAAAACGGAAATCGAAAACCTTAAAAAAAATATAGTAAACTCTAAGTTTATGAAACGTAGAGACTGGTTATCGTTTAGGAAGTTAATAATATGTCCATCGACATAAAATTCTCAATTTTTTCAAAAATGTCACTTAGCACGTTCTTCCTCTGAGCTCTTCATATCATGATAATGATGGTAATGGAGAATCGCGGGATTACATGCGGTGGCTGTTATTATTATTCTTTGGACGATATTCAAGGGGGCGTGGAGTTGAGTTGTTTTGAAAGGGGGGATTATTGTGAATTTCGAATGCGACGGTGTCCGGTGTTGTTTCGATTGAATGGAACTTGCTTTAATTTACATGGTTGCTTTGGGGACTAGATATTACTAGCGATAAAGCCCGTCCGTGGCTGGGTGGTTAAGGCATCCGCCCCAGGATTCAGCCTTCTCAGGAGTGCGGAGGTTCGAATCCCACCTACTGCCAGTCATCCTATAATTTGGAAGGAGGCTAGAAATAGGCAACCAGAAACGATTACACCACCAATACCATTACTAGAGATAAGAGTTGGGTTGAATTATCGTTGCACTAGAGCTTCACGAGGGCGACGGGAGTTAATTTACAGTTGGGTTATCGCCACAAAAAAGCCCCACAGGGCAAGGGATGGGATCAGATATTAATGGCGTAAAATAATTAGGTATCGTTTGGTTAAAATAACGTCGTACTAAAGGGCGTGTTTTGGCAGTCGTCGAGATTTTAAACTGCTGTTAAGCAACACCTTCTTTGGAGAAGGTCTCTACACTCAAATAATGACGTGGTTGAACTAGTCCGATCTTACTAATCAAAAAAGCAATGCCACGAGCCACGACATATGTCGCAAAGTACGTCGCATAGTACTTTTTTTACGTAAGTGATTTTTCAAAGTGTATTATTCTTACTACGTCACACGTAAAATACTTAAAGTAACCCGTCAATAGGCCTTGTTTGCAGGAGGCGTTGCGTCAAGTGACGAGTTCCGACAGCGACATTCTTGTGCCCTCAGCCCACGATTTTTGAAAAGGGGTTTCCGCTACTACTCCTATCTCAATCCCATAATAATATAACAAGCACTAAAACAAACAACTCAATTAATGGACAACCCCCTATAAAGAAACATCATTTACACAAACATACCAATCGATAATATTCCAACAAAGAGTGAAATTTCCCGTTTGAATTAAAAGCTTGCCTCACCACAAACTGTAAGGAAATATTCCAGTGTACTTAAGCCCTTTTAACATTTAACGATTCGTTTGAAAATTATATTGACATTCAGGCGAAAATGAGCTTATTTGCGTAGGTGTGTACATAAATAGATATTCTATTAAAGAATGCTGTGTATGAATACTGAATAGAATTTAGTTCGGGGCTCAAACGAGCTCTGAAAGGCTATGTTTACTCAAAAGCATGTTTTGAAGGAAAATATTTGTTTTGATAATGAAGTTCTATCGGATGTTTGTATAAACTTTAAAATACAATCGAATGGTTCAATATGCTTCGTAGGTTCATAGCGCAATTGAATAAAAAAAAACTTGTATTTAAATTATGTTTGGTTTTTGGATTGATAAGTTTGACTTATCCCGATAAAATAAATTTTTGAAAATCTCAATTTTTCATTTATTTTAAATAGACTTTTTAGAGAGCAATATAAATAACTTTATACGGTTTTCCCACCTTTCCCAGTAATATATCTCCATTGAAATTTACCTATTGTAAAAAAAATAGATGAGGCTATATTGTTTTCTTATTTCGATTTTAGGATCACCCTCTGAGGAATAAGTAAATGGGCTCATGTGTAAACTTGTTTTCACCACATGAGACTAACTTAAATCAACTGAAAAATTTCATTTCTTCAACAACAAAAAATTAAATAGTATTTCCGTTATAAATGACTCCCCCATATTTTAAATTGTAAAAAATAGAAAATTTTAAAATTTTATAAATTTTTTGCGTGTTGCTGGAAAAACCGACATTCATTTAAAATATACGTCTGTATCCCACAGAGAGATAAGGTATTCAGAATTATTCAACAAATCTTCTTATATAGCAAGGATTTTGTCCAGTCCTACTCCTATTCCCAATCAAAGTTAACCCCTTTTCAAAGAAGATTTCGATGAAGGTGTAAGGACGCTTCGCGTCGACCACTCGTCAGTTATTTTTCGATTTCAGATTTCTACAAATCTGGAGGCAGAGATGGGCGAATTCGTATTCGTAAATTCGAATCCGAATCCGACTGGATTCGGATTTGCAAGTGTGAATCCGAATACGAAATTTTGATTCACACCCATGAATCCGAATCCGAATCTATTCGGATTCGAATCTATGGATACGAATCCACTTGGATTCGCACTCGGATTCACTGAAAAATTCCATTCAAAAGGACATATAAATAAGTAAATGTCTGCCTGTACCACGCTACAGGTTGAGTTTTGTGTGGTAGCGAATTTTGCGGATGTACGTATAAAATTACTTGCTAATTTTTTGAAGCAAATTTGTATTATGAACGAGCGGGGCTGTATTTAAGGGGTCACAGGAGTCTAAAAATGTGCAAAGAAGGTACAGCTGCGGAAATAAAAAAAAAGTACCACTAGTGATTATTTCAGCCGTTAGTCACCCTATAGAATCGGATTTTTTGACATTGTGAACAATTCACATTCTGAGTTAATTCCACGACACAACATTTGCATAAGGGGCCGTCTTCATATTAAAAATGCTACTAACTTTAAAATTTATAGTGGCAACACCCTTTTTTGAGTCCATATTTCTAATCTATGACATATTTTAATACGAAATGCCAAATTTTGTTAGTTTTTAAGCAATATTAGGGGAGTTAGAGACGTGCAAAGTTTAGGTGCCATAATGTTAAATGGGTTGCACATAAAAAACTATCTCCATTTTATAAATAACTAAGATAATGAAACGAATTTTTTACTGAAAAGAAATCAAAAGAACCCAAAAAAAATGCATTCAATATTGGGGTATTTAAAGCAATTTTTATATTTTTAAATAATAATTATATAATTATTTTTAAAAAATATGAATAGAAACCCCTAAATATTTTTACAGAAATAAATTTAAGACAGGAAGTTGAAGAGAAATCCCAATTTTAAATTTTTTTTATTCGTAATTGGCTGAGCAAATCACAAAATACTTTTCAATTAACCTTTAGGGAAATGTGTATAAGATTACATGTGTAATTGATAAATAAAGACGGCGTTGCATGCATGTTTGCTTGTCATTTTAGAGATGGTCCCTAAAAGGTCCACAAGTTATTCGATTGAATAACTCGTCAAACATTCATCGAAATGTTAAAAAAAAACTTAGATTTAAAGGTTTTCGAGAGTGCTTAGCATTTTTAAGTTATTAAAATTGGGTGTTGCCATTGGAAATTTCAAAGTTAGAAGCATTTTTAATATGAAGACGGCCCCTTATGCAAATTTTGTGTCATGCAATTAACTCAGAATGTTAATTCTTCACTATCTCAAAAAGGTCCGATTATATAGGGTGACTAACGGCTGAAATTATCACTAGTGGTGCTTTTTTTTATTTCCGCAGCTGTACCACAAAGTATAGTTTGATCCATCATGTAATTTTTTAACTACTCAATAGATAAGTATAATTATTTATACGTAATTCTACAAGATTTATTTATTATAAAACAAATTTTAAAATTTATAAAACTTTACCCAAAACTAAAATAAATGATATTAAACATAAAGCTATTTTAACACTTTGGGATTAGGCTTGCGCGGCAAATTTTGAGGTCAAAATTGAAAAAATGACCAAGAAAATGACTTTATTTTGTACAAATATGTACAAACAAAGACTTATACTAAATTCTCATCTCATTTTTAATTAGAAATTATTAAAAAAAATTTAAAATCAAAATTAAAAAAATGTTAATAATTTTTTTAGAAAAAAGTTCTTAAAATAATTTCTAATTAAAATTGAGCTGAGAATTTAGGTATAAGTCTTTGTTTGTACATATTTGTACAGCATGAAGTCATTTTCTCAATTTTGACCTCAAAATTTGCCGCGCAAGCCTATTCCCAATGTGTTCAAATAGCTTTATGTTTAATATCATTTATTTTAGTTTTGGCTAAAGTTTCATAAATTTTAAAATTTGTTTTATATTAAATAAATCTTGCAGAATTACATATAAAAAAATATACTTATATATTGAGTAGTTAAAAAAATTGCATGAAAGATCAAACTATGTTTCGTAGTACCTTCTTTGTACATTTTTAAGACTCCTTCGACCCCTTAAATACAACCCCGTTCGTTCACAATACAAATTTGCATCAAAAAATTAGCAGGTAATTTTAGACGTACATCCGCAAAATTCGCTACCACCCAAAACTCAACCTGTAGCGTGGTACAGGCAGACATTTACTTATTTATTGCCCATTTGAATGGAATTTTTCAGTGAATCCGAGTGTAAATCCAAGTGGATTCGTATCCATAGATTCGAATCCGAATAGATTCGGATTCGGATTCATGGGTGTGAATCAAAATTTCGGATTCGGATTCACACTTGCAAATCCGAATCCAGTCGGATTCGGATTCGAATTTACGAATACGAATTCGCCCATCTCTGTCTGGAGGCATAGGGTCCATCTAATTTTCTCTACCCTGTTAGGTTAGGTTTGAATTATCGTCGCACTAGAGCTACACGAGGGCTATTCGCGAGGGGCGTCGTCTTTTAGAACGACAGTCAATTGACGTGCCGACACCTGAATAGGCACCCAACGCAACCGTTAAGGGTGACATCGTACGCAGCGTTAGGACTTTGAAGCATATTTAGCGCGCACTCTTACACAGGGTACTATTCGTCGGACATTTTTGGCTGCACGGGCCGTTTATAAGTCAGCAGTTATTTTGGCGATGCCCGGACCCGAACCTGGTACCTTTCGCATGCTAGGCGAATGCCGGGCTCCCCAGCCCCCACGAAAACACGGGAAAATCCCAATTTCCACCCCAGTAAATCACCAAAAACCGAAGCTGACAGGTCACAACACTGCCCCCCAACCAGAAAACCCAATGCAAATTGGCGTTTCTTTTTTAGGTCCCTCTTTTGTGCTCCGCGGGGCCCTGAGAAGTCCTCCTCGAAGAATAAATAGGGGGTTCTAGAACCACGAAGAAATTGAAACCGGCCCATATGAGTGGGAAAACATGGGAAGGAGTTTTCTCTTCTTCTCCATGATGTAGCATCTTTTTCTCAGGGTTTTCCTGTGGAGTGAGACCCCTTGAAAAAAGCACGCCAGCTGTTGTGTTGTAGGGTTGCCGGGCGTGTTATGGCGGAATAGAAATCGCCAAATTGGCTTGATGCATACTACAACAAGGTCTCAATCTGGCACATACATAGTCATTTATGTAATGAATATGGCAATTATTAATTACGAAGACTTCCCACTGCATTGCTCGTCACTTGATTAAGGTTTAAAAGTAGAAAATCTGTTGAAAATAGCCCTCCAGTCACTCTAGTGAAAATTTGATTCCAACAAATTTAATCGAATTGTAAAATGTTCGAATCGTCCAATTTTACTTAAGTTTAAAATTTTTCATGTAAAAATCTGTTTTTTTAAGTGGATAAGTAAAGAATTTTTATACAAGAAATTGCAACCTTTTTTTTAAACTTATTTATTTCAACAGATTAAAATTATATGTTTTGATCTTTTATTTACTCGACTTAAAAATCGTAAAATTTAAAATAAAAAATCTATACATGGGAGAAATAGTCTCCAGTCAATTTATTTTATAGTTCATTTTACAACACATGATTTATCACAATTTAATGATGATTTCATAGCCGAAAAAATTAATCACTGAAACGGTTATGACTACACTAGCTTTACATATTGTAAATTACAAAAAATATCGCCAACCTCTGCCAAACTGGCGCCAATTTCAGGGATGCAGACATCTTTAGAGTTGTTGAAAACGCAAGGGGGGTCAGGTGTATGTATAAGGGGAGACACTCCCCCACTCCCCCTTAAAAAGATGAATAGTTCCCATTAAGATGAAAAAAAAGATGCTTTTTGCAACTACGGTTATGATCGTAACAGCTGCTAAGAGGAAGGAGCTTTGTGGAAAACATTCTTCAGGGCATCGTGGTAATCCCTCGTTCTTTTATAGAATGTTTTTTAGAGGGTGGGATAGCCTGATATTGTGGAGTGTTGGGTGACTTAACGTTCCACTAGAGCTGTATAATGGGCTATGGATGAAGGTTTTTTTTTTCTAAGGAATGATGGATCTGGGAATAAGGGTTTTTCCTACTACGTCTAATGGTAAATTTTAGTAGTTCAGTAAATTTTAAAGGTATTTGGTAGTAAGAAATTTTGTTCATATAGGCCAATATTCACATGTATATACTCCTTTACACTAATAAAAAATATTTTGGTATTTTGGTCAAGAGGTAAGAGTTTAAATGAGAAATTTATTTATATAATATTGATGTAATACATAGTGGAGTACATATTGAAGTCCGACTTTATTTGTCTTCTTCAGTGTGGTTCGTTAGAACCTCAAAATACGATCCTTTTATAAATTTACATTTTCAATTAAAGAACTTAGTGGAAGAACGTGATAAGTGATAAAAAGGTGAAAACGAGAAAATAAGCTTTTAAGATTTTTGTTTGCACTTAGATACGTTAAAAACGGCACCAACACAAAAGATTAAGCATGATTTTTATGAAAAAGGGGAAACTTGTTATCGTAGAAGTTACTGATACGTTCATTGACACAAAAATCTCAATTTTTTCAAAAATGTCACTTAGCGCGTTCTTCCACTAAGCTCTTCAATTGAGAGTGATTTATACATAAAATCTTGTAACTTTGTCAGTTTCTCCTATAGTGAATTTTGAAGTTTTAATTGCAATTCTTTTATTTTAGATGGAAAAACGTTCATCTTAGCCAAGTCCGGGAGCAATGTGAAAGATTTCAAGTAATCCTTTGGGAAAACAAGCTGTATTGGTAAGCCAAGTTTTGGTTCATTTAAATTCGAATTATTTAACTGTTTGAATATGGTAATTTAAAACTATTCAATACAACAAGTGTAGTTTTATTTGGTTCGTTGTAAACAGACAGTAATTTCTTTTTTCTCTTGACGAGGGCTGTTAAAGTAGGTTGGATAAAGTTTAATTGCATCAAAAGCTACTTTTAGCTTTGTTATAAGTGTGATTTAAACCAGGAATAACTGACTGAAACAAATTTTCAAAGACTAGTTCTGACGATGCTTCTTAACTTGAATAAACACACAAAAAAATGAGATCCAAAACAAATGACAGGCCCACACTAATCCGGAAAAAAAAGCTGTCCAAAAATAACGGCGGTGGCTCCGACTTGGTTGATTCACGGCTTAGGCTGTAGAAACAGATGTGAACCGTAATCGGGATTTAGAAAATAACTATTATCATAACTCAAGGAATCTTGTGTGAAATTGTGTTATATTTAGGTCTGGTAATTCTTTCTCTAAATAGACTTAAATAAAATAAGCTTTTGGGGAAGAAAACTTTATTTGGGTGACTCGACTCCAGCCAGATGTATTATTGCGCCTTTAAAATTAAACTTAAGGGAAACGCCAAAAACTTATTTCAGGGACAATATATAATTTGACATCTATATAATAAAAGAAAGTGTCTGTGTGTATGTCTGTGTGTATGTCTGTGGATCGCAAAAGTCCTACTTAGACTGCACTAAAAAATTCGAAATTTTTAATATAGATTCCTTTTAATACCTACGTGTGCACATGAGGCTTAGTTTTTTCATATTTGATTGTGATTTTTTAATTAATATAATTGGTTTCAAAAATACGTCATCCACGTGGGATTGCGAGACCATAACATGGCTTGAAAATACATGGACCGGGCCGCATATTTCGAATCCTTACATTCAACCGACACTATGACAGTGACGTCAGGCTACTGGGCGGGGAAATGAAAAGTCTTTATGAAAGTGTCTCCTGAAGAGAATAAAGGGCAATCAAAAAATTGTGATTACACTGCGAAAATTTACTTAAAGGTTAAATTAGCGATTGTCAAAGAAGACTGACAAATTTGTAAGGGTTCGTATTGATTTTTTTTAGCAATATGACTACGATTAACTATCATTCAATAGAACAGAACATTTATTATATCTAATAGACACATATAGCTAATTCATAGAAACATATATTCAGTAATTTTTAAATCATTAAATAGGAGAATGAGAAACAAGTGTTTATTAATATCAATAATATATTGTCAGTAAATAACTTCTATTTAAAAAAATATTTATTGAATCCCCAGTTAAGGGAGTGTAATTACATTATCACAGGCTTTGTGAAATATATAGGAATACATTCCGAATATAGGGATAGATTTCGAATCCGGTGTATTATTTGAGAACATGTTTTAGCAGGGTAAAAATGAAGCTTAACTATGTTTAGGTACATGAAATTATTCGGAAGCCTTGAAACCTGTATATTAATTGCACATTCGATTAAAAAATTAAGTAAAAACATTTATTAAAAGAGGAGGGGAGTTCTTATTTAATTCCGATGTTTCCGGAAAAAGGAATATTTTTTAAAACTATTTTAGTAAAATTCAAGAATGTTTTTTTTTTTAATGTTTGCTATATTAGGTAGGATTGAGTTTCTGTACTGGAAATAGATGGCAGCACGAGCACAAAATTCGAGATCTAAAATCTGTCATTTGCGCTCAAAACATCTAAAATTATCTAGCTATAATAATCATCACTTCAATTTGCACATATAAACACCATTCAATATTTTTTCAGCTAATTTTAGTATTTTTTTGTGTGAATAATTAAAATCTCGAAATAATGATGAACCCTACAAAACAATAATTGCTTACAGAACGCTCATTGCACCAAGACGGCCAATGATTGGTTACATTTATTTCGTTCCCGCCCAGCAAGTCTGACGTCACTGTCATGGTGTCAGTTGAATGTAAGGATTCGAAATATGCGACCGGGCCGAAACGGGGGCTTGAAGCCTTCCTCTATTAGTTTGATTGGTTGAGATATATGCACTCGCCCTAAGGCTGCTTCATCCTCTATTAGTGTTTGCTTTTTTTAAGTGCGCATGTACTAACACGAATTTAATTTTGTTTTGATTTTGAGTGCATTTTCACAAGTAAGCATGCCTCTAAAAGGAAGCAATGCGAAGTTAACGGGTTCCCTGTAAGGCGGGACCATACTGCTAGTTTATCAATAAAATAATCAATTTTTTTAAAAAATTATATTCGATAAAAACTATGGGTTTGTAACAACACGACTTTCAATTACTGCTCAATAAATATATTTATAAACCCCATAAGATAATTTCAATAACTTTAAAACATAAAAGGTTCTATGGCAGCTACTAGTCGCGATTTTCTATTATTACGACTACATTTCTTCTTAGTATGACTTCCCTTCCAACATATACTAAAAACTGGTGTACCGAAGTCCATAGATCATTAAGTTCGAGCTCTAGAATAGTTTCAGACAGACAGACAAACAAATGTCCAAAAATTACTCTTTTTAGAATCAGCACCCTCCAAAACGAATAGGATGCACACAATCTTCATGTAGAATTTTCGACACCATTGCAATACTTTCATTACCTTATTTTCTCATTTCGGTAATTGAATTCTTTATTTTTCATATTCGGTAATTTAATTCCTTATTTTTCATATTCGGTAATTGAATTCTTTATTTTTCATATTCGGTAATTGAATTTTTTATTTTTTCACATTCGGTAATTGAATTCCTTATTTTTTCATATTCGGTATAATAAAATTACTTATTTTTCATATACAGTAATAGAATTCCTTAATTTTCATTTTCGGTAAATGAAAGTTAAAAAAAAAAATACTCCAACCTTGCGAATCTTTTACAAGTAAACACGTGTACTAAATTTCACAGTTCCGCAGGTTGACCTAAAAAAATGCCAAAAAAAGATTGACACATCTTAAAATACAAAAAAATCTGTGTCTATCGAATTACACGTCAAATAAATACAGGGGGCTATTCTGGGAAAACCCTGGCAAGGATGGGAAAATACAACCTGGCATTCCTTCGCGGCAAAATACCTGGAAGCCAAGTCATCAAGTTTTTTTGCCGCTTTGGTCTTACGGATGGTTGAGGAAATACCAACGTTCATTCATTGGTATCTAAAAATAATAGCTATAAACGGCCACTTGTTTAAATTACTGTGAGCTAATTAGCAAGACTTAGGGTTAATTATCGATGGGTTGTTAGCAATAACTTCATTCATTCTCAAAAGGTAAAAACACTTTTAACGTTGAACTAAATTCACCGATAAGTTGCTACGTCATTAACACTTTCCGTCCCAGTGATGTCATTTGGCATGTTTCTGACCAAAATTTAAAAAAAAAATAGGGCTGACATCTATTGGATTCAATAACAAATATTTTCTAATAGAAAAAAGTTTGAAGAATCAATGATGTGCTTTTTTATATCATAAATAGCTATAGACGATCAGAAAAAAAATTCCAAATTGATGTGCCAAATTGTCATTGGGACTGAAAGAGTTAAATTCAGTTTAGTAATATTCAATTCAATTGAACAATACAAACATGAGAGCATATTAAAAATGTTAGGCGTCGTTAAATTTGGACTAATATAATGTTCAATTCAATTAAATTACAAAAGTATAAGCAGATTAAAAGTAAGAATGCCCATACATATATGATGTAATTAAGGGGGTTTCTTTTCGCTTAAAATCTATAACTTTTTTTCCCTTCTACATTTTTAAGTATACATTTTTTTAAATTTTTTTCTATGAAACGTGCAAGTCTATTTTATAATGAATATTAATATTCTTTTATGCTTTTCGTTGTAAAATGAATTGCGTTAACAATTTACTTACTAAAGAAAAATGAAATAAATAGCACAATTTAAATGTATGGTTCTTAAAACATATCTAAAACAGCCATCATACTCGATAAATACAAGCAATAATGTATTTAAACTTCCATTTAAAAACATTTACTTTTTGAGCTGTACAGTACTTTGTAAAGTTCCATTAGGATATTTTTCTGCGCTTTTAAAGCATTTCATATACAAAAACATCTTTTTTCACTTCTACTAAACCGAAAAATTTTCCGGAAAACATCCGGAATTATTGAATCTTTTTATTGGGGCAAACGATTTCGTTGAAATACATTTTTATAAATTTTTCCTCTTTCGCTTTTCGAATGGCTTAAAATGGCTGTTTTTGGTTGCAGAAAAATGCAACTAGGAAATTTCGGACAAAAATAGTCGTACCTCATTCCGAACTGCTAAGTGGTAAATAATTTGCTTCAGGCGAGTCTATGTACATGAAATACCGCTTAGCAAAAACTGAAAGTCTATTTCACTAACCTAATATCATTTTTGTTTCCTTTTCTCACAATGAAAATGTTTCAGTTGATGTAACACCATTGTTTTCATATTTCACCGTACTGCACTTTCATTGGTTGAGTCGCTTTCCTTTTCAAAATGACCGATAAAGATGAAAAGAAACTTTTCTTTCAATGTAAGGTTTCTTTAGCGAACGTTTAGAGCAACCAGCAGCATCGCAAGAAGTTTGCATTTAAAAATTTAATAAGTAAAATATTCTAAGAAAACTCGTTTTTGAATACCAAAACAAAAATAATTCCACACAACAAATGAAAACAAACCGTAGGAGCTGTTGCCGCCACGTCGTGAAACAACCCCTTTCGCGATTTTCATTTTTAATTCATTTTTTATATACTTAAATTTCGATTGCAGTTCCTTTAATTAGAAGTTCCTCTAATGTGTAATATAGTTCAATCAGTAGTGTAGGTTAGGCTAGGTTTGAATTATCGTAGCACTAGAGCTACACGAGGGCTATTGGTGAAGGGCGTTGTATTTTAGAACCACAGTCAAGTGACGCACCGACATCTGAATAGGCACCCAACGTAACCGTTAAGGGCGACATCGTACGCATAGTTAGGACTTTGAAGGATATTTAACGTACACTCCCTCACAGTATTATTCGTCGGACATTTTTGGCTGCACGGGCTGTTTATAGGTCAGCAGTTATTTTGGCGATGCCCGGACCCGAACCTGGGACCTTTCGCATGCTAGGCGAGTGCCTAACCGACTGGGCTCTCCAGCCACGCAATCAGTAGTGTAGTTTCACTAATTGTAGTTTTGGTCGTAGTTCCAATATCTTAAAGGGAGAAAATATCCTGGTTTAAAATTTTTGGCGAAAATTATAACGCCAAAAAGAATTATCTTTTTTATCCTTGGCCCCAAGGTGCTATAAGAGTTACTGCGCTTCAACTTTGATTCCTCCTCCATGTGCATTACACGTTTATCAACCTAAAAAATCAAACGCTGTTTTTCATCATCACGGGGATTTTTATTGAAAAGAAAAAGCAGCATTTTTGATATAAAAGTTGCTTGTAGCAAATGAAAAGATTGCAGAGATGGATTGACATAACTTCGGGCTCAACATGCGTGAGCGTCGGAACAAAAAGGACCTAAGTCCACTGAGCTGACTCGGCCCGTTTTCATTCTGAAACTGCCATTTATAAACTTACTTTCGTTTTACACTTATTTATTCCGGTTATGTTTGTCGTAGGTTCCCGCATGATTTACGAGGGCAATGTCAACTTAATTGGAGCTTCACACACGAAAAAATATCGTATAATTACCGTTTTATCAAATATATTGTTACGTTAATGGGTGCTTCACATTACAAAAGACTTCGAAATCCTTTTGATAAATAAAGTTTTCTGTTCCTTTTAACAGCATGATTTCTATAATCCCGACCTGGTTCTACTAATAAGTTCAAACCCCCATGTCTCCCTGCTTGATGATTCTCTTTTGTCGTGTCTATGACATTGCCGAAATGCGAATGTTAAGTCAAATAAAACCATGAGTTTTGATAACCACGTCTGCAATTTTCTTTATATTACTGTCATAAAGACCTATTAATGATGGCAGAACTCCAATGTCTCTCGAATTGGCCGGGCATTCAAAAATGAGGTTTTGTGTAAGCTGCGTATCTGGGCAGTTGTAACAGTTTCTATACACCTTCCTGCCCTCTTTGTCCATGCCACTGTGGTGATTGGTTCTTATATAGTCTGGCGCTTGATGAATGTGAATAACTAAATTAAATCTCCTCTTGTTCTTCTATTTCCCAGAGGATACATACTCAAGGATTTTAATTTGCTCTCATAATCCAAACCTAATAAACCATTAATCAATTTCCTGAACTTATAGCTTTATTCATTAACGACTTAAAATCTCTGCGTTACACCAATGGGGAAAAGACCTTTGCTATCCTGCCAGAAGTGTTCTAGAGAACAGGCGGAAAACCTGACCATCATCCTAGACTGTCTGGGACTTTCCAGACTTTACAAAAATCCAATTCTGGTTGATGGACTTTTTGAGAGTGACTAACATCATATACCTGGTTAAGCTCTGCTATACCTAGGAGATTAGCAACAACAACAACGACTAATACGATCGAAAAACCAAAAATAAACGTTATTTATAATTTTAGTAATAAATACTAAATTCATAACATATTAAAAACTTATATTGATAAGTCTTCTGAAGTGCTTCACAGTGAAGTGCAGTTCGTTGCCACTACAGTTACTCTTGCGTTATTTTGTGCGGATATCTAAGATAAAACCGTAAAGGCGATATATTTCTTCGTCTCGTGTAAAAGCCTAATAGACTTAACATTACCACCGTAAGATCAGTAAACATCACCGTAATATGTGAAACGAGCAATATATTTTATTATTTAGTTTGATAGTTTTGAATGTTTTATAACAAAAATGGGTCAAGTTAGAAATGGACTTGCGTCTTGATTGCCCTGACTCACTCAAATGCCACAGAAAAGTGGATGTATTGGTGACTGTCGTCAGAAATTCGTTCGTTTTTAGAGCCTTTTCGGAATTTTATTATTTTTTTGCTCTTAAAAACTCCGTATTGAGGTTGCGATTACGTTACTGAGATTGGAAATGTTTTATTTTATATACGTTCCAATTCGATTTCCGTATTGCCCTTTTATATTGGCATGAGACATAACATAAAAAGATTTTAGGTTTTTTTTTATGGTTTGTGGTATTTAGCCATTAAAGTTCAACACGGGCTGGGACGGTATACGTCATAATGCGTTGGATCGTTGCGACAGTTTTGTTTTAATTTGTTGATATAACGAAGTGGTGGAAAACATGCTTGTAATTAACTTGTAAAGCAATACTTAAGATTTACTAGAAATTCAACAGTAACTAGAATTTCCTAAGTAATGCCTGGATTCTTTGGGACTGCTATATTTTTCTTGACATTTTTGTGCCTTCAAAAAAAAAAAAAAACAAGTGTGTTCGAAGGAAAATTGTCTGCTTGTTACTTTCAATTACCTAATCAGGAATATAAGTTAATGAAAGTATCAGAAATGGAAATGCTGCGTCTCCTACACTCTTAAAACAAACGAGTGATTTTAACTCTGTCTGAATTAAATTTAACTCCTTTCGGTGTCAAAAATGCACCTTCATTATAGGAATGAATTTCACTCTTTTGTTTTGTTAAACTTCGAACAATCTTAACAACATACGAGCGATTTTAAGGCAATCAGGGGCGTTTTAGGGCGATTACGAGCGATTTAGGATGAATTTCACTCATTTCCAGTGTCGAAACTGCACTTCTCCTATTGGAGTGGATTTCACTCTTTTGTTTTAAGAGTGTACACGTTTTGGATGATGCCGATTGCAAAATAGTTTTTCGAACATTTGTCCGTCTGTCTGAAACCCTTCACAGCTCGAACTTAAAAGAGCTACAGACTTCAAATCTGGTACACGAGTTCCTAGTACCGTTGGACGTCATAATACGGTTTTCGAGCTTGTGCGAGTTGCTATGGAACTTTTTAGGTTATAAAGGTATTAAAAGGCATTATCGTATAGGGTATATAATTACACTTAAATGTTGAGTTGAATTAACATCGCACTAGAACTACCTTTATATGCATTGATTTATTGAGTGGTTTTTATAAGTAGAGTGATAATTAATAGTGGTGTTACACATCCCTAGTTTTGGCAAATTAACACCTGCCCACAAGACTCGGCATTCCTTTATAAAAAAATTTCAAAATCGAACCCCACACAATAAATAAGGCAACATTTTACATTTCCTCTTCACTCCATCCTCCTCTTCACTTCCGTCCCCACTACACTCCTTGCCAACCTAAGTTGGATAAATAAAAATATGCTATGGGGAAGATCCTTCCGCACATGTAAAGAGTTCCATAGATTTGTGAATCCATCCAGAAAACATGTTTAAAGCATTAGGGATAGACCGATGCATCGGCGCCGATTGTTTGAAAAATTTACCATCGGCCTTGCCATCGGCGGCCGATGGTAGTTTAGTGAAAAAAATCGGCCATCGGCCTCAAAAAACATCGGCCAACCGATGTTATCCGATGTTTTTTGGTTTTTTTGTCGCGATTTCCGTGACTTACAGCTCGCCGTAGTTTCGCGACTTTCGGATCGCCGTAGTTTCGCCAATTTCAAATCGCCGTAGTTTCACGACTTTCGGATCCCCGTAGTTTCGCGACTTTCGAATCGCCGTAGTTTCGCGACTTTCGAATCGCCGTAGTCTCGCGACTTTCGAATCGCCTTAGTTTCGCGACTTTCGGATCGCCGTAGTTTCGTGACTTTCGCATCGCCGTAGTTTCGCGACTTTCGAATCGCCGTAGTTTCGCGACTTTCGAATCGCCGTAGTTTCGCGACTTTCGAATCGCCGTAGTTTCGCGACTTTCGAATCGCCGTAGTTTCGCGACTTTCGGATCCCCGTAGTCTCGCGACTTTCGGATCCCCGTAGTCTCGCGACTTTCGGATCCCCGTAGTTTCGCGACTTTCGGATCTCCGATTTCCGCGTCATTCGGATCCCGGAGTTTTGCGACTTTCGGATCCCCGTAGTTTTGCGACTTTCGGATCCCCGGAGTTTGGCGACTTTCGAATCGCCGTAGTTTCGTGACTTTCGAATCGCCGTAGTTTCGCGACTTTCGTATCCCCGGGATTTCGCGACTTTCGGTTCCCCGTAGTTTCGCGATTTTCGGATCCCCGGACTTTCGGAATACCGATTTCCGCGACTTTTGGATCCCCGATTTCCGCGACTTTTGGATCGCGGTAATTCGCGATTTTCGGATCCCCGGAGTTTCGCGATTTACCATCTTATGGATTTTCCGAATTTTGTATATTTTTTTCCATCGGCCATCGGCATCAACCATCGGCCGATGGAAAGCGGGAAACATCGGCCCATCGGCCGATGTAATTTTTGAACAATCGGCCAACAATCGGCATCGGCCCATCGGCCGAAATTCGCCATCGGTCGATCCCTATAAAGCATTAATTTCGTTTAAGGTCTAACAGAATTGAAGATTATTTGAGAAAATTTCGCAATTTGATCAGAATAAAAAAGTGTATTTTGGTTAAATTGTATTCAAATCATTTTGTATGTAAATATTACCGAACAAGAATTTTTAACTAACGGACCAACCGCGCTTTTCCCTCTGCCTTTTTACTCTTTCTTTTTACCCAAGTTACACTCTTAGAAATAACACTTTCATTTTTGACGATTCATGAATCCTCAAGCCTCATTCCGTTAATTTTGAAAATTGTTTCGTCAAACTATCACGTGACTTTTGAGTAAAAGCGAATCCTCACTTTTACGATCGTGATTTGACGATTTCCTATCTTGATTTTGAGGAAACTGAATCTCATTGTTGTACTCACATGCTCAAAAATGACGAAATATTTCTTTAGATTAGACGACATTCAAATCCTCATAAAAATGACGATTCAAATTTTCTCACTTTGAGGAAACGAAAACTCGGAGCATTTGCCAGTAACGGAATCGTCAAAATTAAGGAAAAATTTCGTCGTTTTTGAGCATTCATTTTTTAGAGTGTAGGTAGGCACGAAGTGTAGTAAATAAAGGAACATCTCTCCATTCCATCTTCACTCCATCCCCTCCTCTCAACTTCCGTCCCCCACCAGGATTGAACTCACTTCACTTCCACTGTAATCTCAGACGACTTGTCTTCAGACCATCTGCGCACCACCAACCCCCGGAACAAAGAGATTGAAGACACGGAACGATTTTACTTTGAGGTTGTAGTGGAGGGTTTTATTGAAACAACCATATTGATTTGAGGTTCCTTTTTACGGATTAGGGCTTTGAAGATATTTGCGAAGACAATAGTTTGGGGGTTTGCTATAAAAATAAATTTCCTTTTTTGTTGATATGCAGAGATTGGTAAAGTATAAAAAAATCTTAATTAAGTTTTACAATTGAAGAGCCCAATGGACGATTCGAATTGGGCGGAGCGTTGTTGTTTGTGGGATAGCAATGTTTGACGTAGATGATGACGCCATCGTAGACTTGTGTCTTCTAGTTAAGACGAATTAACTTCCAGATGGTTTAAGGGGCTATAAGACAACGTAGCTGTGAGACTTCACAGCAGACGTGAACGTTCCAGTTACTCATTTGGACTTGTCGAAATTCGCAAAATAAAAAAAAGGGATAATTGTATTCCCGATAATTAAAAAAAACTGAATATTTTATTAATTACTGTGTATGTTGAAAATTTCAGAAAAAATGAAAGAGAAAGGAGCTTAAATTAATTTAAACCTTTACGATGACTTTACGAATACCATGAACACCTTCATTTCCGAATAAAAAACGTTGAGTCTTACGACGACTTTGTGAATACCATCCATTAACACCTTCATTTCGAAATACGCGACGACCTTGTGAACACCATTAACACCTTCATTTCCGAATAAAAAACGTTGAGTCTTACGACGACTTTGTGAATACCATTAACACCTTCATTTCGAAATACGCGACGACTTTGTGAACACCATTAACACCTTCATTTCCGAATAAAAAACGTTGAGTCTTACGAAGATTTTGTGAATACCATTAACACCTTCATTTCGAAATAAATTGTCCGACTTAAATTTTTCAAGATTATGGTCTTAGCTTGTTTTATTTAGATAAACTTTTAAAGAAAGCTCATTTTAGCTTGGAAAATTTTCTTGCCTATAGTCGTTAATGGACCGAGCTTGTGAATTGATGAATAGATAGCAGAGTAATACTATTGTAGTTCGGATAATTGGAGTTTTATCACTAATATAAAAAAGTTAATCCTTTATGTGAAGTTATTGGAAATTCTAAACCAGCTCGACATTAACATCAATCAATAAACCCTAAACTTCACCAAAATCCATTTTTAACGATCATATTCTTAACTTCCCTCATAGATCATTTCCAAAGCGGGGAAACACCCTAATATCCGCATTTTTGCATCTATTCGTCTTTAAAACTCACAAAACATTTGAAGAGCTTAGTGGAAGAACGTGCTAAGTGACATTTTTGAAAAAAATTGGATTGTTGTGTCAATGAACACGTTATTCCCTCTTTTAAAGATAACAAGTTCATCCTATTTATACACTCTCAAAAATGAATGCTCAAAAACGACGAAATTTTCCTTCATTTTGACGATTCCGTTTACTGGCAAATGCTCAGAGTTTTCCTTTCCTCAAAGTGAGGAAATTTGAATCGTCATTTTCATGAGGATTTGAATGTCGTCTAATCTAAAGAAATATTTCGTCATTTTTGAGCATGTAAGTACAACAATGAGATTCAGTATCCTCAAAGTCAAGATACAGAATCATCAAATCAAGATCGTAAAAGTGAGGATTCAAGTTTACTCAAAAGTCACGTGATAGTTTGACGAAACAATCCTCAAAATTAACGAAATGAGACTTGAGGATTCAGGAATCGTCAAAAAATGAAAGTGTTATTTCTGAGAGTGTAAACTTAACTTTAAGTGTATTTTTTTTTACCCTTTGTAAGTGCTTTATTTTATGTTTTTAAGTGCAAACGAAAAACTTCAAAGCTCCTTTTCTCGTTTTCACCTTTTTGTCACTTAGCACGTTCTTCCACCAAGCTCTTCGCTTGGGTGTCTTGCGAGAAAGAAAAAATAAAACAAATTCCTTACTTAAAAGAAAAATCGAAATGTATAGAATTTGCATGTTTCGTAAATAATCTTTGCGTGACAGTTAGAAAATTAATAGCCTGTAAAATATTCCAACATTTTCCGTGTTTTCTTATGCTTATGTCCTCTGAGATAAGGGTTACTCCCCATATGCTTAGAAATGCTTTATTTTGAAAGCACTGAAAGTTTTGGTAAAGAGAAGTTTTTTTGTTTGTAAAACTATGTAAAGTCGAAAAAAAATTGTTAGCTAGCACTATTTATATCATAGAAGACAAAGTATGTAAAATTGATGAAATATTAATTCATTAATATAAATTCAAAAAAAACTTTGAATGTTACTCGTTCGTATGCATTATTTAAAATAATATTTCTAATGAAAGCTATCTTTGTAACTACTTGCAATCGTTTAATAAAACTATTTTTTTAAATCAACTTAAAACTTTAATATTATAAAATTACAATGTTATTCTAAATTTTGCCAAATATGTCCTTATAGTTTATGATTTAATACGATTTAAATTTTAAAAAACTGCTGCACGATATTTTACTTACAATTTCAACAAGATTTTTATCGATTCTTTAATCTAACCATTTTTGGTCTAAGAGAAAAACAACACAAAAACAAGAAATTAGACAGATTTTTTTATTAATCCTGTTGTTTATGCCACATAACCTGTGAAATGGCTCGATTAAAAACACATTAAACATCAGAGAGCAGTTCTAAGTAACAGTGACGGTCACACGCAAACCACTTGTTTTTCTTGTTCACTTGAAATAACAGGAAAACAGACTTGCAGGATGTTAGTTTTTCATTTAAAGGCGAGTCAGCGCACCAGGAATGATTAAGAAAATATTATCTTCAGAAATAGTGGCTATTTACTAAAGGGGCTTGCCAAAGAAATTTCCGGACTTGTATCACTAACATACACTCTCAGAAATAACACTTTCATTTTTGACGATTCATGAATCATCAAGCCTCATATTTTAATTTTGAGGATTGCTTCGTCAAACTATCACGTGACTTTTGAGTAAGCGCGAATCCTCACTTTAACGATCTTGATTTGACGATTCTGTATCTTGATTTTGAGGAAACTGAATCTCATTGATGTACTCAAAAATGACGAAATATTTCTTTAGATTGGATGAAATTCGAATCCTCATAAAAATGACGAATCAAATTTCCTCACTTTGAGGAAAGAAAAACTCGGAGCATTTGCCAGTAAATGGCATCGTCAAAATTAAGGAAAATTTCGTCGTTTTTGAGTATTCATTTCTGATAGTGTAGGGTCAAGTGGGGTAAGTGTGATTGGGGGTAAGTGTGATAAACAGCTCTTGTAACTTTGGAAATCATTCTAAAAATCTGAAAGTTTGCAATATATAACATTAGACCACTTATAATTAAACTAAAAAGAAAAATTGACCTTATTTTTTGTTTAAAGAAAGCTTTGAGCTTTTGAATTTAAGTGCAACTGTCTTCTTTTTATGTGGGTCTTTCTATGTGGGGTAAGTGTGATAAAACAGCAATGGATTTTGAAATGCAAATTTTGTACACTTAAAATTGGAATTCAAACATATAATTTTTTTTTTCTACATATGTATGTTTCTTATAATAATTCACTACCAATTTTAGGATTTGGAATTTACTTGAAGCAGAGAACGAATTTTCTTAATGAAAAATGCAGAAACCCAATCCCACTTACCCCACTTGACCCTACATAAAACAATTTAAGGGGAATAAACACTACCTAAGTATTGTTTTTTACGATTTTAAATGCGTGTCTGTTTTGTTTGATTTGAATTAACAACGCACTAGGGTTCGAAATGGACGCTAGTAGCAAAATGATACTAAATCCTACATATTTTTTGCAACTTTTAAGTCGATTTAGCAGCAAATAGTGTGTGTTTTTAATTTCACTACTGCCTTTTAAGTTGTTTTTCAAATATATCGCCAAAAAATAGTTATCTATCACAAAATAGATTGTGCAATGTGCAAAGCTTCCAAAATATCTTTATTAAAAAATTATCTGTTGCAATTTATGCGTCGTATTTTATTTTAAAAAAGTAACACAAATAAAAACAAAAAGAACTGGGGCAAATCTAAAAAGTTTAGGAACAGGAAGCTTAATATCCTCTAATTTATTTTAGTCAAGAAAAAAAAACGAGGCAACAAAGTGTAACTTTCACAACTTAATTGATTACCACTTTTTCGCTCCCACATATTTCAGCAGCATTTTAAACCAGTGCCAACTTTGTTTTTCTCTAACACCTTTTCACAGTTGCCACTCTTTTTTTCCCTCATCACAAACTGACTTATTTTGGGCTCCACCCAAAACTGTAAGCGAAAGATTTTTTTAAAAATATTTGTAATGAGAGACACGTGGTCTAATCAAAAACAATAATCAAGTCTTTGATTTGTTTCGGAATAAGTTTTTTTTAGTTCCTTGCGTTGGACGAACCGAACCCACTTCCAGGAACGAGTAGAAAATAGGCCCGACTTATTTTACACCAGTTTAAGATGTTACAATGAGTAAACAGATTTTTTTTCGTTTACCCATTAACGGCGATTGGCAAGAACATTTTTCAATGCTTTCTGCTTAAATTTATCTAGGGTAGACCAACCAGTGAATGAACGTTTAAGACGTCACGTTAGCCAGTGAATGAACACCAGGATATAATGACCAGGACTACCAACCATTGTCAGATAGGCTTCCTACTACACGGGAGGAAGTCAGTGTTGCCAATCCATATAGTGGAATGATTTTCAATCCTTATTTTTTTTTAATTATATTTACCAAATGTTCATTCACTGGTCAGTCTACCCTAAATAAAAATATATATAAGACAAACGAAGACTGTAGTACAAAGACTGTCCATTTATGAAGGACATATTAAGTCACAATAACAAAACGAATTTTAAAAACTTGAAGTTAACTTCCGCTGAAACTGGCGCTCAAGGTAACGAACCCATCTCGTTTGGTTTCGTGACCTTGAGCGCCAGTTTCAGCGGGAGCTTAGAGTATCTGCTTGTTAAATTAAATTGTTACCTTGAGAAAATCAAGGTCACGCTCAAATGGCTGCTGGAATCAAACGCTCGAAGCGTGTAACTGCGGTGTAACACTTCCTTACCTTATCATACATTCATTTGTTATTTTTAACTTGAGATTTAAAAAAAATATGTTCGGTGGCACTTGGTTAACTACGAATAATAAGCAACCATTTTTATATTTTTTTAATCTTTAATGGGCATCTATTGAGCGGCATCATTAGTGCTGAATGAAAATAAATTGTTTCCCAAACCGCGATTGGTGGATGCATGTCACGTGGGAACAGAACACCGATCGAATAATATCGGCAATAAAAGGTGGAAGGAAAAACGTCAAATATATAAAGATTATCGGGGGAAGAACAGCTTGATTGATTAGGAGTCGTCCCGTAATTGTGTCAACTTGGCGGACATTGGCGACAGGAAACCGGTTTCTCTCTTTCTTCTTCGCTTGGTCCAAGCGTCAGAATCGTGCATCGCGTGAATCTCAGTAAAAAAAAAAATTCTTGAAACTGATTTCTTTACACCATTTTAGGCGATTACTCGCTATCATCACCAAAGAGGCCGGTTGAGGAAAGTTTTCTACGAAATTAAGCGGTTTTTCTTCAATACTTCTTCGTATATATTTTTTTTTCATGTTAGCATTATTCATGCCTCATGAAAAGAAATTCGATATTTCCAAAGAAATACTGTGACAGATATTTCATTTTAAAAACAATGCACCCCTCTTAACAAAAAAGAAAAGTTTTACTGAAACACTTTTACTGAAAGTTTTACTAACTGATTACAACTAGAACCGTTCTCCAACAATAACCCAACCACTTAATCGAAGCGCCCATGTGCCACCGCGTACCAATCCCAATTTCCAATTCATTTACTTTTAAATTGCTTTGGGCGCGGCCGGTACAGATACCATGAAATCAAAACGCCTTTGCCTTTTAACGAAAGAAAGAACAAAAAAATCCACCTAGTCCAATAACTGAACTGAAATAGAGTCATTAAAGTTTTATACCTTACCATTATGCAAATTTTTTTCTCTCTCTGTGTTGTATAAAAAGATTTTGATGTTTGCTCGGTGTTGTATAATTTCGGCTTAGAGTAAATTGTTAGTAGAATTTGATGGAGAGCCTCCTTTTTCGTGTTTGGCGATGTTTGGTTTGAAGTGTTTTGTGTATTGAGTGGAGATTGTTGCTTTTAGGATAATTTGGAGATTGTTGCTTTCAGGATAATTTTTAGATAGAATAGGAAGTGTAGTAATGTATCAGTTAATGTTTATTCGTGAAACATAAGGTGTGATTTTATAAATCGATACAGTAAATTCAACGAAATACCCAGATTACAGAACACTAGTTATGCTAGTCTATTATTATATTGTGCCTTTATAAAATTGATACCGTGATAAAATACATGTTAAATTATTTGTTCATGCCGTTTTAAAATAAACAAAAAAGGTTTCTGTTCTGTGTAATTTTAATAACAGTACGAAAGGGTAATTTTACAAAAAGTATTCGAAGCATATTTAAAAAGTGGGAATACAGAGACCTCTGTAAGTTATCTACATTTATTATTAAAAAAAAAACAGCTTACAAAAATACTCAATACAGCCGGGGAAATGTGGCAGAGAAAATAGTGTTTTTCCCATTGGATTAACATTGAGGCACTTGAGTTTGGCAATATCATGGCTTAAAAAAAAATTGAGATTTTTGTGTCAATGAATAAGATATTCCCTCCATTAAAAATAACTTAAAGTTTAGAAAAGTTGAAAGCTTGTTAAGTATATTTTTTATCTTTTGCAAGTGCCGTTTTTAACGTATCTCAGTGCAAACGAAAAACTTTAAAGCTCATTTTCACCTTTTTTGTCACTTAGCACGCTCTTCCACTAAGCGCTCTTCATTTTTCCGCATTAAAAAAGCATTTCATGGACTTTAACCCACCCCTTTCAACACGCGTAGTCCAGAATATTAATAAATATCATCAGACGATAACCATAATTCTAAATCGTCTGCACTAAACCCGATAATTACCCCCTCATATTAGTCAAATACATCACGGTCGCTGATGCCCGCCCACAGCAATATTTAACCAATACATTAATCACAACACATAACTTCATGAGGGTAGAAAAAAAAACGACAACCAGGTGAAGAAGCTATATGTAACTGAAACCTTATGTTTTGTTACATTTATCGTAATGGGAATGTTTCATCTGATGTAATGCTCATGTTTTCATTTTTATAGATAGACCGAATTTCATTAGTTGCTTCGGTTTCACTTTTAAAATGACCGATAGAGATGAAAAGAATTTTTTTCTTTATAATCTATGCAAGCTGTTTTTAACAAATGTTTTAGAACAATCAACAGCACAGCAAGAAGTCGGCATTAAAAAAATTTAATAAGTAAAATATTCTTTAAAAACTCATTTTCGAATACCCAAACAAAAGAAATTTCAAGCAACAAATGAAAACAAACCGTTGGAGCTGTTGCCATCCACGACGTGAAACAACCCATAGGAGAGAAAAAAAACGCTTCACGGACTTTAACCCCTTTCAACACGCGTAGTCTGGAATATCAAAAAAAAATTAGCAGACGATAACTATAATTTGTAAAATCGTCTGCACTAAACCCGATAATTATCCCTTCATATTAGTCATATACATCACGGTCGCTGATGACCGCACGCAGCAATATTAACCAACACATTAATCACAACATATAACTTCCTTAGGGTCGAGAAAAAAATGACAACAAGGTGAAGAAGATATGTAACTGAAACCTAATGTTTCGCTACATTTATCCGAATAGGGATGTTTCAGATGACGTAACGCTCGTGTTTTCATTTTTATCCATACTGGATTTCATGGGTTGCTTCAGTTTCACTCTCAAAATGACCGATATAGATGAAAAGATTTTTTTTCTTCTTTCAATGCAAGCTTTCTTTAACAAATGTTTTGAACAATCAACAGCACAGCAAAAAGTCGGCATTTAAAAAACTTAATAATTAAACTATTCTTTAAAAACTCATTTTCGAATACCCAAACATAGGTTATTTCAAGCAACAAATGAAAACAGCTGTTGCCATCCACGACCTGAAACAACCCCATAAGGGGGAAAAACGCTTCACGGACTTTAAACCACCTCTTTTAACACGTGTAGTCCGGAATATCAAAACATATCATCAGACGATAACCATAATTCTAAATCGTCTGCACTAAACCCGATAATTACCGCCTCATATTAGTCAACTACATCACCGTCGCTGATGACCGCCCACAGCAATATTAACCAATACATTAATCACAACACATAACTTCCTGAGGGTTGAAAAAAAAAATGACAACACGGTGAAGAAGATGTAACCGAAAATTATTTTTTGTTTTTATATCTTTTATTTCAGGGGTCTCCAAATTTGTATGTTGAAAATTTCAATTGTTAGATTGTATAGGTTTATAACGCAATAGAAATTTGCAATGAAAATTTATAGTTTTGAAATGAGGCTTACGGATCAGACTAGGAAATAACGCAAATCATCTTTGTATAGCTTTCAAATTATACTTTATAGCTAAGAATGAAATGATATATCATCCAACTACTACCTAATTTCAAACAAAAATAATTTAATTTAAACTTACCAAAAAAAAAAACATTATTTTATCTGAAGTACCAAAATGCATAAAAAAAACCATAAATGTAAAATTTTGCATATATTTAAAGAAAAGGGAAAATAAATTTTTCAATGTATTATAGAATTCAATAATTGAAAGAATTTAATCGTACAGATTTTAATTCGGTAATTTTGATTAAAAAAAGTGTGGATTCATCTGTGAAAGGTTTTTTAAATGACCATATAATAACAAAAAAAAAAGAATTTTGAAATACCGAAGTTTAAATATAAGCACATTTACATCGATTCTTTAAAACAGAAATATATATAGCTGGGCGGTACAAGCTATTTACAATACTTTGGTGTCTCGTGATATTTAGATTACATCACAAAATTATGATATATATCACCATTTTTGGTCAACGACAGATAATGCATCTTTAAAACGACAACAATTAACCAAAACGACGGACAATATCCGAATTAATAGAGTCAAAAGAAGAAAATTAAATCGGATAATTTAAGAGCCATTCCGAAACGAAACATTAGAGAATTTCGTGACTGGATTTTCTTTTAGTTGTAATTAGTCTGTTTTTGTTCCGAGGCTTGTTTTTCGGTTGGCGACATCTGTTATTAATTACGAGGTTTTTTTGTAACGTGTTAAAGCCCCTAAAGTCTAACATTAGGTCATAAAAAAAATGCTGAATGTTGTTTTCTGGAAACATAGAACAACGTGTTTTGTGGCATACAATGAGTTGTTTCTTTGATGTTAGGTAGTTTGGTTGTTTCTCCTTTCGATAATGATGTTATCAATGTTGGTCTATTTTCTTACGTTTATTATCTTCATAAAGAAAAATTGAGTACAAACTACTGAAATACGCATTTAAGGGGGAATGGGTCCCACAATCCCACTTTTTGAAATTAGTACGAATATTTTTTTTAATATTCAATAAATTATTTTACACAAAATATTCGAAGCAATTTCAAAAAGTGGGAAGATAGAGACCTGTAAGTCAGCTATATTTATCACATAAAAAATCCGCTTGTAAAAAATATTCAATACAGCCGGAGAAATGTGGCAAAGAAAATAGTTTTTTCCCCATTGGATTAACATTGAGGCACTTGAGTTTGGAGACCCCCGGTCCTGCGCGCCCATTCCCCCTTAAGTGACTTTTATCATGACTTAAGTACACATCCCTTTATATCAGGAAATTGTAAAATAACTTTAAATAATTTCTAACGTATGTTTAAATTTTGTTTCAGGCATTATGGCCAATCGAAGAAAAACAACTACGGACAAGTGAACAGAAAAATGAGTTTACAAAAAGGTAACAACGGTGCAAAAATTGAGTTTAAATATTGTAGTTTTCATCTAGCAAACAAATTATCATATTATTTAAATTATATTATAAATTTGTAAAATATATCTGACAAGAAATAAACTGTTTTATATTCAATATTGTGTTTCTCTATTTAATAAATGTCACTTTAAGTATGACATTTACTTAAAGTGAAATATATATTATACGACTTTAAACACAAATTAGCTACAAATTAAGAATTTCGATTTTTTTTCTTTAATTGGTTATTCAGGTAATATAATTTGGTTAACTAGGTTGCTTTATTTTATAAAGATCTTGTTAGGAACATCTATGAACCACTTTCCGAAATAAATAACATAAGTTCATAAAACAAATTGTAGATGGCAGCACATCCCCAAAGTGTGGAAAATTATTTAACATACTACGATAATTTTCGTGGCGCTATCTATTGGTCGCTTAAAAAACGAAACAACACCCAAAATATAGCAAATATTTAGAAAACAAGATTCATAGAATATAAAAGTATAAGTACCTGTATGGAAGTGAAATGTCTTACAAGATATCAGAAAACGACAAGAATAAAACTGTTTAAACTAAGTTTTATTTTATATTCCAAAATTCAAATATACAGATAGAAGGAAAATTAAATAAATGGTAGACTCACCACATACATCTTCAGCTCTTTTCTCCTCAGGTGAATTACTTCTTTACATAAATGCACCGATACATCACATAAGTCTTCATTGAAGCTTCTCGAATAGCAAATTAAATTTGCTTTACGAAATCCAAACCAGTTATAACTATTTTTTTTATTTAATAAATGTTATCAAACATTTCAAAGTGCTTTAAAATAATGAGTATTTGCCTTTTCAAACACATTTTAACTTAATGCATGGTACCATTTTGTTGTTGTTGTTTTAATACATAAAATATCTGAGACATTCTTAATTAGTTTAGTGTATCTTCTATATTTACGAATTGACTGAACTAATCGACTTTTATTAACCTGTCCTCCATAGAAATTTAAAGCATTTTTATTAAGATTTAAAAATTCATTACATTTAAAATATACATAAAATTCCAGAAAAAAATATATATTTAGTATAGCATGACTTCTTATAGTTAAATTACTAGTGTAACCTAAAGAATATATATTTTTTAATTGAATTTTACCAGATATAACCACCAGAGACAGATTAACCACATATTTGGTTCAAAACAGGGGGAAAATTCACCATCACCAAAAAAAGCATGCAAATTAAAATAAAATTGCAAAGAGTTATTTAAGGTACAGAGTGTGCTTTACTAATTTATTATGTGTATACCTTAGATAAATGAAAAATTATTCGTTGCCGGCTATTTGCATTCAATAATGCTTACATTAACAGACACTTATTCTATACTGATCACACGTGTACCCTAAACAATTTGAACTCTGTCTAGCAACAGCGTTCGCAAGCCAAGTTTAAAATATCTATTCACACATGCAAGCATGCACACCTATACAAAAAAAAACTTGGAATAATCAACAAGAAAAAAATATGTAGACACGAGAAAAACAAAAAACGCGAAAGCAGCAAGAATCAAATAGAGGGACAAGAAATTGTTTCACAGGTTTTAAATATCTGCAACAGATAACCTTTTATTTGGCCTTCATATATAAAACAGTTAAAAATGTATATAGATATTTCAAGAAAGATTATTTTATTTTATTTATAAATTATTGTTATTAATAAACATGTTTTGAAGTTCATGTTCCTCCTCTGCGTAATAGTCGACGAACTTTAATGAATATCATGGCGCCATCTATTGGCCACTCTAGAAACGAAAACGTACTTCAATGAATTTCGTGGCGCCATCTAATGGAGGCTCAAGAAACGAAAACCAAAATATCACAAATACTACTTTAGGAACATGCGTTAATAAAAACCTCAAAAAAACGAACTAAAGCTTAGTTATGGAGTGTGAAAAAACTACACAGGCAACAACTAACCACCTGTTCTGTGAAACAATTTCTCTTTCCAAATCATTCACACTTAAAAGACGACTCAGTGACACCTAAGAAGGAAGGGAGAACACCAAAGGCATATGTAAAGGCTTGAACAAAAACAAGTAACAAGACTTGTGTTGCGACAGAAATGAAAATAGAAAATTTATCCAAGGATCTTCACAATCCATAGGTTTTCTTTTAAAGAATTGATTAGCAAATAACAAACAGAAAAAAACTGGTTGAACTAGAATTTTCCCCTACAAAGAGGTTAAAAAAACGTAAACTAGAATTTGATACCTAGAAACAGGAGGAAAAAGGTTGAACTATAATTTTTCCACTGCAAAGGGGGAACACAACATGTTGAGATAGAATTTTTTTTACCTCCAAACAGGAAAAAAAAACATCATAAAATAGAATTTCTCCTCCAACCAGGGGAAAACACAAACAACCTTAATTAGTAAGAATTTTCATATCATGCAATAAAGGACACCTACAGAAAGCAAGCAAGGAGTAGGGCAACACATAAACTGGGACATATAAAGTGTATGTTTATACTACCATAGGCAGGTAAACTGCAGTATCTAGACTAATGACTTGGACCATTGTAATGACTGGACCTGGACTGTTGACTTGGACCAGCAATACTTCAGGGTTCCCACTCATATTTCAAAATAAAAATCTAGGATTTTTAATAATTTTTCAAGGACTCCCAAAAAAATTTTTCAATGACCCTAATTATAGCGCGACGATTATTTTACTGATTAAAAATCAAGCAATTTGCTGCTTTTTGTTTCTTACAAAATTAAATACCAAATGGGTACTTGAAATCAAAAGCAATGACTTTTTAACAATTTTTATTAAAAACCAAGGATTATCAAAGGGTCCTTGAAATTGAAAATTAAAAATCAACAACTTCTTAAGGACTTTCAAGGAACCGAAGGTACCCTGCTGATTATTTCAGAGTAAAATATTGCAAAATTCCTTATGGTTTCTAATGCATATCCACTAACATTTTACCAATCAAAAATCAACCAATTTGCCGATTTTTTTTCTTACAAAATTATATACCAAGGGGTACTTGAAATCGAAAATCCAAATCAAGGACTTTCTAACGATTTTTGGTAGAAATCAATGAGCATGAAAAGGTCCTTGAAATTGAAAATAAAAAAAATCAAGGACTTTTTAATGATTTTTGGTACAAATCAAGGAATACAAAAGGGTCCTAGAAATTGAATTGAAACAAAAATTAAGGACTTTCAAGGACCCGAAGGGAACCCTGCTGATTACTTCAGAGTAAAAAATGGTCCAATTCATCATGGTTCATAATGCAGTTTACCACCTCACGGCAGTGTATAGGGGGGATTGGGTGGGTTGTGTGGTGTGTAGGTTTCTCACCTGGTTCTGCATCATGGGTGGTGGGTGTGGCGAGGGTTGCTGCTGGGGCTGCTGCGGCGTAGGGGGCCTCAGGTGGGAGTTCTGCGGCAGGGAGAGAGGACTGTGGTTGGGTGTCTGGCACTAGAGGCAGTAGGATGGGGCAGCATGGGGGGAAGAGGGTGTGGGCTACTACTACTTTATGAATTAACCTTCTGATTGATGTTTAAATATTTTTAAAAAAAAAAACATGAACTGACCCAGTAGGCCTGCTTACATGAGCCATCGAATCCATGGAATGCCAAAATCCCCCTCAGGGGAAAAAGAGGTCGAGCAGGATTTCTAACCCAAATGATAGTCTGTGGCCGAATCCATGGTATGAAACATCAAACCCTTCTTCATTGGAGGGTTTGCAAAACCCCAAAATGAAACCTGCAATTTCGGTTCAGTCTGGCAGAAAATCCCCAAGAGGGAAAAATTGCTTAGTTTGCTCGCCTAGTGTGTTTAATGCGAAAACTGGTTGAAGAAGGTTTATCCCATAGAAATGCCTGATAAATAATTTATTTAGCCTGTCACAGCATTTCCAATTAAAATTTTTGGAGACATTTGAAGGCTTTTAAGAAGTTTTTTCAAAATACAATATTTTTATTAAGACTTGTTATAAGGAAATAGTTCAAAAACAAAACTAGCGAAAATTCTTGATTAACTAGTCTTTCAAATCAAGTTTTGACTACATCATAAAATCAAGTTTTAGTTGGGACTGCACCAAAGATTTGGTATGGGAGCTTAGAGGACTTGGTGACCACAACAGAATTTAACATGCATCAGTCACCAGTAGTGTATTTTGCGAGTCCACAAAACGGTAGAATTCATTGCAACTTCACTCCCCCCCAACTGAAGCATGACAGTCCAACACCCTACAAAACAGGCTATCCCTGTCCCATTAATACTACTTAAAAGGTTAAATTGGGAAAAAATTTTAGGGTCTTTTAGGTGGTTCATAGAGATGGGGATTTTTTAAAAAGGCTAAATAAAAAACATACTTAATTATGCCTAACAGGTTTTAAGAAAAAGATGGATACAAGAAAAAGCATATTTTCTAGGTTATGAGGTCTACAATGAGCCCATGCCACCCCATCCGGTGATACTACAGTTAAATACAACAGGCAGAAAAAACTGAAATACTTAGCACTAAACAGTGAGCCAACAGAGAGCAACATTTGCCACATGCACAACAGAGGTAGAAGCCTAAGCTGCTAACGAGATCTGTCAGTTGCCAATACAAATAAAAATTGTAATTATAGATACTTTTTTTTTAAAGTTTGTTCAAAATATGAAATAAACCATACTTTTTTACAGAAATAATTTTGCATTATATGATAGCAAAAGTACCATTTATATTTTTCATTTTAAACGTTAAGCAAGCTGACAGATGCTCCTAAACTAATAAAGTATTTCATACCAATCTAAAAAGAGTGGCTTAACTGACAAAATTTTAGCCACAAAACTAGAAAGAGGTATAAAATACAGCCTTCAAGCTAAGCTACAGTTGGTTTGTGATATACTGCATTATTTGAAGATGAAGCTTTTGTTGTAACAAAATAAAACAAAAAAAAGTCCAATAACAGTTTTTAGTGAATGAATTCTCTTAATTTCACATCCCTAGATGGCAGCACCCAAACATTTCACACATACACATTAGTTTTAAATGCAACCCATAGATGGCAGCACCACCTAAATACTTTGTATTTGCTTTGCCAGTTGGATACTAGGTGACAGCACTACTATTCAATCTTTTTTATAGTTTCAAAGTTTACAACATAGATGGCAGCACCACAAAACGCTTGCTTGTTCTACCACAAGATGGCAGCACTACAATCGTTATTTTACAAAAATGATACTGCAGCAGTGAAAAATGAAACGCTTTGAAAAAATTCTAATTTTAACATTTTTAAATACATTTTTTAAAAATAATAAAAGTAACTTACAGGAAAGAAGCCCGCCGGTGCCATCGGACCTCCCGGCATGCCGTCATTTGGCGGTATTTGGCCGAGCGGACTTGGCGCCGTGGGATTCTAGAAAAGAAATTGAGAAATGAGAAAAAATGCAAAAGCACCAAATATCGTTAGTAAAAGGAAAGTCCATTAAATTTAAATTTGAAAAAATTATATCCAATTGAGAATTCCAATTAGTGATTTTTTTTGCATTTTCTAGACTTAATTCAATTGTATTTTTAAAAAAACTCAAAATGCAGTGTTTTAAGTGAAGAAAACTATATAACTACCATTTATCTCAGTGTATAAAAACATACTATCAGCTGCGCACTTCAAATATTTCAAGTCCACTTTAAATTTGAATTAGAAACATAGAAAAATGCGTGTTATTCTGCAAAACAAAACACAAAGGAAAAAACCTTTAAATGGACAACCCTGTGTACAAAATATGAAATCAGGAATTCGATAGAATACCTGAACATAGAAAATGTGTAGAAAAGTTTTAGTTCTATGACAGAAAAGTTAGTACACAACGAATAAAAAAGGTAAGAAAATAGCATTGTCCAAAAACTAAATTCCAGAATGCCCAAGAATGAAAACAATACTATTGAACAACAAAACTATTGAAAACAATACTATTGAAACTGTTGCCACTCAAGACATGAAACTTGCCCATTCATTAAAAATTCAAAAACCTTATATCCCATACAAAAAAAAAACCACCTCAAAACATTATTTGAAAAAAAACCAGCCGGTATTTCACAAAAACCCAAATTCACAAAAACATCAAAAAACAGGACTAAAATTCATACAACACCAACGGGGTCGTCCTAAATATAAACACAGCGAAATAAAAAAGAAATCACATGGTTGACTGGAGAAACTAGTGCCCTTCATTGATCGCCGCGGAGGGGTGAGGCGCGGAGAACGGAACAGCCGTGGCGCGCTTTTCCAACGATGCAACCGGTGGGACGGGGCGCCGTTGGCGGGTTTTTATCGCCCGTTGGGTGAAAGTCAACAAACAAAAAAAAGTTGAGTTTGAGTTGAGAGGAAAATTAGGAATTTTTTGGTTGATTTTCACGGTATTTTGTGCGACGAAAAGCACAAGTTTGTCTTAAAAACAATTGCGGTGGGATTTGGTTGAATAAAAGTTGTACTAGAACTACACGAAAGCTTTGATTGACGGGCTAAATAATTATGAACCGCGGTGAGGTAACCAAGCCGATAACAGTTTAGGTCACCTAACGCAAACGTGATACCGTAACCAGAATCAGTACTTTAAACAATAGCAGGTTCACGTGCAATGGCCCCATATATTTTTTTCATCTGACCAGGATTTGTTTTTCGGCGGATAGAAGGAGTGGCGAACAGACAGTTGGAAGGACAACAAGTAAATACAAAGTCGATAAAACCATACCTTCCTGATAAAAAAAAATGAAATCGGAAGCTAAGAACGGAAGTTTAAAACAGACCTGACAGACATACGGACAAAAAGCATAAAAATATTGGTCTCTGACGTCCAGTGCTGTATTCGTAAAATTTGCACAGGGTATACTTCCTTTATCCAGGGTATAGATTCCTTTTCTTCTCGCCCTCGTACTGCTTTTGATTGGACATCAGTCGCTGCCCGATGGTTTACCAACCATGATCTCGCATACCTCTTTGGTCAGATCAAGTGGTGGACCCTCAGCATTAATGAATAATGTACATTAAACTTAACAATAGAAATCAGTAACGATGCCATCAAATCAGTTATTATGATGTTCATTAAACTGATGCCCCGTTCACACTGTGCCGTTGAGCAGGGCAAAGTTGATATTGTTAGCAGAGGTTTTAGATCGTCTGGCAAAGATTTTGATTTCCAGAGAATTCTTGCAAGCTGTGGATTGCTTGCCCCTCATGATGAGGTATATGATTTTTTGAAAATTAAAATTAAATGTCAAACTCATTAAAAAATTTAAAGGGTATACGCTAATTTGGAAAATAACCACAGGGTATACTCTATTTTTTTCAAATAAACCACAGGGTATACTCCGTATACCCCCAATACAGCCCTGCTGAAGTCATATATTTCAAACAAAAAACTAATTTTATAACGGGTGGTAATAATAAACGGAATTCGGAAGAAATGGGTACGGATGGAAAGACGGACTAAAATCTACATGATATCAATACCTACTTAGCTTTTTTTTCTTTCTAATTAACAAAAGCAACTAGTCTACAAATATTATGAAAAATATCTAAATCTACTTCCGACTCGTTCGATGTTGCTTCGTACTGCGATTTCATTGGTTGTTTCGGTTTCAGTCTCGTCCGACACAAAGAAAAGAATTTTTTTTCTATGCAAATTTCTCACACAAATGCTTTGAACAACCAAACAGCACAGCAAGACGTAAGTTACCAAAACAAAAGTAATTCTAGTTGTTAAGAAAGGCGAATACCCAAAATTTCCCAAAATTCTAAAAATTTTACTATTGCTTTAATCTTTTCCAAATTTGGCATAGTGATTTCAAATATAATGAATACTATTTAGGCTTTTGTTTTTATTTGAATATAAATTTATTTATTTTAAACGGTGTTTTCTACTAAAAAGAAGTTTACGCCAAGTCTACCACATTGAATTTTCATCCTATGAACATTTATTATGTGTTAAATTCTTCGTTTTGAACTGATACATGCAATGACCCTCTAGAGTTACATACAAATGACAAGAAAAAAGTTATTAAGAAAAATTTTATAAATTAACCACACAAAAAAGGATTTTTTTCGATCAACTTATTACACTTGGACATTTAAAAAAAAAAAAACTTGTATACTTACACCAGATGTTAGAGGTTCATGGCACAGATATATATTGAAATAGCATCTGTGAAAAATTTCAGGTAAATATATGTAAAACTTTTTATGCTAGAAGTGTTGGCGTAAACCCCTTTTTTTAGTTGAAAAACACCGTTTAAAATAAATCAATTATATTTAAATAAAAAAAATTGCCCCAAAAGCATTGTTCATATTTGAAATCACCATGCCAACTTTGAAAAAGATTAAAGTAATAGTAAAAATTTTAGAATTTTGGGTATTCGCCTACCTTAACACATGTGAACCGAACCGTTTGAACTGTTGCCATCTACACTACGTGAAACAACCCCATAACCCTCGTGTAGCTCCAGTGCGACGTCAAATCAACCCAAAACCCACCAAGTCTTCCAACAATCGAAAGAAGTCTCCACTTCGTCAACCGTTTAATAAGATCCGACCGCTGGCTAAAAGTGCCCCAATAAATCGTCTGCGAATTGAAGGGTAGGCCTAATGAAATCGTCTGACAAGCGTGTCCACTTGATTATCGTCTGACACTCGGTAATAGGTCCGATCGCAGTCACGTGATTGTTCCAATTTGTATTTATGATGCCACAAGCCATCGATCAATTGCATGGCTAATTATGGCGGTCAGAAGGTTAAACTATTTCAGAGGTGTACACTATACTTTTAGATTGATTGTTGTCTTATTGTCATTCTACAAATATCGTCAAGATGAGTACATCTCTTATCCTCTTGCATAAAGTCGACTGCACTGATCAACTCCACTGGCCTGAAGAAAAGAACATGTAGTTCTTTTTATTCGTTGTTCGCTTAAACAGTATCCGCATGTTTTTAATCTCCATTTTAAGATGACGAAAGAAACAAAAAATAGAATTTAACAGTATTCTTTTTTTATTCTTTTTCAAAGTTTTGAAGATCAAATAAAACATTAAGAAAAACGGCTTCAAATTAATTAACATTTCTTAGAAATCATAATGGTTTTATCAAACCTAAATTCCATGAATTACCAATTACTTTTTATTTATAAACAAATCTTGAAAAAAATTTTATAACAAGAAGTTCTGAAAATTGGATTGTAAAATAACAGCATTCTAAAAAGAACTGGAAGATTTTTGTCCACTGTTTTAGTCGTGCAGTTGACTTGTGCCTCCAGATTTGGGAGCATTTTTTAAAACCTCCCCACAAACAATTAACACGTTAATTAGTTCCGAAATTGACCTGGTCCGAAAGAAGAAGATTCAAATATCAGCTTTCAACCTTTGATTACATGTATCTATCATTTATTTCTATTAAAAAAAATGAAATTGAAAGAGGGTCAAAACGATATTATTGTTCTTAAAAAAATGGTTCAAACTTTTCAAAAAGTTCTTTTACTAGTTAACCAGGCCCGTGTTTTTTTATTGTCCTAGGTATTCCATTATACATGAAAATCGTAATAATAACAAAATAAAAGAAATGTTAAAAGGAAAAATGCTATCAGGTTAGTTCTATTACTAATTGTTTACATTTCAAAATGCTATTTTTTTTAATGTATCAATTATTATAAAACAGGATATTTTAATTACAATTTTGCTTTTCAGTAATTTTTTTAAACTTGAGCTCGATTTTTAAAACTTGTTTCCGGAACTCGATGCGGCACTACATGAATAACCCTAAAGTGGAACCTGCATCAGGAACGAGTCAGATATCGAATATTCTCGTGTTCTAAAAAGCCTCGAAAGGTGTTCGAAAGATACGACCAAGGATCATCTTCAGAACGTCAATGTTCCATGACTCTTTTCGAAAGGAAGAAAAATGTTTTCGCGCCTTTTTTAAAAAAGTAGTTGTGTGATTGATGTAAAGCTCTTTTACACAATGTTTGATATTTTGCTTATCTGGGGTGAATGGGTTCGGGTGGTCATTTTTTCTCCATATGGTTTAACCCTCAAATGCATACTGTTGCCATATGGCAGCAAGTAATATAATCCACTTTATTCTATTAAAGTAGAGCTCCCTCTCGGCAAATCTGTGCTTTTTCCCATCTATTACATTCCATTTTGAAGTTTTAGCTACTAATAACCTTCATAGATGACATTAGTAGAAGTGAATTCAAAATTAAAGAGTAACGTTATTAACTGTTGTGAAATTACGTTTTTGGCAGTATTCAAAGTAAAATTTAGTTCTAAAAATACAAATCAATTGTTTTGAAAAATTAATTATAGTTAAAGAGGGTTATTTTGAAATATATTTAGTAATTTTCTAGTCATTCTTATCAAAATTGGAATTTTGGTTTTTGTCACATGGAAAAAATTTTAAAAATTGAAATTATTTAAATTCTAAAGCAGTTAGATTTTTTTCAGTATTTTATGACAACAATGTATGAGTATTAAAGATACATATATATTTTTTCGGGCTGAAAAAAAAAAATCATGTATTAGAGGATTAAATCTAACATACAAGCAGAATTGGAATGCGAATTTATATTTAAAAACATTTCACGTTTCTGGTGTTTCATTTTAGTTCTGAAGCATTTTTTGGTTGCGTGTGCCTAAGAAAAGAGAATAATTAAAAAATGTACACTCTCCCTCTTGGTATTATTCGTCGGACAATTTTGGATGCACGGGCTGTTTATAGGTGGTCGGCAGGTATTTTGGCGATGCCCGGACCTGGGACCTTTCGCATGCTAGGAGAGTGGCGAGTGTCTAACCAACTGGGCTCCCCAGCCCTTCTACAGATTTCGGCGTCTTGCGAAAAGGAGGGCATTTGTTTTTCCACGATTAATTTACAATAAATTTTAGATTGAAACAAAAATTTATGATAAACAATTAATCACCAAAAAACACAACTTGTTTGTTTCTTCATAGCACACAAAAAATGTGCATTACCGCTCAAAACCAACTACACTCCGTGCCAATCTAACTTGGATAAAAACAAAGAGTAAAAAGGCAGAGGGAAAAGCGCTGCTGGCCCGTTAGTTGGAAACTCTTGTAAGGTAATATTTACATACAAAATTATCTGAATACAGTTTAACTAAAATACACGTTTCATTCTGATGAAATTGCAAAATTTTTCTCAAATAACATTCAAATCTGTAAGACCTTAAACGAAATTAATGTTTTAAACATTTTCTTTACTAACGTTTCTAAACGTTTATTTAAACGTTTTCTGGATGGATTCACAAATAATTTATGGAACTCTTTCCATGCGCGGAAGGATCTTCTCCATAGTATATTTCTATTCACCCAACTTAGGATGGCAAGGAGTGTAAATTCCCGTGCCCTGTCTAAAGTGACGTGTCCGTTCGTGACCCAATGTTCTGAATTTCTGACATTAAACAGTTTCTCTTCAGTTTTATTTTGACGCAAATCGAATATCACATTTCCCACATTAAAAAAAACACATACATACAAGGATATTTTTAAAAAAGACGGTGACTAAAACAACACAACCGGTTCCAGCCTATCCACAAAAACAAATTTAATGAATAATTTAGTTCTAAAAATATGTCAAGAAATATCAAATCCGCTGCGACACCATCTCGATTGGAAGAATATAAAATCAGTAGGAACGCTACTGTTTTTTGTCGAAGGTCGCGGCGCCAAATTGAGCAAGAAGCGGGAGTAATTAATAATTGATGAGGCCAAGAAAACGAAACGCTCGCCAAGGCCATGCTTGAAAAGGACACATAAGAAACAGGGGAAATGTCGATTTCATGAAGTTACAAATGATTTCAAATTTTAATGATATTTAATTTTGAATTTTTCCATAATCGCGAAATTTAATTTTATGATTTTTCCTTAATCGCGAAATTTAATTTGGGATTTTTCCATAATCGCGAAATTTAATTTTATTATATGTCTACATGTTTTAATCGATTAAATCTACTAGTCCCATACAACCAAATTCAAAACAATTAGGGGAGAGCATGGTTTAGTTTAAACCCTTTCACTCTGAATGATTCCACTGGAAATCAACAGCTTGCGAATTTTTTTTCTGACTAATTAATTCGCCACTAGTTCTTTAGTCTAGTTTAATTCGCCATTCGCCACTTATGTATCGTGTTGTTTTAATTGATGTCAAACTTTCAATAGCGCGAAAAAGTGCCCAATGATATTTGCTAGAATGTGTGCGCAAAATTTGGGCAATACTACCTAGGACAAAAATGTAGAAAAGTTTTTATATTTCTTCCCTATTGAATTATCAACTAACTTATTTACCAATATCGCGACCCTTACAAACCCTTTCGCGATACCTTAGACCGAACTTAAAAAACACCAACAAAACTTGAAATTCCTCACTCTTCACTGTAACTGTAGCGACCCGTGCAAAAAGGCACGTGGTTGCCTGAAATCGGTCTCGCTCGACTGACCACGTCACATCCGGCCACCGGAAGTGACCGGGGCGCATGCGCACAGACGGGAACAATGGCAGTTGTTGAAAGTGATACGCAGGATTTCAAAATCGTAACAGTCGGAAGCAAGAATGGGGGAAAATGATTTTTTTTTTTTGAGAGAAAAGGTCAAAAGCGGTGCTCGTAAACACGTGCAAGAAAAGTTGGTTAGGGGTACCCCGTGAATTTAGATACACGGTCAAATGACGAGGTAGACCTGAACTTGCAATAGTTCATGGTCAAATACACGGTTTAACTTTAAAGATTGGCTACAAAGGGTTTTTTCCTTTAAAAAAAAAGGTAAGAGTTCGCACTGTACACTAAAAAAAATTTCCCTTCGAAGTCCAAGCTTTTTTTATTTCGCTATTTAAAATGCAGACTTTTCAACAAAAAAAACCATCAAGAAAAATTCAGACTTTAAATATAAAATTTATTATATTTAACGGGATCGACTGCATTTGTTTTTCGCGTTTTTCTCAAAACTATAATTTTCAACACTTAGGTACACTTTTCTCCAAATCTATTGAATTCCAAATTATTTAAAAATGAATTCAAAATCAAAATTTAAAAAAATTTATTAATTTTTTTAGAAAAAAAGTTCTTAAAATAATTTCTAATTAAAATTGAGCTGAGAATTTAGGTATAAGTCCTAGTTTGTACATATTTGTACAATATAAAGTCATTTTCTGGGTCATTTTTTCAATTTTGCCCTCAAAATTTGCCGCGCAAGCCTAATCACAATGTGTTAAAATAGCTTTATGTTTAATATCATTTATTTTAGTTTTGGCTAAAGTTTCATAAATTTTAAAATTTGTTTTATAATAAATAAATCTTGTAGAATTACATATAAAAAAATTATACTTGTATATTGAGTAGTTAAAAAATTACATGACAGATCAAATTATACTTTGTAGTTCCTTCTTTGCACATTTTTAAGACTCCTTAGACCCCTTAATTCTTTATTCTTAAAATGAGGCTCAACCACTTTTGTTAGCACTAACCTAGGGGGGGGGGGGGGGGGGAAACACTTGCAGCCACTAATTCACTTCTGACAATACAAGTAGGCCTCTTACAAGTTACAATACAGTATACGTAATTACTTGCCAATCACCAGTACCAACCGCAGACAAATTAAGGGGTCATAGGAGTCTTAAGGGGGGATCATAGTTAACAAAAACCAAAAAATCGAATTTTTGAAACCAGTATTTTCTGATAGATGGAAGCCCAATCTATCGAATAAGACCAATTTTGTATCGATCGGTTAATTATTTCTTATAAAAAATTAAAATTATAAAAATAAACAAATGTGCCACGCCTCCTTTGAATTACTAATTGTATGCTTGTATTATTTATGTATTACATTATAAAATCTGAATTTTTTGTGTTAATATTTGAAAACTATTCACTGGCTCAATGTAAAAAAAAAAATCCTGACGATTTACGTGAAATTCGGCGAACAAGAAATGTTTCGGTGGTCATTTCGAGTTCGTGTTAACGGGATCGACTGCATTTGTTTTTCGCGTTTTTCTCAAAACTATAATTTTCAACACTTAGGTACACTTTTCTCCAAATCTATTGAATATTTTTTAATAATTTTTTTTTGTGTGTTATAAAACCATTTTAGATCTATTTAAGTCACCTAATTTAGTCTTACAAATTACAAAATATATTTTATTATTTTACACTTTTCTTCGTTGAAAATCAGAATTTTTATGAATGTAGAATATAATGTTTTTAAAATAGAATTTAAAAATTATTTTAGGCCAAAAAAATAGGTGACTTGATTAGATCTAAAATGGTTTTATAACACACAAAAGAAATTATTAAGAAATATTTAATAGATTTGGAGAAAAGTGTACCGAAAAAATACTTGTATTTTTTAAAATTCGTAATTGTATGTTTCAAAATATGTCTTTTTTCAATAATAATAATTTTTAAAAATAAGATTCTTAGGTGTAAATATAATAATAAGAGTACAATTTATAATTAGGTACAATTTTTTTAATTGTACCATAATTTTTAAATGATTTAGAGCCTTTCGAAATCGATACTAAAAATTGGTCATTTTTGCTGTCGCTAACTATGATCCCCCCTTAAGTACAAGTCTTTTTGCAATTTAAACCAAGGTTTCATATTTTATTTTTTTTTCATAAAATTTACGCTATTTATTATTAATGCCTTACACTATTGAAAATTTAGAAGAACTAACAACTAACATTTATTTATTAAATAAAATAGAAATTAATTGAAAATTTATACAACGTCTTTGCAATCTCGAAAATCATTTACAAGTATTCCGATAGATGGCGCTCACGAAAAGACTTATGGCAAAACACGTGTTCCGTAGAGCGCTCTGTCGTGTTCCCAAAAAAACGATGTTACGTTTTAGGTTCTTTTCTACGTGATTGTTTTTTATCAGTTTTAAAAAGTTTTGTTAGATAATAAAACACTGAAATGCATTTCAAAAATGTCGAAAACAATTTAAGTTCCAGTTGAAAATGCGTTTTTTTTTCTCATACGATTACAGTGAGCATTGTTCTTTAATATTACAATGTGCATAAAGTATTTCTTGGTTATCGAAACAATTTCACGAAAAGAGATTATACTTCAGGAAAAAAAAAATTTAAGCATAAAAATAACGAGAATAAAATTTCTAATATCGAAGTCCTCATTTATTTCGGGACTCAGAAGATATATTTTTCTTTCAAAAATAAATTCGCATGTATGGAAACTTTATATCAGTTTCTGTAAAACTACTTTCTCTGCGTATGTAGTTACTACGCAGAGAAACCTACACACAGGGGCAAAAATTATACCTACACTCCTTGCCAATCTAAGTTGGGTAAATAGAAATATGCTATGGAGTAGATCCTTCCGCGGATGTAAATAGTTGCATATATTATTTGTGAATCCATCCAGAAAACATGTTTAAAACATTAATTTCGTATAAGATCTAACAGATTTGAATGTTATTTGAGAAAATTTGACAATTTTACCAGAATGAAAAGTGTACTATGGTTAAATTGTATTCAGATTATTTTGTATATAAATATTGCCTTACAAGAGTTTCCAACTAACGGACCAACCGCGCTTTTCCCACTGCCTTTTTACTCTTTGTTTTTTCCAAGTTAGGTTGGCACTTAGTTTAGTTTCAACAACAACACAAATACACATAATCCATTATTTTTTCTACAGCAGAAAAGTTTTTTTTTACTTAATCACGTGATTCTTTCATATTTTTATCACTTAAAATAAACATAAAATACTATAAAAAATCATTCAAAAGATACTTTTTTCTAATTAACATTTTCCCAAATTAAAAATTTATTCTTAATTATTCATTCTTAATCAAAAATTTAAATATCAAAACGCTCATTTTAAGTATTATTAGCTAATGTAAACTAGTGAAAAGTAGGAGATTACTATTTTCTTTAGAAAATGATAGTCCTATAATGATATGAAACGAATAATTAATTGATTTAAAATTATGTTTTGAATTTCCTATTTCATTTGTTCGCCCTTAACATTTGCGTTGGGTGCCTATTCAGGTGTCAGCTCGTCACTTGACTGCGGTTCTAAAATGCGACGCCCGTAGGAAAATAGCCCTCGTGTAGCTTTAGTGCGACGATAATTCAAACCTAACTTATTTCATTTGTTCTTTCAATTTCTTTTGCGTTATTTATGTTCTAAAATAAGGCTAAATAAAAGTTTGATTAGGTAAAGAGTACGATTTGATAATAATCATTATGGATCAACCTTTAAAATACAATTAATAAATACTTGAAAAAACTTATTCAACACAGACACAATAGGAACCGAAACGTGCCTGCGGGAACTATTATTCGACTATATGACTACTATTACCAAACTATTATTTTTTCACTTGAAAAAATGTGTTTTAGAGCACTAGATACAATATTTTGATTTTCAAAATTATTGTTCACCTAACTTTTCGAAAAAAATTCTCAACTTGGACAGAATTGAAATAGTTGGTTCCTCAACTGGATTTGTTTCGAATGCATTGATTTACATAAGAACATTAAAACACAATAAATACTTGAAAAGAAACGCAAACCCATGTATG
The DNA here is from genome assembly GCA_023701765.1 of Hylyphantes graminicola. Classification (NCBI taxonomy): domain Eukaryota; kingdom Metazoa; phylum Arthropoda; class Arachnida; order Araneae; family Linyphiidae; genus Hylyphantes; species Hylyphantes graminicola. The sequence continues at coordinate 10,953,960 of CM043120.1, forward strand.
TTATTCGCCACAAAATTCTTAAGGACTTTCTTGGGAATTCCATATCTTGAAAATCGTAATGTTATTCCTAAGGAAAACATAGCAAGTCAATTACCGCCACAATTTTAATAAAAGTTTACTAGTTTTTTGTATCATTGTGAAGAACGAATGGAGTAGATTTCATAAAACTACTTTCATAAAACTAATAAATACTTGAAAAAACTTATTCAACACAGACACAAACGGAACCGAAACACATGCCCGGGGGAACTATTATTCGACTATATTACTTATCTTAGAAAAAAAAATCTCAACTTGGACAGAATTGCAATATTTTGTTCACGGAACTGGATTTGTTCCGAATGCATCGATTTGTATAGGAACATTAAAATACAATTAATACTTGAAAAACGAAACGCAAATCTATGTACAGAAGAGTCCCGCTAATCCGGAAGGTACGGGACCAAAAATGAGCAGCAAAAATAAAAATTAATGCATATTTTGAGAAATAAATCCAACTTTGGAATTTCGGATAACCGGGATTCGGATAAACGGGACTCTATATATTATTTTCGGCAAAATATTCTTAACCAACAACAACCCAATTCGACAAACCAAAAACTACACAGATTCACCCCTTTAAAACCACACAGTTTCCCATTTAACCAACAAAACAATAGCTTAAAAAACAACTTGTCCAACCGAAACCTTCACACAAGAAGACCCACACAACCGACAATTCACCCGGAGTTCAACTTCTTCAACACAGACACAAACGGAACCGAAACGTGCCCGAGGGCGAGGGGGGGGGTCAACAATGACCCCCTCCCCCCCCTCGTAAAGGGCGGCAACCCCCTCCACCCTCGAGATTTCGTCCTCGCCCAATGGTGTTAAGGCTAATTTTAGGGAGTATAGGTGGACAGTTTATGTTATTTGTTACGTAATTTCTCCTAAATGGCGTATTTGGTTGGTGGTAGTTATACGTGAATTTTTTCGAGTAGAAAAAATTTAATTTTGGAATCAATGAAGGACTACCTTGAATTGTAAATATAATTATTTCTTTTAACTTAAAATTTGAATATAGAATTAAAATTAGCCAAATTAGTCACATTTGCATTTGCCCCGTTTGAAGCTAGTTCAACGGGTTGTTTGCGCCATAAAAGAAAACATTCGAAACGCAATAGTAAATTTGTGCTTTCCGTTAGCGATGATAATAAAAATATTTTAAACGTTTTTCTTTTCTCTCTCTCACTTAGTAGTTAATTTGTTTTAGCGATGCAGAAGTTATTACTTTGTATTCAGCAACAAAAAAACAAAAAAAAAAACAGTAGAAATAAAACGTGGTAAAAAAATATATATACAAGAGGTTTTTTTTTAGCGAGTCGCATGCAAAAACACAACTACTACATTTAAAGTATTTGTAAAAAACAGATTAAGAATTAAATAGACCATTTACTAAACTTTTAACTACATTTAGAAAAAAAAACTAAGCTTATTTGCATTCATTTTTGCACAATAAATTTTAAAATGAAAATATTTTAGGCATAAATCACATTCGATTGACCTACAGGAATACTGGAATGGAATGGAACTGGTACTGGAATGACGCCACCTCAAACTTCAGTAACAGGTGCGGCTAATTGGAACGGATAGCTATTGTCTTGACCATCCCATGCTTTTATTCGCACTTTATTTGCTTCATTTTCCACTGTTTTTTTCGCTCGCCGCCAAGGGAATCTTTTTCCCAAGGTTTGGCGTCGCATCGGCCAAAAAACGAAAGTCGGAAGGGAGGGCGGAGGGTTGCCGGGATTTAGATTTAGTTGGCGAAGGTTTTGGCGAGATTGAAATAAAAGTTCGAATATCGGTTGCAGGTTCGAATATCGGTTACAGCTTTCAATAAATTGAAAAAATAATATATTAAAAAGTATAATTTATTGAAATACAATATAATAAAAAAATATATTGTTAAATTAAAGGCAAGAAATAAATATTGCAAGCGAAATTTAGTGTTTTGTCTTTGAAGCTAAAGCTATGAAATGTGCCCGCTTTTTAGTAACATGATTGTATTTGTGAAGCATAGATAAACTAAAAGAACTAAATAGAAGGAAGTTCTAATTTATTCACAATTTTTTTTTGTATCCAAAAAGTACAAGTTGAAAACAGACAGATGCAGTACAAAAAGAATGTACCATTTGTTTTTATTTCACTTCATTTTTTGCCAAACGCTTGCATTCGGTAACTACACTGCGAAAAGGACACATCTTTGACATATTTACCCTGAATGGTTTCTTAAAAAAATTTAAGGTAAATTTAAATTAAAGAGTTGTTTAAATAAAATTAACTTAAAACACTTTTTACGGCATAGTGTGTCGCGTTTTAAAGTCGCATCGCAAACGGTTGATAAGCCAGAATATTTTAAACTAATTGTATATTTTAAAACCTTAAATTGAATTGGCTTATCAATAGACTATTCTATTGATAATATTACCTGATTTATTTATTTAAATGTTTACTTATAATTTGTTTGACTGCTACACAGAAAAAATAATTTCCAATTTCATAGCAGAGTAAAGACACTAAAATGAACTAAAATACATACAACAAACCTTTATATTTAACTATGTACAATCATTAAAAGCATTAAAATTGAGTAAAATAGAAGCATTAAATTTGAATAAAACCAACAATGAATTTAAACTGAAGAACCACAACAAAAAAAAAGAATTATAAGGTCACTGATAAAATGTCTTTTTTTAATTTCATAAAGTTGTCAAAAAATAAATCACTGTTTATTGGGAGTTTGTTAACCAGTTTAACGAATTGTAATCAAAACTGATTTTTAAGATAGTTTTTAGAGAAAAAAAGGTTCTTTAAGAATATATTTATTTCTTGTAGAATATTTAGGAGAAAAAAATTAAATTCTTGTAATATGTATATAAAAGGACAATCAATTATAAAGTTTAAGATATTGTAAAAAAAAACTTCGCCAACAATGCCCAAAAACGGCACTAAATCCGGTGAAAGTGGCAACCCAACTTTCCACCGGTGTTGTCTCACCTCCAGGCAGAGGCATCTTCGGTTCAAGGTCAAAGGAAGGCGTGGCCTTTACGTGACGTCACGGGGGGGGTAATATTCACCCCTTTCCCTCCCCCGAAATTTCATGCGTGGGGTCAAAAAGATCGGTTTTCAAAACGTTGTGAAGGTGTGTTTATTGCAACGTTTTCTTTTTGTTTATAAGGTCGTTGAGTACGTTTTTTTTATTAATGATTTTTTGGGTGCATTTGTTGTTGGTGTTATATGAATAGGAAATATCCTCTTGCGAACTGGCGTCCAAATTTGGGGACATTTTTTTAAAACTTCCCCACAAACAATTAACATGTTAATTAGTTCCGAAATTGACCTGGTCCTATAGAAGAAGAACCAAATATCAGTTTTCAGTCTTTGATTGCAGGTATCAGTCATTTATTTCTATAAAAAATGAAGTTGAACGAGAGTCAATACAATCAAGTTCCTTAAAAAAAATATTTAAAAAAAAATTTCAAACTTTTCAAAAAGTGAGTAGTTAATTTTAAGCATTTAAAAAAATGTTAAAATTGTTAACTACAAATAAGTGATTTTTTGTTGCATTTATAGCACAAAAATGTATTTTTTGAGTTTAAGACGTGTCCCTGAGTATCTATTAAACATATTTTATTTTTAAATTTCTTTGCAAAACATACTTTATAGCATATATTAGAATGAAAAGTATGTTGATTTATAACATACCTGTAGCATTTTGCTCGGTCTATTTCATATTAAGTAATTAAAAGTTGTACTACATCAATAACATAACTGGAAATACGTAATCAATTTGTAAGAGGTGCATTCATTATAAAAATGTTAAAAACAACTACAGTAAATAGTTAATAACAAAGACTTATTATTTTAAATTCAGTCTCTAAATATCTAATACATTTCAAAAACAAAATGGACAATTCGAACGGGGCGGAGCAAGGAAGAAAACAATGGTTGAAGTAACTGTGAAGTCACTGTAGGCGTGGCCGTTCCACTTGTCCATTATAGAAGTTTAAAAGTTCTTCTATTCTCTTAAAAACACGTTGCGCAGCATTAGTGTGACAAAATACCTCCCACCAAACCACCTTACGTAACGACAACACCAAACGACTTCTTGACTCGGTGCATCTCAAACGATATTACCAAGTATATTACGACGGAGAGGATGGCAACACAATTGAGACAGATTCGTCAAAATATCGCCCCGTGGGGAGGATGACAGCCCGGAGTGGCCTTTTAAGTAGCAGACGATTTTCAAGGGATTACTCCCCGACCCTCCCTCCCCAGCAATTTAACAAGCCGATCCATCATAAGAAAAGTCCAAAGGACTGCGTGATTTAGGGGGGAAGAAAAACGTCGTAAGGATGTAACTAAAAGACTCTTGTGACCACCTATAAGGCGATGTTTAGGAGCTACAAATTAAAGACTATGAAAATATTATTCAGTAATACCATTAGAACTTGTTAAGGTAGATAAGTCAAAAATATCATTTTAAAGCTCATGAAATCTACTTAAATACATAGTTAGTACAAAACCAGATAGTATTAAAAGGATGTCTCCCTGTGGTAATAAGCAAATTGTCTGAAGTTTAAACTTTTCCCGGCATGAGACAAAAATAATATTAATGCAAATTTAATTTACTTAAACTTTATTAAACTATATTTCTGTAGCCCAGGATCATGACTCTCAATACTTCAAATTTTAAAATTTAGTAAAGTTGTAAAATAAAAATTACGTATGTTGCTGAAATAAAACCTGACAATCTGGTGACGGGTTTATACGGGTAGGTTTGGCACTTTAAAGTCTACAAAGGAAAGTAAATCAATCCTTTAGACAATTATTTTAGTAATACTGCGCCAATTTGCCATGCTCTGATGTCAAATGACAATTCAATCGATGCTTTAAAAAGTTATCGGAAAAAATATTATTTACATGTTGAAAGTTCGCCAACTATCGCCAAGCGTCTTCGGCTAAATATGGTCATTAAAACATTCCAATTTAAAGAGAACTAATAATGTAAACAATCATTTGGAAATATCTTCATTATGGAAAATATTGACAGAAACATGAGAATGAATTTTGAAAAGTGTTGACAAATCCTACTATCACTCACGAACAAATTTCTAAAACTTATTAATAGTAAAAAACATATATTTTAAACAAGAATTCTAAACAAAACTTCAAAACTCCTATACAAGGATTGGAGTAACGCGTTACTTGCAAGTTAACTTTTTTTAGATAAACGCAGAGTAACATCGTTAGATTTTTCGAAAAGTAATTGTAACCTAGTTAAGTTTAAAAGGTAACAAAGTAACAAAAATGTCGTTACTTTTCCGTTACTTCTCATGGCGCTCTTTACGGATATTCTCCGGTACAGTTCGGCGATCAGTTTAAATTTAATTATTTTGGTCGTATTGTACAACGTTGAATTTTCGTTCTTAACTTTTTCCCAATTGTCCCTATTTCTTTTGTCTTGGATCTCGATACAAAAACGTTAACCCTCCAATGGTCTAATGCATACGTTTGGCAACAATTAACATAATTCACTTTTTTCTATTAAAGTAGAGCTCCCTCTCCACAATTTTTTTTTAATCTATTACATTCCATTTTGAAGTTTTTAGTTACTAATAACCCTCAAAGATGACAGCAGTAGAAGTGTATTCAAAATTAAAGAGTGAGGTTATTAACTGTTGTGAAATTACGTTTTTAGCAGTATTAATTCAAAGTGTAATAATATTAGTACTAAATACAAATAAATTGTTTTGAAAAATTAATTATAGTTAAAGAGGGTTATTTTGAAATATATTTAGTAGTTTTCGAGTCATTATTATCAAAATTGGAATTTTGTAGTTGCGTTTTTGCTTTAAAAAATTCAAAATTGAAATTATTTAAATTCTAATGCCGTTAAAAAAGATTTCAGTATTTTCCCAAAAATGTAAGAGTGTTAAAGATACTTATATATTTTTTCGGGATGAAAAAAAATCATGCATTAGAGGGTTAAAATGTGACAAAATTTCGATTTTTCTAAAAACTTAAAAAATTTTTAAAATTAACTGCAACTAGTTTTAAATAACTAACAGTTACATTTTTAATTAAGTAACCATAACAGCAACAGAGTTACTTTTTTTATGGGTAACTTTTCCAATACCTTCAAAATCGTATCGTCAAGAAAGTCGTCAAGTAGGCATGCACCCCGTTGAGGCCACCCACTCCACAATTGGCAGAGGGTAAGCATGGGAGTCGGAACCGCCTTGACCTGTGTGACCTGCGACTCGTGGAACAGTCGTGACCTTCCCCGGCTCTTTTGACTCATCGAATTCTTCTTACCAGCGAAAAGAACTGAGAAGAGGGCTTGGGGAGCCCAGACGGTTAGGCACTCGCCTAGCATGCGAAAGGTCCTAGGTTAGGGTCCGGGAAAGAACTGCCGACATTTAAACGGTCCGTGCAGCCAAATATGTTCGACGAATAATACCCCGTGTAAGGGAGTGCACGTTAAATATCCTTCAAAGTCCTAACGCCGCGTACGATGTAGCCCCTTAACGGTTGCGTTGGGTGCCTATTCAAGTGTCGGCTCGTCACTTGACTGTGGTTCTAAAATACGACGTCCGTCGCCAATAGCCCTCTAGCGCGACGACAATTCAAACCTAACCTAACTTGATAGCTTAAAGAAGATTAAAACTGAAAAGATTTCTTGGTTTTTTTTTTTTTTTTTTTTTTTTTTTTTGTAGAGAAGGGGGGGGGGGGGGGGTGTAAGGGCTTTTGCTTTTATTCATAGAATTGGGGAAAAGCATGGTTATGTATAGAATTATTGAATCGCAAATAGAGGAGCTACAAAAGGGCTATTGGAACCGGGAATCGTAATTTAGAACTACAGTCACGTGACGAGCCGACACCCGAGAAGGCACCCAACGTAACTTTTTTTAAGTCAATGTCGTACGTGGTGTCGGGACTCAATGGTATCACATTTCACGCGCACTCCCACCACAAGGGTTATTATTCGTCGGCATTTTATCTGCACAAATCTTTTATAGGTCAGTAGATATACTGGCGATAGCCGGACCCGAGACCTATCGCATGCATGGCAAGCGCCTTACCAACTGGGCTCCCCAGCTCGCTGTCATCTCCAAAAAACTACACTCCTTGCCAACCTAAGTTGTGTAAATAGAAATATGCTATGGAGAAGATCCTTCCGCGCATGTAAATTTTATCAGAATGAAAAGTGTATTTTGGTTAAATTGTATTAAGATAATTTTGTATGCAAATATTACCTCACAAAAGTTTCCAACTCATGGACCAACCGCTCTTTCCCGTCTGTCTTTTTATTCTTTGTTTTTACCCAAGTTAAATTGGCACAGAGTGTACTCGTATTGCCAAGATACCGAAATCCAGCCAAATAAGGTAACCCTCCGCAAAGGTATGCAGGCGTTATTTGACCAGGTATCAGCCCTTTTCCGGCCATAAACACGTCGGGCAGTCCCCGTGAGAAAGTGTGAGAGAGGATCTCATGCATGCAAAAATTACCAAGAAAAAAGGGGGAGGGGGAGGGGTTTTCAGTTGAATTTCAGCAAAATTTTCGATTGTTTCTAAAAAATATTCAAACCAGCTAGTTATACCAAAACCGACCTTAAGTTTGCAGCAGAGAAATGTACTACGCGGAGGAATTTGCGTAAACAACGCGGCTGGTGCCGAAGCTTTGCCTGCTCCGATTGGTTGATAATTTGACCCTGATATTCGTGCGCCCTGTTACGTCAAAATCGAAGGAAAAAAATTATTAAAATAACACTCTAAATGAAGCTAAACTAATAAAAAATAATAAATTTATGTCTTGAAATAACAAATAAATTTGTTTATTGAATGTGAAATACCTTTTTTGTATTCGATTCTCGCCCTCAAAAATAAGAACTATTTACCCTCTTTCTCGTAGAACATATGTATACTGCATACTTAAGGTCGGGAGAGGTATAGGGTTAGGTTGAGTTATCGTCACCCTAGAGCTACACGAGGGCTATATGGGGTTTTTAGGGTACGGGCGTCGATTTTTAGAACCACCGTCAAATAACGAACCTGAGTAGGCACCCGACGAAATTTTAAGGGCATCATTGCACATGGCGGCGTCGAGTTTATCGAACATGCTTACCGTGATAATACCCCATTGCACTTCTGCTACATGCGGCATTGTTCCTCAAAATTTTAGGCTGCACAGACCATTTACAGGTCAGCAATTATTTTGTTCGAGCCTGAACCTGGGACCTTTCAAATGTAAGACGAATGCCCAACCGACTGAGCTCCCCAGCCCGATTAGATACCTAGCCTAGACAGACACCAATTTGATATTTTGTCCAAACAGACCTCCGTCGACGATTTTTAAAATCTCCGTTGCTGTTATCGGCATTTTCTTTTCTAAGTCTGATATCAGAGCGCTATCTTCACATATTTTATCTGTACATCCGGACGGACGTCTTTTAAGTCCGTCTGTCAACGGTCCGTTTCACCTTCAGTTCTTCTTTTATCATCGATCTTTGAGAATTATTTACATTAAAACATGCTATTAGTAACACATAAACATTGTATTTCTTTTTAGCGGAAGTTATCTTGAAAATGACTCTTTAACGTGATACTTTATCTTCGTTAATGATTTGAGAAAAAATGAAGAAAAAAAATAATAATTTTATTCGGAACTCATCAGGTAAGGAAAAATCGCAAAAATTACCGATTTTTCGCCAAAGACGGCAAACCTGATTTCAAACCATAATGTAACTTTCGAGTATGGGCTGAACCAAAAGTTGTCGGCACGTGTAATGGTTTCGGACCGGATGAAAAAAGTTCTGAATGAATGAACTAAAATAAACTTAACTTCTTTTCTTTTAATACTCACAAACATTATAGTAAGGAGAAAAACAAAACGCATAAAATATAGGTCTTTCAATCTGTATTTTTTTTTTTTTTTTAAAAAGGCTTTTGTTTTATCTGTAAGACGCAATTTTTATAGTATAACTATTTTTTTCGCTGAATGTCACAAATGGTTTAAATTTCATATCCACAAAATATTTTAAAAATTCCAAATATTTTTTAATAAAAAAATAACAAAAAAAAAGCCAAAAATGACGTGGTTTTTTTTTTTTTTGCCGAAATTCGAAACAAAATTCTGTCTGGTAAAAAGGGTCTGAATTTTTTTTTATTTTATAGATTAAATATTTAACAACAAATTGGCAAAACAGAGAACAAAAAATTATTGAAGGGTTTTTAAGTTGTGGGTTTTGTTTTTTAATCTGTCTATATTTAATTAAAATAAAGTAATACTTTACTGACCAACAACTGCTTTACTTGACAACTTTTTACTGACCTAATCTTTCAAAAAGAAACCTTTTAAATCGGACGGTTGATATCAGAAGTTGGAGAAGGTGAGGCGGGGAGGGGGGGGGGGGGGGTCAGATGGACGCAAATATCCAAGGTACCAACACTTTATTTAAAAAAAAATTATGAAATAAATTGACCCCCAATTCTTCACGCTTGCATTCTCAGATGTTAACAAAACTAATTTTAACTCTTATTTGCAAAAAAATTGAATTTTTTAAAAATTTATTCTTAATTTTTGATTCCAATTTCCCCCCCCCTTAAATTTTAGTTAAAAAAATTAATATTTTTCCATCTGTTTTTTACCATTTTATCTGGATGCATAATGAATCTATTTCACAAATTTTAGATTTTTAGAATGAAAAACAAAAAGCTGAAACTGAAAGGGTTAACAAAAGTAAGCAAAGTGCTCCCCTAATTGTTTTGAGCAGTGTATATATACTCTAAACATTTTGTTATGTTAAAAGTAAAATATTTTCTACCAGGCAAACTAAACTTTGTAGAACAATAAAAAATAATACTGTAGAGGGGTTTCGTGGGGAAAAAATTAAGATACAATATGTATAATAACTGCAACGCAAAAATACATTGCAGTTAATAAAGATTTCCGCGGCCAATTTCACTCGGTCAATGAATTTATTTCTTATTTTTATCTAAAAATCATTGAGGCCGCAAAACCAACAAATCTCAGAGGAAAAAACTAGCTTACGAAGGCTAGGTCATAATACTTTCAAAAAGTCACGACATCTTCCCAAGTAGAAAAAACAAACAATCTTTTTTTTTTAAAAAAAAATCAGGTTTTTAACCTTCAATGTTTTCTAAAAGAATTTCATATTTCGAGTGATATGCGAAGATTAAATTAATTTTCGTGATCGAGTACGTTTTAGGATTTTTATTTTCTTTTACAGTGCGGGTGGTCAGGTTATTTGGCTTCGATATAAATTTTAAAAGGATATATTTTTATGTGCCAGTAACTGAGCTGAATTTAATTTAACTGAACTGAATTTATTTTCTTTTGAAATCGGTAAAATAAACAAACTCAATTAAGGTAAGGGGGAAAAAATGAGTCTGAATTATAATTAACTCTAGGAACACAAAAATGTTTTTTATCTTTAAAATTACAAACCAGGATAAATATTAACTCCCAAGATTTCATATAAAAAGGGTTTCATAAAAGGTCCTCATATAAAAAGGGTTTTAAAAGCAGCAATTTGACATAACATTGGTATTGTTTAGTCGTTGGTTCGTCCCATAGAGTTAAATGCATTAGTTTTGGAAACCTACTCCGACTACATTCGGAGAGTTGGCAGCTTGAATTAACGTCGCACTAGAGCCATAGTTGGCAAGAATGTTCATTTATAGAAAACCCTCTGTTGTTGGTTCCATGGCAAACCCTCGCACTAGGACTACTAAGTCCCTTTTCAAGGGTTTCTTCCCCTATATATTCTCTTCAAATGCATTACTTTTCTAGACGCGAAACACGTGTTCGTCGAACGTTCGAACTTCAAGTAGGGGGCCCTCGACCTGACTCAATAACCACCCCTCATCGATTTCTAGAGGCAGGGAGGCAAAAATCAATGAACACCCCTCCCTGGGTAAGGGGGGGGGGGAGTAAAAGTGAGGGGAATACAAAAAGAGGGTGCGCACGTTTTCGCTTTCCTTTCGCACTTAAAAATTTTGAATTTTTAGGTTTTATTTTTCTTATGGAGAAGCGAAACGCCTCCGCTACTTTTATTTATTGATGTTCATGCCCTCCGGTGGTTAAGATACGGCTTTTTCCGAATTTTATGCATCTTTTGTCCCTTAAGAACTTTAAATTTAATAAGTTATAAATTTTTAATCATAATGTACTTTTTTCATATTTCAATGTTTTTAAGGGCATCTCATAAAATAATTAAAATCTATTTTTTTTAAATAAATAAGTTATTTGAAAAAATTAAAATCTAAAATTCATGCAATGAAGACAACCCATACATAGGAACCATTTCCAGGCCGTTCAGAAGGTTTGCGACCGGGCGGGATTTGGGAACATTTTTTAAAACCTCCCCACAAATAATTAACACGTTAATTAGTTCTGAAATTGACCTGGTTCGATATAAGATCTTAATATCAGTTTTCAGCCATTGATTACAGACATCAGTCATTTATTTCTATAAAAATTGAATTTGAACGAGGGGTCAATACGATATTACTGCTCATAAAAAAATATAAAAAATTATTTTCTAACTTATCGAAAAGTTGTTTTTAGTAGTTAATTTTAAAGGCATTTTGCCCTAAAAACAGTTTTTAAATAATAATTTTACTACAAATAAGTGATATGGCCTTTTTTGTTGCATTTTTAGCGCAAAAAATGTGTATTTTTAGAGTTTAAGGCTTGTCCCTAAGTAACTACTAAAAACAACTCTCGATTAACGAGAGTATTTTTGATCGGAAGTAACGTAATGCGTATTTATAAGTCAATTATTGACTAATTTAATTTTTTACTAAAGGTGTATGAAAAAAATTTTCGAAAGATTATTTGAAATTCATGCTACTAGAAAGGAAGTAGCATGAATCTCAAATTTATGGTTTGCAATAAATTTGAAATTCATGCTACTTCCACATTCCTTTAATGTACCAGAAATTCAAACCACTTAATTTAGCTTCGTTTCATTTAAAAAATATAAATTCAAAACAATTTTTTTTGTGAGTATGCATAAAAAAAAATTTTTTCACTATTCCAAAAAAAACTTTGAACAAAATTTCAACAATGTAAAAGTACAGCCACATAAACCACAAGTCCCTACTTGATACATAGTACCATATTTAAAAGGGGGAAAGGGAGGGAAACTCCGGTTGCCTAGCAACGACATTATTTTTCCCGCTTCTTCCCTACTGTTTGCATGGGTAGACCAGGACTGCCAGAAAAAGTAGAGTCAAAAGTCGCCAAGATAGTTTTAGTCCCCTGTTTCAGTGAACCAAAACGTCGATTTACCGCAGAGAATAGGGTACTTGACTGTATCGCTAAAATACCTTCCAATGTTATTTTAATTATAGTAACAAACGTATATTTTTTGGTGAAATAAATCTTTAAATAAGTAATAAAAAAATAATTTAGAATTTTTTTTCCCCATCGGTACGTTACGTGATCACAAACACGTCGATTTGGCTGACTACAACCCCCATGTGTAGATGGACAAAAAAAAAAATCGATAAATTGACATTAAAGCAAAGAAAGTAAAAGTGTATATTTTTAAGCGATCACTAAAAAGTTATTTTAAATTTGAAAATAAGTTATTAAAAAAATTAGTCAACTACTTTAAGAAAACAAAAGGTTTTTTCCGAAAAGAAATGTTCCAGAAATCCTCCTAACTATCAGAAATTCTAGTAATGTGGAAAACTTAACGTTTTTTTTTTTTTTTTTTTGCATCAACAGGGCTTTTAAAAACATGAGCGTTTTAAACCAAACACCGACGAGTTCATAACTACTTCGTCTGAAACGGTAGCGGGCAGCACTATCACCACGCTCTTTCGTTCGGATTTTCTACAAGGTTACCTCGTTCGAAAGCAACAAGACAGAGGCCCAGCACTACCAACTGAATTTTAGAGACACAGGCCATAGCAGCGAAGCCGGGATATTAACGACAGATTTAAGGTGCACCAGCCGAATATTTCCCACACAGCTTATGTTTAACTACACAACACTTTTACAGGATAAAAGTATGGAGCGCCTTAATAATTTTAATTTGGATGATATGGTTCAATATCTTAACAAAACAGAGTCTAACAAAACTAAAGACATCGGAGTAGAAGTCAGGCATCCACCCTCTCATGGGTACTCAAAGCCTTCTGCCAACGGATGCTACTGCAACCCTCTTGCTTTCCAGGCTACCGCCTGGAGGCACACGACATCAACAAAACTAAAATCTGCCAAAAGAGGCGATCTCCCGCCAATCTTGCCGAAGCGGGTACCGGCGATTTTTTTTTGTTTCCCGTCGCGGCAGCGGCTAGGGAAGGTCACGGTTGCGTGGCACGCGGCCAAACTACGGCAGGGACACCGGGAGCGGAAAAACAACGTATTGATCAAGTCGTCGGATGCATATTTGGGGTGCAGTAGAACTCCAATTATCAGAAGGGGCGTTGATTATCCGAATGCCAGGAAAAATTCCATGTGACCTACCTGTTACTGTTCGCCTTTGTTGGATTGATTAAAGGATTTATTTTTTCCGATTATCCGAAAGTGGTAAAAGTCCCAAGTACTTCGGATAATTGGAGTTCTACACTCTTAAAACAAAAGAGTGAAATTCTCTGCAGTAGGAGAAGTGCATTTTCGACACTGGAAAGGAGTGAATATTAACTCAGACTGAGTTAAAATCACTCGTTTGGAGTGACCCTGTCGGAGGTTTAACACACAAAGGATCCACTCTTTTCGGGGAAGTGCATCTTCAAGACTGGAGGTGTGAAAATTTACTCAGACTGAGTTTAAGTCGCTCGTTTGTTTTAAGAGTGTACTGTACTTATAATGCATTTTTATTAAGGCAAAAACAGTCGAATCACAAACACAATCGAATCAATACAAGTTATATCTGAAATGCTATATTAATTCATTAACTAATACAGTGGAATGTCGATTATCCGTCCCTTTTATACGAAATTCTGTAAGCCGATCAAGTTAACCATTTGAAATTCTTAAAACAAAATATCGAACAGATTTCTTTCAGATTCATACATATTATTTAAGTTAAAAATATATATCTTGATTTTCTCCAGTAAATCGAACAAGTAATTGGCATGGTAGCTTAATTTTGCATCCAGATTCAAAGTAATGCTCATATTTATAATATTAAATAAATATAGAAGTGTCGATATTTCCACTGAACTGAACTGAAACTCTGGAAGGAGCATCCCTTTTGAAGCTGGAGAAGCCTATTTTTGGGTCACTTGGCGACACATTTAGGGAGAATATATGCCACATTTGGCATGAATTCGCTGATCACAATTGACACTTGACTTGACAGTTTGCATTGGATGATGTCAGCAGCTCGCCAAGAAGAGTGTACTCCAAATAATTTAAGTTTTAAAGATAGTTCCTAAGTTAGTTCTAAAAGTACATGTTTCTGAAACTTCATTTTATAAAGAACCTCCTAAAACAATAACATCAATATTCTGTTTAAAAAAAATATTGAAAAAGTTGGTTTAAAATGCCTATTTCAACAGGTTAATTACAGGATTGGCGGTAAAAGTAGGGTTGCTCTTACAGGATTGCCCAGCTTCACCGACCCTATTGGCAAGCGTTTTCGAAGCTCCTTCGATAGTTTTAGTTTAGTTCAGTAGATACTTCACATGCGAATATTTCAATCCAGTTTTTCCTTTTAACTTTTTTCGAAAAACGAACTCTTATTATAAAAAAAAAAATACTTACGTGTGCAATACCATTTACAGCATAACCGGAGTTCACAAACCCCTAAAAAACAAAAAGGGGAAAGGTTAAGATAATTATAAACACATTTGAGTTATTTTATTATTGTTGCAAAGTATTGACATGACTAAGTCTAAATAATTAAGATTTTTATCGATACAACTAATTGTCAACTTGTAAAAACAACGTATCTAAATTTATCCAGAGATACAAAAATTTTGGAATTGCAAGTCAAACTGAGCAAACAATTATGCCCAAAAATTCTTGCCTATCAAGTTGACCCAAAATCTCTACTGTTGAGTTTTAAATTAACTTTTATTGTGACAAATATATTTTTTTGTGATAAAAAATTGACAAATGCACTAAAACATTAAAATATTGCACTAAAATATTATTATATATAAGCCGACACCTGAGAAGGCACTCAACGCAACATTTTGTTAACCCTGCATTGCATGATTTTTTTTTCCATCCCGAAAATATATATTTGTATCTTTGATAATCATACAACATGGGAAAAATACTTTCAATTTTTTAATTTTTTGCCATAAGGCACAAACCAACTACAAAATTCCAATTTTGATACGAATGACCAGAAAACTACTAAATATATTTCAAAATAACCCTCTTCAACTATGATTATTTTTTCAAAACTATTTATTTGTATGTAATATTATTATACTCTGAATACTGCCAACGACGTAATTTTACAACAGTTAATAACTTCACTCTTTAATATGAATACACTTTTACTACTGTCATCTATTAGGGTTATTAGTAACTAAAATTCAAAATGAAATGTAAAGATGAAAAAGCACAGATTTGTCGAGAGGGAGCTCTACTTTAATAGAATAAAGTGGATTATGTTACTTGTTGCCATATGGTAACAGTATGCATTAGAGGGTTAAATGACCTTCATAGTGTAAAATGAAATAAAGCAACTCAAATTAATTCCAAGATCTACCGAACAACAAGCAAATTCGCTGAAGCAATTCAACTCCAAATTTCCCAGAAACAGAAAAAAATTTCAGTAGCAGGTAAACAACTAAACTCAACTCACCCACAACGTGCGGAAGTCTTCCCCCCTCCCCCAAAAACCAGACCTCACAACAAACAAATAAAAGAAATCGGAGAAGAAAAAAATAATTTTTTCTACAGTTCCAAATAAATCGTAAAATGAGGTTAATCCCATTGTACATTTTCCTTCTACACCTTTTTCGGATATTTTAGTAACATATAAAAAGTGTGGAAGGAAAACACCCTGTTGACTTCGTCCCATTTGACATTTACCGATACAAATGTAAGAGGAAGATAGACAAAAAAAAAATTAAGAAAATCGCTCTACTACAACCTTGAAAGCTCCGCTTCGAAATAAAATAAATTTTTCCAAGAGATAACTTCTCCAGGTTTCTTTCTGATAAATAAACGGGTCGGTTCAGAAAAATGAACTACCGAGAACTTAAAAATATTCGAAATTAACGGTTCTATTCAAACAAACAAGGGGTGATTTTCTGGAAATTACATGAATTGCCAAACTGAAAAAAAAAAGGTCAAGTTCATTTGGTGCCCGATCAACTTTGACGGCAAGTTCCTGAAAATTCTATTCCAACCATGATATTGAGCGATTTTATTATTCGTTATGAATATAAATAGTTAAAAGAAAGGAAATCATAAAAGAAATTAAGAATTTGTGGAAAATTATAGTAAAATATGCTTCAAAAATCAAGTTGACGCAAAACATGATATCTATACAAATTATATCAAAAACGCATAGAAACAAGATAGTAACAATCATATAAAGTTTTAAAATATCCAATTCTTAATAGTTTTACACGATTCTGGTTCAAAACCTTCTTCATACTGTCATAAAACTACTGTAAAAATTTGGAAGCAATTCAAAAAAAATAATCAGTTTTTAAGTTTTGCGTAAACTGAAAATCTCAGAAATTCTATTTTTTTAATGCAAAAACAAACAAAAAAAAGCTTTAAAGAGCTATAACTTCGGTTCTATTAAAGCTATAAACTAAAATGAAACAGATTCTAAACGATTTTACAAACAAACGTTTATTTTATATTAAAATGCAAAATAACAAATGTTTGATATTTAAGTCGATTTTTTCCGAAAAAAGGTGATAGGATATCTTAAGAGTTTCCCAGTAATTCATTGGACTTTTGGGCTGCACGTACCGTTTATAGATCGGCAGTTATATTGTCATAATCGGGCTCGAACCTGGGACCTTCCGAATGCAAGAGCGCCCAAAAATGGAAGAGCCTTTTTTTTATTATATTTGTGGGAGGTTGGGAGAGATATTTTCAGCATTTTAATAAATTTTATTTTCGTTGACCCCGATTCTATTCATATTTTCAGCCAATTTGGCGAAAAGAGGTCAAACTTGGCTTTCGCCAATCATTGTTCCGAATTGTCCACTCTGGCGACAAAAGGGATTCTTTTCCTTTACCGATCACTATGGTTATCTCGCCAACGACCTTAATAAAAGGTAGGAGTGACCATCTTATAGTAGAAAAAAAATAAACAATCGAGTGGGTTCCAAGAAAAATCTCAGAATATAATCTGCTTCTACTTTTTTTTTTTTTTTTTTTTTTTTTTTGAAGTGGATAATATCAGTTTAAAAGAAAATTAACAATTATTTAATTTACAATTATCAGACAGAGGTATTTTAATGTTAATACAATAACAAAGTGATTGACTTTATGATTAAATATGTTTATTTATTTATTTACGGTTGATATATGTTATTGTGTGCCTTATAAAAATAATCATAAAAATAAAACGCAGAATATTTACACAATTTTTCGCTAGTTGGCTCTGCAAATTCAGCCACCATTTCAATAGTTGTAAATAGTAATCGATAGGTGCTTGAAAAACCTTTCACAGGTGAATAAATGTAATATAATATTTAATATCTTATTAGTATTCTAGATATAATAAAAAATATTAAATTTATTACTTAACGCACTTTTAATTTAAGATACATGTTTATGAAACTTTTAGTCATTAACGCTCATTTGACGTGACGGAATAACTCACCATGTTACAGGTAGGTTGTTCTAAAATCTAAATTATAATTTTACATAGCTTATATATCATGTTTAAGATATGCATTAGTTTAAAAACTCAATGTATTGTTAATTCACAAAAGTTTTCATTTTTAAGTACCAGGATGCAGTCGTGATAGCAAAAATGTCTTTCCGTCACACAAAAAGAATTTAGTCAAAAATTAAATAAGAAAACCCTTTTTAAAAAAATTTCAACTGTTTGTTTTTATCTTATAATCACTAACGGTAATACATAAACCGAAAAAAAAAAACTTTCCTGTGAAAATAGCTTCGTAGTAATGATTCCAGGGTTTGCATGGTTTTTACCATCCCCCGGTAAGTACCATGGTAAAATCCGGTATTTACCGCCTTAGGAAAAATTAGGTTTTTCCCGCTGGGAAAAACATAATTACTGAAACAATTAATTACTAAATGTTATTTATTCAATGGGATTAGTTAAAATGATTTTAATTTTGTCTTTTAATAAATATTCATCTTGGACTTAATATTTTTAAAAATTGACAAAAATATTCTCTACTTTTACCTATTAATAAATATTGAGTATGCCTACTAAATTTAGAAATAAAATAATAATAATATGAAACTATAACATTACATCCCAATAAACCTTTGTATTCTAGCGTTTAACAAAAGATAATTGACGTCTATGTATATAAAAAAAAAATTAATTACGAAATTTAATTTTAATTAAGGACCTAATTTTTAATGAGGTAATCAAGGTATTTCCTAGATCCTACATAAGGTATATACCAGAAAAAAAAATATTTTTCAGTTTTTCTCAGAAAGGAAGAGGTATTTCCCAGTTTATCCTGATGGGTATTTACCAATTTTTCCCGGAATTTACCAGTTCTTCCCGCTGGGATGAGAAATATTAGTTTCGGACGGGAAAAACCCAACCCTGAATTGTTCCATTTCAATTCTGTGATTCAAAATGTCCTTCCGTAACATATGGGATTGCCCTACTGCGAAATTCTGCACTTCTGGTCACCCTATTCAAGTCAGAGTTCACCCGATTCAATATTCAAATTACAGAAACATTAGCGATTCAATTAGATTTTGTCTTCAGCGCGCAACTCAATTACAATTTAAACCCACGATCACTTCACATTTAAAACAATGAATAAAACTCCTCAAATACTCCTTAAAAATAAACCAACAGACGATAACAAGGGGGTAGGGGGAACCAAAAGACAAACGACCCACCCGTCTCGTTGTCGTCGGTTCGTTCAACCCACCAGAGACACACATTTACGACATCATTTTGACAAAGTTCGAACCGATAGTTTTAACAAAAATTTACGATTCAGAACACCCTGACCAATGCTCACACTCTCAAAAATGAATGCTTAAAAACGACAAAGTTTTCCTTAATTTTGAAGATTCCGTTACTGGCAAATGCTCCGAGTTTTTGTTTCCTCAAAGTGAGGAAATTTGAATCGTCATTTTTATGAGGATTTGAATGTCGTCTAATCTAAAGAAATATTTCCTCATTTTTGAGCATGTGAGTACAACAATGAGATTCAGTTTCCTCAAAATCAAGATACAGAATCGTCAAATCAAGATCGTAAAAGTGAGGATTCGCGTTTACTCAAAAGTCACGTGATAGCTAGACGAAGCAATCCTCAAAACTAACGAAATGAGGCTTGATGATTCATGAATCGTCAAAAATGAAAGTGTTGTTTCTGAGAGTGCAGAAAACGGTACACCACCTCAATGACAATATATTTTCACTGTAGATTTTTGTCGCCGCATAACTTGTCATAGGAATAGCATCTTAAATCCAAATGCATTGCCCTTTTACTACTAAAACTGCCCACGACGGTCGTCCCACTATAAGGATTCGATAATGATATTCCTATCACATATTACGAGGAAACAAAAATCCTTCGTAACGAATGGGTTAAAGGGGAATGGGAGCGGGTCTTCAAACCAAATTCCTTTATCTATGTTAATCCAATTGAAAAATGTAATTTTAGTAGCCACATTTTTCCGGCTGTATTGAATATTTTTACAATTTTTTTTTAATATGATAAACATGTAGATAACTTACAGAGCTCGATATAATCTTAATTTTTGAAATGGGCTCAAATAATTTTTAATTTTGAATATATAAATTTACAATTAATAAAATAGTCGATACAATTCCAATAAAGGGGTTAAAAGCCATATAAGCTATAACTAAACTCCACGGCGCAACAGCCCATTACTGGGCCAAGGCCTGCCGTGCCCATTTCAGCTTTTGTGACCCAGGGATCTGGGGTGCTAGCATATGTTCCGGTAAGGTGGTCATTCTAACGCGGAATCCCCAGTGTTTAGTCAACCTCGCCCAATCCGGGATTCGATCCCCGGACCTGTGGCGTGGCAATGCGAAGCACTACCGCTAAGCCACTGGGCCTCTGTCCATAACCTAACTACATTTAAATTTTTTTAGAACCATTTGCAAAAATACTCAATACCAAAGCAAATTTAGATTTTTTTTTTCAAATGATTAACCACAGAGACCCTTTGGTGTTGGAGACTCGCTTCCCCCTTAAAAGTTTGCTATACCACCAAGATTGTCACGACTCTGGCAACGTCAATACAGTGACTCTATTCCAGAGCAAGTTACAAGTGTGTCACGCTAAGCTAGTCTTCACATGCGCAACGCTGCGTGACGCCTGGCCGGAGTAGCGAGGTGACGCTAACACAAAACGCGAATCGGACAGCATTTTTTTCAGATTCTTGGACGACAGACCACCCAGTGACCCTTTCCTTTTGTTGGAATTAACTTCGCACTAAATCTGCTGTTACAGGTAGAATGTGGTCAAGACGAGGTTTAACACCTGAGCTGGCACTCAACGTAACGTACATCATACACGACGTCAGGAATAAGATCCCGACAGATTTGATGTGCACCAGTTACATATATGGCACTATTTTTTGGCAGGATTTACTGGTGATGCAAACATTTTAATCCAACAGGTAACATACGCAACGGACATCGTAGGCGAAGGCGCCAAGGCTCTTTATTCCTAAAATACACAGTATGATACTTCACTGTATCGCTAAAATACTTTCCAATGTTAATTAAATTATAGTTGAAAGTAAAAAAAATAAAAAATGCAAAAAAAAAAAATTGAGAAATAAATCTTTAAATCAATGAATTATAATATAAACAAACCGGCGTGATGTTTTTTTGTTTTTTTTTTTGTTTTCTGATTAAACTTGATTTAATCTAATTACTATAGAAATAATAAATGTTGAGAAAATGTAGGGCTGTTTTACTGTAGCGTATATTTCAAATTTGCCTAAAATTTATTCCAATGTAGTGTTTCAAAGTTTTTTTATACTTGATAGGGACATCGCAGATACCACGTGACGGCCAGAAAGCGTTTTCAGGAGTGATTTTCCGTCCCAATTTTAATTTCATTTTTCGGCCTTTATATGGGGTATTTGAAAAAAAGAAAAATACGGGTCTAATATTTATGGCATAAGAACATTTTAAGCCAATAAAAAAAATTTAGTCAAGTACCCTATTGTACAAATACGAGTTTCGATTTTTCGAAATATAAGACCAATGAAGACCATTGTCCTGTGAACAACTTAGAGTAGTTAAAATTAAGTTATATGAAAAATTTTAAATAATTTAAGTAAAAAATTTTATGGGGAAATGAAGGTGTTAATGGTGTTTGCAAAGTCGTCGTGAAGGGTTAAAAGTCGGTATTATAATAGATTTTTTCCTGGATACCAGTTAGCTAATTATGCAGCGATATAAAAACGTGTAGTTCTACTCATATCCGTCGTAGGCCACCAAACTATATTTCAAAAGATGCAGCTAAAGAAAATTACATTCCATGCAAATATACATTTCGTTTAATAATTCCCAAAACAAACATCCCTATAGCGACAAAAATAGTCAACCTATAACAACGAAACATCCCGCGCAATGACCTATGGGAAACATACTTCCTCCACCCCACTTCAAACAACAAGCGAAAAAAAAAGCACAATTATTAGTGTCATTCCATTTCATGTTTCATTTGCGGCCAGAAAGGGTTAAAATTCAAAAAATGGACCACCCACGCACACCAGAAAATAAGAACAATGAACCCTTTCTTAGGGAAAAATACACCATTTTTCAAATCCAAAGAGAGATGCATCTATGTTCATTAATTTTGCGTAAAATTACTTTAAGAAAATGTAGATGGTGGAAAGTATTGTAGCAACTGTGTGTGTCTGTTTCTACCGTTCTATTGTTGTTGTCTAACGACTACACCTAAACCGACATTAAGTTTGCAGTATACAAATGTTCTACGAGAAAAAGGGTAAATAGTTCTCATTTTCGAGTGCGAGAATCGCATAAAAAAAGGTATTTCACATTCAATAAACAAATTTATTTGTTATTTCAAGACATAAATGTATTATTAGGTTCAGTTAGAGTGTTATTTTAATTATTATTTTCCTTCGATTTTGACGTAACAGGGCGCACGAATATCAGGGTCGAAGGAGCAGCCAATAGGAGCAGGCGAAATTTCGGCGCCAGCAGCGTTGCTTACGCAGATTCCTCCGCCTAGTACATTTTTCTGCTGCAAACTTAAGCTCGGTTTTGGTGTAGCTTGGTCGAAGTTATCGTCCCTAGATGTTGAGTTTAGTTTGAATGACCGTCGCACTAGAGCTACACGACGGTCATTGACGACAGGCGTCGTAATTTAGAACCACAGTCAAATGACGAGCCGACACATGAGTAGGCACCAAACGCAACCGTTAAGGGCGACATCGTACGACGCATCATTGGGACTTAGGAGAACATTTAGCGTGCAGCCTCTCTACACGCGGTATTATTCGTCATTCATAAAGTTCGAGATCAAGTTTTAACTCATATAACCGTAAGTTCTACTGTGTGTATTTTGAAATGACTTTTAACCCTTTCAGTCCCAGTTATGCCATTTTACATCATCATATTTCTAATCTTAATTTAAAAAAAAAATAATTGAGCTGACATCAATTGGAATTAATAAAAAATATTTTCTAATAGGAAAAAAAGGTTGAAGAATCGAATGATGCGCTTTTTGATATCAAAAATGGCTATAGACAGACGATAAAAAAAATTCTAAAATGAGATGTCAAATTGTCATTGCGACTGAAGGGGTTAGTTATCCAAAAAGAACAGGAATGTGTAGAACCATCCACCCTAGATGCAAATCAGGAAGATTTTTCATTCTATGTCCCGAATATGCTATTCTCGGAAGCCGTTTTTCGAATACACTGCCCATTTTCTAACATAACGCACACTACAATGACCCAGTATCAGTAATTGGCCAAGAAGGGGATCGGGTGTTTCTTTTTGTTTCAGCCATTGTTCAACAAGTGGGTTTTGCATTTGGATACAAGACCAGTTTTGAGTCTTTGTAAGCGACAGAAAAATAAATATAATATGGGTACTCTTGCAGTTTTTATCAGAAATATTTGCTCTAGTAGTAGAAATGTTAAGGATATCCATACTGGTGGCAATGTAAATAAATATGTCATTTTTATTTTTAAGTTTTATTTTCCTCTCTATATTAAAAAAAAGGTAAGCCTATTTTAACACGTTACCGGACACACTATTTAGATTAGGACTCCTATTTTTTTTTTTCTGGAATGTAGCAAATGGTCCTTAATTTAGGTAGACCAAATATTGTTCACAAAAATTCGAATTAGTGTTTTCTAATAAAAAAATGCATTTTTCCTTATTTTTTTTAAGTTCGACTTTTTGATCTGTACGCCTCAATTTTTTTATAGGAGAACTCCAATTTTTTTACTGAATGTAGGTCATGGTAGTATAATATTTATGCCAAGATGGTGCCACAAAAAATGATCTTAGTTCCGTGGAATATGCCGTATTTGCAAAGGTTTAGCCGCCAATAAAGTAGCAAAAAAGAGAAAAAAGTACTCCAGACTCATGAATCCATTTCAATAGATTATGGCATAGAACACAGATTTAGAAAGTAGCAGACCTGCCCTCAGGGGAAAGGTGAAGCCACTTTTGAACCAGTATCCCATAAGACATTTTGCAAGCCCTCGCACATGGCATCCCATACGCCACCAGATGGCACCATGAGATAATTCGATTAATAAAATATATATATTTAATATTAACTAATTAAAACTTTTTACCAGTTTTGCTTACATAAGTTTATTACTGGATATGTATTGTTAATGTCTGGCAGACATGAGGTATACATTCATTAAAGAAGCATATTAAAAATGCAGTTTTAATTGCATGTAACTCTTAGGGAAAAGCATTTTTTGTATTAGCACATTGTTATTAGGCTTGCGCGGCAAATTTTGAGGTCAAAATTGAAAAAATGACCAAGAAAATGACTTTATATTGTACAAATATGTACAAACTAGGACTTATACCTAAATTCTTAAAATAATTTCCAATTAAAATTGAGCTAAGAATTTAGGTATAAGTCCTAGTTAGTACAATATAAAGTCATTTTCTTGGTCATTTTTTCAATTTTGACCTCAAAATTTGCCGCGCAAGCCTAATCACAATGTGTTAAAATAGCTTTATGTTTAATATCATTTATTTTAGTTTTGGCTAAAGTTTCATAAATTGTAAAATTTGTTTTGTAATAAATAAATCTTGTAGAATTACATATAAAAAAATTATACTTGCATATTGAGTAGTTAAAAAATTACAGGACAGATCAACATATACTTTGTAGTTCCTTCTTTGCACATTTTTAAGACTCCTTAGACCCCTTAAAAAAAACACACAAGAAAACCTCCTAACCAACGTAACAGGTGCGTCGCGATGGCACGAGCCCTGAATATGGAATGCCAGGGGGAGGGGAAGGGGGAGGAAGGAAGAATATCGTTTGCTCTCTCGGTCGAAAGGAGAGGTTGACAAGCGCCTCCGGGAGTGAAAGAAAGAAGAAAGGGTTGCCCCGGAAGTACGTGACATGCCACAGATCGAAGGAAAGCAGAGTGTTGTTTGGGTTGGATTGAGGCTGTACTGGAGCTACGGGAAGCGACGGAACGCGTTATTGTGAATTTAGGGGTCATAGGAGTCTTAAAAATGTGCAAAGAAAAATAAAATTTCAAAATAATTTCTAATTAAAATTGAGCTGAGAATTTAGGTATAAGTCTTTATTTGTACAATATAAAGTCATTTTCTTGGTCATTTTTTAAATTTTGACCTCAAAATTTGCCGCGCAAGCCTAATCACAATGTGTTCAAATAGCTTTATGTATAATATCATTTATTTTAGTTTTGGCTAAAGTTTCATAAATTTTAAAATTTGTTTTATATAAAATAAATCTTGTAGAATTACATATAAAAATTATACTCATATATTGAGTAGTTAAAAAATTACATGAAAGATCAAACTGTGCTTTGTAGTACCTTCTTTGCACATTTTTAAGACTCCTATGACCCCTTAAGGAATATACTGAAAGTAAAAACATTGTGACCGTTTTTAGTAAAGTGAAATTGAATTATGCCTATCACTTCTAAAAGGCGACAGTACAAGCAGACTATGCCCGAAACATGTCGAATTGTGTTAATCCAATGGAGAAAAAATATTTTCTCTTCCAATTTCACCGAAGGTATTGGATATTTTTACAAACGGATTTTTTGTATGTGATAAATGTAGCTGACTTTCAGGTCTCGACAATCCCACTTTAAATTAGTTTGATTTTTTTTTTTAATTTTGAATAAAGAATTTTACAAAAAGTATGCGAAGCAATTTTAAAAAGTGAGATTATAGAAACCTGTAAGTTACCTACATTTATTATTTTAAAAGAAACCGTTTGTAAAAATATTCACTACAGCCGGAGAAATGTGGCAGAGAAAATAGTTTTTTTCCCATTGGATTAACATTGAGGCACTTGAGTTTAGAGACCCCCCGGTCCAGGGGGCCTTTAAACATTAACGAAAGTGTGGAGGCCTCTTTTTCTTTTGGTAATTGCTTGGAGGAAACGTGACGATGTTTGGCGAAGGTTTACATGTGTTGTCACTCCCCGTAGCAACTAAACTGCAACTCTTCGATCAGAACCTATCAAGAGCGACATAAATTCCTCGAAACAATCACACACGAGTACCACTTGTCACAAACACTGCCCAGCGGGGTATCCGATTCTTGGAAGAAGAAAGAATAAAACGGGATTTTCTCCTAACTCATCTTCATCTTCGTGGAAGAGAAGAAAGCATCCGCCCACGCTTTGACTTCACCGCGGAATTTTTTCTTAACTTTTCTCGTATTTTAGCTTCCACACTACGTTTAAAACGTTAAAAAAATTATAAATGCTTTGTCCATCTGTCTATCATCCCTTTCACTGGACGAAGTCCGTATGACGTATACCACAAATAAGTGATATATACGTAATATTGAAGCAAAAAAAATCAAGCAAGGCTATATCCCAGATTTCATTAAAAAACTTAAATTAGAAGTATACTATTTGAAACTTAAATAACTAAAAATTTTATGTGCATATACTTTAAAATAACAAGAAAATTGCTATTTCATCCGATATTTCCACTGTGTCAAGTGTACGAGAAAGTTACTTTAATTTCATTCACAAGTTTATGCCTTCGCATGAAATTTTTTTAAAAAAAATGATTTAAAGTTATGCACACTCCACAACAGAAAATGTTATATTTACTTGGCATGGCACCACCCCTCAAGCTAATATCCAATAGGACCGGTCCCACAAAACAATAAAAAAAGAGAAATTTTAAAGAACAGTTAGTTCTAATTCTTAACAGCTACGTTTTGATCTTATTGAGCTTTCTGAATTTTTTTATTTATAAGTAATTGAGAATTTTTACTGCCGAAAATAATCTAAATGATTTTGTATATTGAAATTATTAAAAGAAAAAGATCTTGCAACAAAAATTTCAGATAGAAACATTTTTAGTTATTTACTTTGTCGTAAGGGTCACATGCAAGCAATGAATTTAAACAAATAACTAAGAAAAAATAATGAAAACAACCTGTTAGTCAAAGAGACTAAATATTATCTGTCAAAAATCACCTTAAACTGTCATTTAACCCTTTCAGTCCCAAAGACAATTCGGCATCATCATCTTAGAATTTTTTTTTCTAATCGTCTATAGCCATTTATGATATCAACAAAACACACATCATTAGATTCTTCAAACATATTTCTATTAGAAAATATTTATAATCCCAAGAGATGTCAGCTATATTATTTTGTTTTAATTATAATCAGAAACGTGATGATGCCAAATGGCATTACTGGGACTGAAAGGGTAAATGAATCGTTACAAACGTTACTTCGTTATTTGTTTACATACAAAGCAAGGACCAACAATTTATTCGTTGCCGACACTGAAACAAACCACGAAAAATATAAATCCAAAATCCCCAAAATTGTTATTATTTTCTAAATTGTTTCGTACAAACAAACCAAGTGTATAGAATACCGGTAAAAAGAGAGAATTTTACAATTGACCAAAATACTATGTTCGCACTCCTAAATATAAAACGGGAAAAGCACCTAAATAGGGAAGAACTTCTAAATAGGAGGGGGTGCGCGTATGAATAGGGAGGGGTCGACCCCCCCTCTCAGTCAGTATGACGCATGGGGAGCATCGATTGATGATCCACCGTCCCCCTCTCCCGATCCCTCATTCTTGCGCTTCTTTTCCATCTCGGAGTATGGCGGGGGAAACAACCACGCAGGGTTCTGTTGTGGGTTTCAAATATGGACTCAAATGGTTTGGTTGCGTTATGGCTTTTTAGCTGTGTAGTCCGTTTATATAGTTGAAAGCAGAGTTTCCTTGCACGGAAGCCACGACCAAGGGCGGAGCTATAAAACTAGAGGAGCAATCAGTTGAAGAGAAACTTTTAGCAGACTTATTTTGTCGTCATATGATTGATCCGAGCGTTTTATAACTCCGCCCGTGGTCGGGGATTCAGTGCAAGGAAACATTGCGTTTAACTATAGGTCGGCAGCAGTTTAGGCAATGTCCTGATACGAATTCGAGACCTGTGACATGCAAGGCCAGCGTCTTAGTAACTGAGCTCCCCAATCATAGAGTTAGGCGGGAGAAAGAACTTTGCAGGGTGCTAAATATGGGACGTTGTGGGTTGCGAATGAGCCCTAAATAGATTGTAGTGACGTCATACTAGAGCTGGGTATGTAGAATGACATGGGCTATAAGCACATAAAAGTGAAAGGGTGGGATATAGGTGAATTGTGTATAATTGCTAGTTAGTATAATGGTCAATAATTGAAGCAAAATCAAAGAAGAGAGCCTTAAAATATAATGGAAAACAATCGCGAGTTTAAATCATTTTGCTGAAATTGTCTATTTTAAAACTTTATTTTGCAGCTTTAAAAATAATGCAGCGCCATAAAATGACACATTTTACTGAGGTTTCAAGAGACAACACATTTAGCATGGAAATCACTAA
Organism: Hylyphantes graminicola; assembly: GCA_023701765.1. Classification (NCBI taxonomy): domain Eukaryota; kingdom Metazoa; phylum Arthropoda; class Arachnida; order Araneae; family Linyphiidae; genus Hylyphantes; species Hylyphantes graminicola. The sequence continues at coordinate 10,982,231 of CM043120.1, forward strand.
AATTTGGGGTTCCAAGGTAAGGGCCGTATGGAAGATCATGGCAGGAATGGAAGAGGGCTACAAGAAAGCTATTAACAACTGCCTTTAATTTAAAATCTCGGTCAAGTGACGAATTTTTTTTTAATCAGAAGTTATTGTTTGACCACCATGAAGATCTCCTTCCGTCTGTGTCTGTTTCCCTCTTTCAAATTCCGTTCTAAACGATAAGCTCTTTTTAATGTTTGAAAGATATGCATGCCATCAGATACATATTTTATACTGGTGTCTGTCCATCTATCCAGTACTACTATAAGATTTTTTTAAAGATCTTCGTTTTTTCCCTAGCCAAGCAAGCCTTGTTTCACCCCTATGAGCGAGAGTTGTGTGTATACAATATTATTATTAGAGGTAGGAGGTGCCAACAAATAGCTGACAAGGAAGGGGAAAAATTGCCAGGAATAACTCCGAGTTTCTGAGGATCGCAGTCGAAGAGACGGCTGGTTTAACATGGGAAGTGATACTGACAACTGGGAAACACTTTACTGTGTATCTCGAGAGTAAAATATAAAAAAGACTCTAAAAACTTTGAGAAATAGGGTAGACTAACCAGTGAATGAACGATTAAGCACAATTTGTTTTAAGAAAATTCATACATTTTAAGAAAGTATAGCTTCTGGTTTATGACAATGTGAACACATTTATCATTGCATGACACAAAAAAAAGGTGACTTTATATATTGCATTGCTTTGGGTCTTTTGGGGGTCCAAATAAAAAGTGGTACAAAAGCCAAGTGAATGAACAGTTCTTTTACCAGTGAATGAACACAAAAATGTCCAGTCAATAAAAAACATGTTGGATTTCAATTAATGACCAATTACAACCAATCAGATGTCAGATAGCTTCCTACGAGATGGGAGGAAGTCAGTGCTGCCAATCCCTCCAGTGGAATGATTTTTAATCCTTATTTTTAAATGTATTTACCAACTGTTCATTCACTGGGATCTGTTCACTCACTGGTCAGTCTACCCTTCCTTCTGTTAGTCAATGCAACGCAATATTGCTTGGTTGGGCCGAGTATGCGTCATTATTATGGGTGAAGAGTATAGTTTCGAGTTGTATTCAAATATCCTATCTACAACCAAACGATGGTGGACGAGTCTTATTTTGAGTTATTCGTTTTGAGCGTGCCTAGTCGTTAAAGGGTTTAGTACTTTTCCATGTCATGGGCTAAAATATAGCGAAACCGATTCTTAGGCACCAAAATACAGTATACACAAAAGTTACCAGTTGGAAAAATTTCGTTGGTCGACGGTTATACATATTTGGCGACTTCATTGCTTGCGCCAGCGAAATGAAAAAGTACAAAAACTTTAAATTGACTTAAACTTTTTTTGTGAAAGTTTTTGGCTGCCTACTTCTAGAATGTAATGAGATAATTAAAAGTTGTTTTACTATAAAAATAAATTGGAAAAAAAGCCCCAAGTAATAAAATGAGCGCGCACCAATTGGCAAGGGTGCAAAAATGGATTTGGCTACTTTTAAAAAGTTCCACTATTTTTTTGTCGCCAAGCATCTCCTCTCCATCTTCATTTTAACCTCCAAAACTATAAAGAGTTTTTCGACAAATCTTTACACTCTTAAAACAAAAGAGTGAAATCCACTCCCTTTGGAGAAGTGCATTTTCGACACTGGAATGGAATTCCAGTGTCGCCACACTGGAATGGACACTGGAATGAAAATTAACTCAGACTGAGTAAAAATCAGCTCATACTGAGTAAAAATCACTCGTTTGGAGTGATCCTGCCGGAGGCTTAACAAACAAAGGAGTGAAAATAAACTCAGACTGAGTTAAAAATCACTCGTTTGTTTTAAGAGTGTAATTTGTGAGCAACAACACAAGACTAATTTTTTTTACTGTTGTTGTTGTAGTAAAAAACTAGAGCAGACCTTTGCATGTGTAGCTCAAATCAACTCAAACCAAAGTCAGAAGATAGAGATCATGGCATTTTTAAGAGACAGAAAGAAGCGCAAAAATATGTCACAGAAACTAAAAGTGTGTGGAGTGACGTCATTTAAGGTGACAGCTGTGACAACTACGCGGTAGTAAACGGGGCGGCTGTAAAACTACACCTATCTTTTTTTTTCTTTTCTCGTATACGCATTTACTTGAAGCTCGTTGAAAAGTTGACGAAATGATTACGCTTGTAGTTTATTGAACAAACGGAGGTAAAACAAAATGGAGGCACTTGTCGAGGGAAAGAAAGAGTGAAGTGGCTTGGAGTTTGAGGTGAAAGTTTCATTTTTTTGTGTGTTTCATTCAGAATATTTGCTACTATATAGTAGAGTAAAAACAAAAAAAAATATTACTTTTGCATTAAAATTTTAACACAGTCTTTAACTCTACAACTGCAGAACTGAACTAACCACCAAAACCGAGCTTAAGTTCGCAGCAGAGAAATGTACTACGCGGAGGAATTTGCGTAAACAACGCGGCTGGCGCCGAAGCTTCGCCTGCTCCGATTGGCTGATAATCTGACCCTGATATTCGTGCGCCCTGTTACGTCAAAATCGAAGGAAAAAAAATAATTAAAACAACACTCTAACTGAAGGTAAACTAATAAAAATAATAAATTTATGTCTTGAAATAACAAATAAATTTGTTTATTGAATGTTAAATACCTTTTGTATTCGATTCTCGCCCTCAAAAATGAGAACTATTTACCCTCTTTCTAGTAGAACATTTGTATACTGCAAACTTAAGGTCGGGAGAGGTATAGAACATTTCAATACTGCAAACTTGAGGTGTGTTTTGGTTTACGTGAATACCACGCTTTTCTTTAATTTTTTATGTGTATGCACCTAACACGTGTGCAGAGACCACGAGGGGGGTGTTAGGGTTATTTCTTATTTCCATTTTAAATAAAGTTTCTCATTAGACAATAGCTATGGCAAAAGCCATTATTCCTAAGGACAGCGCAAATCATTCACCAAGCCGTTTGTATTCGAGCTTAAATAAAACTTCCCTTGGCAAACCTGGTTTTGCATTGCTTTTCGTCATCTTGTTTAACCTTTAAGGTTTAACATACGAAAAAAGAGACAGATAACTACAATCCAATAGTCTAGAAAAGTCATCAAAAACAAATTTCGTCATGAATTTATAGCTTGATATAGACGGAATGCAAATATTGCCCACGTCAAAATTTGAGAAATAAAATCACTTATGTTTGCGTATTTGTAAAATATTTTTTTCGGCAAAAGCTTTTGATTGAGCATAAAATGTATGCCGATATTTTACACTTTCAATCAATTGGAAAAATTTCACTTTAAGGGGTCTTAGGAGTCTTAAAAATGTGCAGAGAAGGTACTACAAAGCAAAGTTTTCAATTTCATATATTTTTTCAACTACTCAATATATAAGTATAATTTATTTATATGTAATTCTATAAGATTTATATAACATAAAACCAATTTTAAAATTTATAAAACTTTAGCCCAAACTAAAATAAATGATAACAAATCTAAAAGTATTTACAAAAATTGAAAACATTGGGATTAGGCTTGCGCGACACATTCTGAGGTCAAAATTGAAGAAATGACAAAGAAAATGACTTTATATTATACAAATATGTACAGACAAAAAAAGACTTATACCTAAAATCTAAGATTAATTTAAATTAGAAATTATTTTCTTAAAAATTTCAAATTTTTAAATTTTTTATTTATTTTTTTAAAAAAGTTATTAAAATTATCCTATAAAATTACATATAAAAAATTATACTAAAATATTAAATACTTAAAAAATTATATGAAATTGAAAACTATGCTTTGTAGTACCTTCTTTGCACATTTTTAAGACTCCTATGAAGTCCTTAAACAGGAGAGGAGTTCACAAATAATGGTACTACGTAAATACCACGCTTTTCTTTAATTTTTTTATGTGTATGCACCTAACACGTGTGCAAAGACCACGAGGGGGGATGGGCAATGGTTATTTCTTATTTCCATTTTAAATAAAGTTTCTCATTAGACAATAGCTATGTCAAAAGCCATTATTCCTAAGGACAGCGCAAATCATTCACCAAGCCGTTTGTTTACGAGCTTAAATAAAACTTCCCTTGGCAATCCTGGCTTTGCATTGCTTTTTGGTCATCTTCTTTAACCTTTAAGGTTTAACATACGAAAAAGGAGACAGATAACTACAATCAATAGTCTAGAAAAGTCATCAAAAACAAATTTCGTCATGAATTTATAGCTTGATATAGACGGAATGCAAATATTGCCCATGTCAAAATTTGAGACGTAAAATCACTTATGTTTGCGTATTTGTGAAATATTTTTTTCGGCCGATACAAAAGCTTTTGATTGAGCATGAAATGGATGCCGGTATTTTACACTTTCAATCAATTGGAAAAATTTCATTTTAATCGAAAGAATGCAATTAGACATGGGCACAAGTCAACTGCACTGCTCATAAAGTGGACAAAAATTTTACAGTATTTTTAAAAGTACATGTTTCCGAAACTTCATTTTTAAAGAACCTCCTAAAGCAATAACCTATCAATTTTCTGTTTAAAAAATTATTGAAAAAGTTGGGTTGCTCTTACAGGGTTACCGGGCTTCACCTACCCCATTGGCGAGCGTTTCGATGCTCCTTCTAGCGTTTCTGTTCAGTTCAGTGGGTATATTAAGCGTCGGACGTATCTGTATAAAACAGTTTACAGGTCGGCAGTTATTTCGCCAATGCCCCGGACCGAACCTGGAACCTTTTTGGGATGCAAATCAAGTTAGGTAAGGTTTGAATTCTCGTCGCACTAGAGCTACACGAGGGATATTGGCGACGGGCGTCATATTTCAGAACCACAGTCAAGTGACGAGCCCACACCTGAATAGGCACCCAACGCAACCATTAAGGGCGACGCAGCGTCAGGACTTTGAAGGATATTTAACGTGCACTTCCTTACAGGGGGTATTATTTGTCGGACATTTTGGGCTGCACGAGCCGTTTATAGGTCGGCCAGTTATTTTGGTGATGCCCGGACCCGAACCTGGGACCTTCCGCATGCTAGGCGAGTGCCTAACCGACTGGGCTCCCCAGCCCCGTCAGGGCTTTGGAGGATATTTAACGTGCACTCCCTACACGGGGTATTAAGCGTCGGTCTTATCTGTATAAAACCGTTTATTGGTCGGCAGTTACTTCGGCAATGTCCTGGACCCGAACCTGTAACCTTTTTGGGATGCAAGGCAAGAACCTGGAATCCAGCCGGAGGCTGGGGAGCCCAATCGGTTAGGCACACGTCTAGCATGCGAAAGATCCCAGGTTCGGGTCCGGGCTGTAACTGCCAACCTATACCTACCGAAATAACTGCCGACCTATAAAGGGCCCGTGCAGCCAAAAATGTCCGACGAATAATACCCCGTGTAAGGGAGTGCACGTTAAATATGCTCCAAAGTCCTAACGCTGCGTACGATGTCGCCCTTAACGGTTGCGTTGGGTGCCTATTCAGGTGTAAGCTCGTCACTTGACTGTGGTTCTAAAAGACGACGCCCGTCGCTAATAGCCCTCGTGTAGCTCTAGTGCGACGATAATTCAAACCTAAACTGGAATCCAGCCCGTATATGCGGCACGTGTGCGGCCGATCCAAGAGCGGAAGGGGTGTGTATAGGGGGGCAGGTCAGTTACCGTCACGGTTCGTGAACACCGAAGATGGTAGGTAGGGTCAAGGAACCGACTATTCCAAGATCGTCTTAGTTGCCGAACACACAAATAGAGCACCTCCCTCGGTAAGATGGTTTGCATAATGCAACAAGTAAGGGACATTTGCCCTAGCAAAATTCTCCGGCAGTATTTCAAAAGTTTTAAATGCAAAGAAATTTTTTTCAGACCTGTATGTATAATATATCAAATTAATGGGAAGCACGACGTGCTTCGTACTTTTTAAAATTTTACGAAAAATTTAATTTTAATCGGGAAAATCAATTTTCGATTTTTTTACGGAAAATTTCAAATCGGTAAACTTCGGTGACTCTTAAATTGAATTTAATAGCCCTCGTGTTGCTCTAGTGCGACGATAATTCAAACCTAACCTAACTTTAAATTGAATCTGCAATGGAGATAATTCGGAAGTTTGGAGTTCGAGGTAATTTTAAAAGTGGGATTTTGCGGCGATTCAAGGATCAAGAAACTATTTTCTAAGAGCTCATAATTCTGCTTTTGTTCTTCACTGCTTGGCACTTGCAGGCTATGCAATAGTTTAAACTATTCCTAACATATTTAGCAACCAGTCTAGGATATATTGTTTGTGCTTTTGTAATTGTTTAAAAATTGACGATGAAAAATAATGCATGCTTTACTGGGTTATACAAAGCAAATATTAAATATATAAATTAAAAATTTGGGATCACAAACGTTAGTGGACTCTCACAATCCAAGAAACATCATTCAACATATTAAACAATTGAATTAATACTTTTCAAAAAGTCATTAAAAAAACAGGACAATTCAAAACTAAACGAGACACTACAAAAAAATTGAAGGAGAAATTACCCCCAACAGGAAATCGAAGGTATAGGCAATCGGGTTAACCCTGAAAGCTCTAATTACCCCGTAAATGTAATACCGGACAGGTAATTGGAGCTCACACCGGTAACAATGAGGATAATTTTATGGGGAAATCGTGAGACCACCTAAAAGAGGAAAAAAGTGATCTGAGAAGGTGGGAGATAAGGTATTTTTGGAGATCAGATTCGCCAAACTATTTGGAAACGTGTTGCGTACAAGCAGAATGAATCCTAACCAATACAAACTAGATAGCAAGGCCTGTTGTGACGTCATAATAGGATCTTCTATTTTAGGTTTCGACAATGATTGATTTTTTTATTTGGGGGGGGGGGTGTTTTTTTAAGATCAGAATCAGCTTTAAAATTTTTTTTAACTCGTTGAGCCTTTGCCGAATGAATCTAACCAATACCAACTAGATCAGAGGGTCTTATGTGACGTCACAATAATGGACCGATTGAAAGGATTTAATTGATGGTCACTAAATTCAACGTAACTCGTAAAGAAGACGTGATTGAGTCTAGAAAAATCATTGAGCAAAACCTCAAATTTGTATCCACTAACGTGAAGTATTTCTAACTAAGGGACGTCACGATAGTGTTGACGATATAGGGATTTCGACCGTTAAACTTCATTCTAAATATCAACTAGACTTCAAACAGTCCTTCGATTTCGGGTGTTATTGCCGATTCCACTCTTTTTCTATAGAAGAAAATATTTTCCAGAACTCCATTCCTCGTACTCCAATGTGCACACTACATTACTGCGAATATGTGAAAAAGTAAATTCTACTAGCAATAGCAAAAGTAAAATATTCTACCAACAATAAACTAATCTTAACACAACTATTTCTTCAGACAGGGGCAAAATTTTGAAATTCCATTAAAAAAAATTCAGACTCTTTAGAAAACCTTGACCATCCACTTCAGCAATAACAAAAAAAAAATCCAAATTTTTAATTTTACTTTTTTACTTCAAAATCAGACCGGAAATCCTGTCCGCCACCTGCCTGCCTCCAATGGAGCTAAGAAGAGGATTAAGATGCTGCCGTGACAAATCCAATACAAAAACCAGTTTGCCAAGTGAGGCACGCGATCGCCTTGTAGTAAGCCCAAACAAACGCTCTTGGCAAACTGTTTGGCACGATTCCTTAGTGGATTTTGTATTGGATTACTGCACCAATTTGGCGACTTTTAAATCGCTAAGCTAATTGCGGTATATTTTTCTTGCCTGTAAAGGGAGTTACTACCTGGCATATTGTGTAAATTCAGATCTCTGCTACAGTCTACAACTAAGCAAATAGTCCGTGTTCAACATTTAAAAATGTTATATTTTACATTAATTTATTTTCCTAATGGGGCAGCAATATTGGTGGTCAAGCTTTTGCAGACTCGGCATATTCCCCATAGCTGAGAGACATTTTTTAATTGAGGCACCAGAAAGGCGACTCTCTCTACCATTTTTGACGCGCAGATTACATTGAGAGCCCTCTGGGATGTTAAACTATGCCGAGATTTAATTTTGCCGAGAGAACACAAGCCGAATGGACCCTCCAGGGATCTTTAACAGGCGAAGGCGACATAATTATATGATGACATGCATGCCCAGGATTTTCCCATCCGGAAAATCCGACGACTCAGCCGGGGCTCGAACTCGAGATTTTACGAGGCGCACACGTATTTTACATTGAACAAACGTTGAGTAAGCTATTTTTTGGGCCTACAAGGGTTACTTTGAGAATTTTTCATGGCTTCACTTTATTTCGCGCCAAACACATCCATCTTCTTCTAAACTCTATGCCGTATCCAGACGAAGCATCCAAATATTAAAGGTCAGAAACAGGTAAGGAAAAAAACTGGAAAATATTTAAACAACGAAATAAAACTTAACAATTAAACTAAGAAGACGATGCAGTGGAGTCAACGCTATTCTACTGCGGACAAGGTCCATATTCACCCAGCCGAGACTGATTTTTTGTTTGAAGAAATATTAAGTTTGGTTAAAAATTTACGTCACACTACAATGGGTTAGGTTAGGTTTGAATTATCATCGCACTAGAGCTACACGAGGGCTATTGGCGACGGGCGTCTTATTTTAGAACCACAGTCAGGTGACGAGCCAACACCTGAATAGGCACCCAACGCAACCGTTAAGGGCGACATTGTACGCAGCGTTAGGACTTTGAAGGATTTTTAACGTGCACTCCCTTACACGGGGTATTATTCGTCGGACATTTTTGGCTGCACGGGCCGTTTATAGGTCGGCAGCTATTTTGGCGATGCCCGGACCCGAACCTGGCACCTTCCGCATGCTAAGCGGATGCTTAACCGACTGGGCTCCCCAGCCCCTCTGAGTGAATTTTGTGTTGGATTACTGTACCAATTTGGCGACTTTTAACTCGCTAATAAATCTAATTGTGACATATTTTTCTACCATGTGAAGGGAATTACTACCATCTTCTTTAAATTCAAATCTCGTGCTACAGTCAGTCAACAACTGAGCAAATAGTCCGTGTTTAATTTTCAATCAACATTTAAAAAACGGTATATTTTACATTGATTTATTTTCCCAATGGGGCTGTAATATTGGCGGTCAAACTTTTGCAAACTCGGCATATTCCCCAGAACTGAGAGACAATTTTTGAGACACCAGAAAGGCGACTCTCTCTCTCTACCATTTTTGACGTGCAGATTACATTGAGAGGAGCTCTCTGGGATGTTAAACTATGCCGAGATTTAATTTTGCCGAGAGAACACAAGCCAAATGTACCCTCCAGGATCTCTAACAGGCGACATAATTATATGACATGCGTGCCCAGGATTTTCCCATCCGGAAAATCCGACGACTCAGCCGGGGCTCGAACTCGAGATTTTACGAGGCGCACACGTATTTTACATTGAACAAACGTTGAGTAAGCTATTTTTTGGGCCTACAAGGGTTACTTAGCGAATTTTTCACGGCTTCACTTTATTTCGCGCCAAACACATCCATCTTCTTCTAAACTCTATGCTGTATCCAGACGAAGCATCCAAATATTAAAGGTCAGAAACAGGTAAGGAAAAAAATTGGAAAATATTTAAACAACGAATAAAACTTAACAATAAAACTAAGAAGACGATGCAGTGGAGTCAACGCTCTTCTACTGCGGACAAGGTCCATATTCACCCAGCCGAGACTGATTTTTTTTGTTTGAAGAAATGGTTAAGTTTGGTTAAAAATTGACGTCACACTACAATGAGCAACCGGGAACAGTTTATCATGAGTTACAATAATCAAGTATACAGCCTAGTGAAGGAACGGCAATTCGCTATTGGCTTAGGTCGACACCCTTAGGTGGACTCTTAAGTGGAATTAATTGCCTCGGGTAGTGAAAGGAACTATTCGCCAACTCGCCAAAACTACTAGCTAGCAGCGGCCCGACCAAGAAACGTAGGTAAGGCAAGTGAAAATAGCGACATTCGAAAAAAAAGCGACTGAAAAAGAAACTTTGCATAGAGCTTATATAAATATAGCAAAATAATAATTTTTTCCATTGAATTAAGACAGAGGCACTTTGATTTGGAGAGTTGAGGTCATTCAGTCTCATTCGCCGTTAACCCTTTCAGTCCCAGTGATGCCATTTGGCATCATCATGTTTCTGATCATATTTAAAAACATAATAGGGCTGACATCTAATGGGACTAATAAAAAATATTTTCTAATGGGAAAAAACGTTTAAAGAATCGAATGATGTGCTTTTTGATATCATAAATGGCTATAGACGATCAGAAAAAAAATTTAAGTGATGCCAAATTGTCATCGGGACTGAAAGGGTTAAAGTAATCGGCCGTCACCTCAGATCGAATTGAATCTATGGTCTCAGACAAGTACTGCTGTACCTAAATAAAAGATCTCATCATTACACGGTCCAACCCAAAGAGCCATCAACGAATCAATAAAGAGGCCAAAGTAAAGTCAAATGAAGGGACAAAAGTGTAATAAAATTAAAAGGGTGTCAACCATTATGGCACCCATAACAGATAATGACACGCCATTTTGCATTATTTATAACAAACGATCACTTGAGGGTCTTTTTTGACCGCATACTTGTTGCTATGGCAAGACCTATTGATTACTTGATTAAGGGAAGAAGCCTTAGTTTTGGAATAGATGACAAAGCTTTTGAGAGTACAAGTCAATCGGTTTCCGAATGTCTATTTCAAGGCTTTTTGTCGGAAGATAGAGCTTTTAACACATAAAAGCACGATTCCTAATTTTGAACCGCGATCAAGTACCGATGGCTTTATACTCATTGTTCTTCAAAACTATGAGCATATCCTATTCAGTAATCCGACAGCCGAATTTTCTTACAGAGCCAAAATTCAGAAAGAGACGAAATCCTTACAAATCAATAATTTACTGCGGTTTTGCTTAAGTTAAGGGAAATTTAATAATTTTCGAATTGGTAGTTTTTCATTTTTTGCTGTCGGGTTTCTGCTGTCGGCATTCTAGCTTGTCGGGTTTCGGTTGTGGGAATTATGTCCCAGACCAAAGCATTTTTTGAGAAAAAAGGAACAAATAATCATTTTAGTTCTTCTATAACTTCTTATTATGATTTCAAGTTAACCAAAACTACGATTCTGTCAACAAAAGTTATGACAACTTTCGCAAAATCGAAGGATGAATTGTTTCGCGACCTCCATGTAACTTAGAATCAACATAAATTCCACTACATCAAGACGATATATCAAACCGCCAATACAAAATGTACGCCACTACCGCCGCCAGTTTACAAAGACCTACTGATAACAGTGGAATAGGTGTTAGCATAAAATAGACAAACATGACAACGGTTATAGGTACCCAAGTCACACGAGTTTTGGCGCAAAAAAATTAGAGTGTTTTTTCAACTATCACCATTAGGATATGAAAAATCTCACAGCAAATTTCTCAAATACTTCCGATAAGAGCAGAATGAATGCAGACACACAAAATAGAATTACACCTAATACATTTTTTCGCAAAGCATTCAAACCAATTTTAAAGACTTTTTTCTTCAATGCAGCTACAATATTGGGTCAAGCCTTTGCAGACCATAAATAATTATATTCTCCTGAACTGGGAGCCATTTTTTGTTTCACCATCTAGGCGGCTATCACTACCAATTTTGAAGCACAGATTATACAATGAATCTGAGCTCTCTGTAGATGTTAAAGTATGCCGATATTTATTTTTGCCGAGAGGACCCAAACCAAATGGGCCCTCCAGGGATCTTTTACATGCCACATAATCATAATATGACATTCGTGCTCAGGATTTTCCAATTCAGAAAATTCGACAACTCAGAATTTTAGAAACTGAGATTATAGAGCCCCATTAAGTAAGCTACATTTATCTTTAAAAAAAAACCGTTTGTAAAATTATTGTATGTGTCTTGAAAAATTATTTTTTCCATTGGATTAACAGAGGGACTTTGGTTTGGTTTATCGTCGCACTAGAGCTACACGAGGGCTATTGGCGACGGGCGTCGTATTTAAGAACCACAGTCAGGTGACGAGCCGGCACCTGGATAGGCACCCAACGCAACCGCTTTGATTTAAGGACCGCGTCCATTCTTCCGAAGTCACGTGACTTGATATCATGCCCTTTGATGGGTTGGTTTCTTTTCTACCACTCTTTATTAGTTGCTCGGTTTCCACCAGCCAGGTCGATGATATTCCTCACCACTGTCGGATTTACCAAACCGACAAAAAATAAATAAAAATAAAGAGCATTTCTAGAAAAGATTGCCGTGCGATGTTGAAAGAACTCAACAGAAAGATAAATATTGAAAATATTTCCGACGCGATAAGAAGGGAGTTTTGTTTCACAAAAATTCGGTGCAGATTTGTCTCTATCAGAAGAGAGAAATGTTGGTATCTTCTTTCCATGCTAAGAGCATTGTTCAATAAAATGACGACATCCATAGACTTAAAAGTTGCTTCAACGTGTTATTTACAGAGAAGTTGGGCATTTTCGAACAGTAGAACTCAGATTATCCGAACACTACTTGAATTATTCTACACGTTTATAAATACACCCCCTATGTATGTAAAGTTACTTTTCAATGAAATTCAAAGCTCTCAGTTTTTAAAAACTAGTCGTATTTTCAACTTGCATTACATTACTTGTGGTGATATTTGGAAACCCTGCTCCAGTCACTTTGTGTAACAGGGAAAAAAACGGCATAGAATGGAGAAAAAAGATTCGTGTTGTTGTTGTTTTTTTACAGGAGAAGGAGAAAAATATCAGGAGATGTCATAAATTTCAGGAGTTATGAGGACCCTTAGAAAAAAAAATGAAATTTCAGGAGGAGTACAAACCCTGCTTTTATAGGTTGGCAGTTAATTAGTACAATACCCAGACCCGAACCCGGAACCTTTCGCCTGTAAGCAAGCGCCTTACCGACTGACTGGGGTCCCCAACACCCTTTGTTTCGCAATTAAGGACGTGTCGCCGATTGCGATATTCGAATTGTAGAACAAACGGTACCGCATCTGTCGAAGGTCAGGACGAGGTCGAAAAAACCGTTCGGATTTCCTTCGCGGGATGTGAAATCATTAAGAACAATTAATCGAACGCAGCTTCCTTGTAGCCGAAGGATCTTCTGACACCCCGAGAACGTCGCATTGTCGCCTGCTACCAAATTATTAGAATATTGGAACAAAATATGTTCACTCCGTGCCAACCTAACTTGGGTAAAAACAAATAGTAAAAAGGCAGGGAGAAAAGCGCTATTGGTCCGTTAGTTGAAAACTCTTGTAAGGTAATTTTTACATACAAAATGATCTGAATACAATTTAACCGAAATACAATTTTCATTCTGATAAAATTGCCAAATATTCTCAAATAATATTCAAATCTGTTAGAGTGTTAGACCTTAAACGAAATTAAGGTTTTAAACGTGTTTTCTGGATGGATTCACAAATAATTTATGAAACTCTTTACATCCGCGGAAGGATCTTCTCCATAGCATATTTCTATTTACCCAACTTAGGTTGGTAAGGAGTGTAAGGGTTAAATATGATATACCAGTAGCGTAATTGTTAAATATAAAGTGTAGTAAATCATGTAAAATACATATATAACCATATTATTGATTAAAATAAAATTATAAAATGATATTTATTGATAAAAATTTAATCCTATGTGCGATTAATAGTAATGTAATTTCTCCACCGGCCAATAATATTTTTCTGAAAGGAAATAAATTTTAAATTTGGCGACTTTTCGCATCACTTGGCGTATAAAAAATAAAAACGTATTTATTTTCCTTTAATTAGAAGGCCATTTGATTATTATAAACGTATATTTTTCGCTTTTTAGCCTAGGAGTTAATCTTAAATTGGTCCTCATAAGATATAGTCACATTAAGGTATATTAACATTGGAGAGTTCAAGAGGCCCGAAAGTTTATAACGCAATAAACGAGTTTGGATTGTAAGCAAGGTTGTTGTAACCGAGTTTGTCCGAACCTACCTTAACTTCTGCTTTATTTACCAGATTTTTTTTTTTTAATTATAAACAAAAATCTACCTTTTATATTTTTTTCGTCTGCTGGTCTGTACCCACCTCCACTTCAGTTTTTAATCCAATTTTCAAAATTATTTTTTACCTGATGAAACACTTCAAAGCATTACTTTTACAAACACGTATATTACAATTTCACTCTTATGTACTAGCAATACCACAGGAAAAAAAATATTTAAAAAATCCCCCCTTATCAATCACCCAACACAAACCAACAAATAAATAACAGCCCCAACCCAAGAGCGCCCCCTCGCGGTAAAACACCCCAACCACAATCTTCCGACTGCTCTCTCCAGGACCACTGATCTGAACTTAGTCCAGGACGCATCCCATCATTCCTCCGCGTTTCCATGGAAACCAGATAGCGTGGTGGGGAGGGTGTAGGGTGGGAAGGGGGGAGAGGACCACGTGATATTTTGCGTCACATCCGGTTGGAAAGTTGGACGAGTGCCTTTAGTTTGAATTTTGAAGGTTGGCTGGAAAGTAGAGATAACGGATTCTTCGGAAAGGACGTTTGGATGAAAAAGCATGTTCACAGTTTGTTTTTAGTACGTAATAATATTATACTGCGGTTTTGTAAAATGGATTTTAATTGAATTTTTATTTTGCATTTATCTTAATAAAAACTTAAAAATTCCGATCAAATGGGAATATTTTACTACTTGAGTGGCAACAGTTAATCAGGAATAAAATTTAAAGTATATTTTTTCTAGTTCATGAAAGTTGGCGTACCATACCGTGTCATACCACCGTTCTCCAGGAATGTTCTACGTCACGTAAAACTCCCTTCGAAGTAAAAAAATATTAATATTTTGATCAGTTGAGCAAACGTTTAAGTTATTTAATTCATAAAAAAAACGTAATTTAATTTTATATAAAAAATTTAAATCCGAATCAGCATACTTAGCGCAAACTCAATAACTAATACAAAATAAAATGTGGTTCACTTGTGCATATTTACAAAATACGCTAGTAATCTAAACTTTGAAGTCTGCGATACATCCAATATTACAGATTTTACCTCATTGAATAAAATATTACAAATTATAGGCTAGTTCGCAACAGTGGTTTTGTCGGAAAATACATAAAAGCGGCTTTAAATTCAAAGAATGAAAAAATATAAAAATCATTATCTAAAACCACCTTTGCTTGTGTATTTTTATTGAAAATCCTACAAAACTAAAACCCACGGACAAACATTGCTCAATTGTTTAGTTCGTAAATTGGTACATTTTCCAAAAACCCAAATTATTTTTTGAAGGACAACCAAGAAGAACAAAAAAAAACTATTTCCAAGAAATATGCAAAAAAGCGACCCGAACAGACAAACACAACCAAAAAATCAAACAGGTAAAAAAACAATGCTTTCCTATTCGCGCTAAAAAAAAAAAATAAGAAGAACGAAATAGGGCACAAGTATAAAAAAAATCGAAAAACGAGGACTTGAATATAGGTATCGAAAGAGGAGGGGTAAAAAATTATCGAAGTCGACATTTTAAGTGCAAACTCAATTAGTAATGCACATTAAAATATGTTGGGTTCACTTGTATATTTTAGATAATAAGCTAATAATCTATTCTATACTACCTAGTCTGCTATATACACGAAATTACAGTTTTTAATCTGTAAACTAAATACTGCAAATTATAGGCTATTTGCATTTTTATTATAATATTATTAACAGAAAAGAAAACCATAAATAATTATACTGAACTCTTACGTAGTACCACAATTCTTAGATAAATAATAATTGGTCAATAATTGTTCGGAATATCTGGTAGGTTTTCCAAAAAACCTAAAATTATTTTTTGAAGGACAATCAAGAACAAAAAAAAACTTTCAAGAAATATGCAAAAGGACAAAACGGATGCCGGAGATTTCACCCGGCGACATTTCATCCGATTAGGCTTCGCTTCGGAAAACTCACCCGCGGATAACTCGACTTGTAGCGATTTTGGATAGTGCTGCTGAATTTGGCGCCTTTTCGCCCAGTCTAGCGATTTTTCTCATCTCAAGTTATTTGAGGTCCTTTTCTCGTTTGTCTTTTTTCTTGAGAATTCATTCGAATGATTTTGTCACAGGGACCATCCTCAAATGACGCCACGCTTGAGACAAGGGAGGGTGGAGGGTTCATATAGCTGTAATTGTTTGTGGTTATCTATTGGAGTGTATGTCGGAAGGGGAGGGGGGGGGGGTAGTAGAAGTGTAGCGTAGGTAGGAGGGGGGGGGTAGTAGAAGCGTGGCGTAGGAAGGAGGGGGGGGGGGTAGTAGAAGTGTAGGAAGGAGGAGGGGGGGGGGGGCGCTCCGAACGCTGTTAGAAAGTAGAATTATATTAGTATCGAACTAGTATCGATATAATTAATTATGATACTGCTCCTATACAATTTTCTTTCTAATTAAACAGGTTGTATGAGATATCATATCAGAATAAAGAATTCGATTTCAAAATTTTTGTCCAGTATACCAGTCATAAACTTTGTTTGCTATTCACACGCGTTTAAAATAAAATTGTGACTAAAACTTTTACTTTTAAATTATTCTTTAGAATCAAGTTTCTAGAAAGTTTTTTCATCTCCTGAAATTAGAATCGGTTTTATAAGCTTTAATATATTCTATATTATATAGCTATTTCAAGTTTTCTGTGGTTTGTAAAAATACCGGTACCAAGCGGTTAAATATATTATGATTTTTTTTTTGTATGAGATTAATTAATTTGTCAAATTTTATGACTTGTAGCTTCATATAATCTTGTAATGTATCCAAAAACTCAAAAATTCAATATTTTTATAAATAATTACATAATTCAATTTTTTTGCAGAAAAACTTTAAAAACTCTTTAAAAATTCTTCCAGGTGTCCAATTTTTCATTTCTGAGATCTTTATGACCGTAGTAGGTCATATAGTAAAGGAAATCAATTTTAGACCAGGATTTCAAAATTCCGACTGAAAGGGTAAATAAATTAAAGGCTTTTAAAAAGTGATAACAGTTTATTTAAGAACAGGTAACCCATCAATAAATTACACAGATATTGACATGGAATGACACATTGTGTTTTCTTGAATAAAATACAATCAAATGTAGACCTTTAAACTTCACAAGACAGAACCTCCTAAATTTTACACAAATTCAAAACTTTTTTCACATATACAAACAAGAAAGCTTACAAACTTAACATCACATCATCATTATTTATATACATCAGCGAAGATTTTCTACTTTTACTACCTTAAACAGAATTAATAAACAAGCTCCAAATATTTTTTTTCAAAAAATGCAATTTTAAAGAACTTTACTGAATTCAAATTAATTTATAAAGAAAATAAAACACTTAAACAAACTAAATGTTCGTCTTTTAGTAGTGTAATAGTAAGAACATTGTGTTATTTTATTTAAATGCTATTAAATCAGATAGTTAAAGGTTACTTTTAATGCTTTTTTATAACTTTAACTTCACATTTTTCGATAAAATTTAAATATATGTAAGAGTTTTTGGAATTTTTATCATATTAAAAAGAGTTTTTTAATGCGGAATAAGTAATGTTGGTAAAATAGAATGGCATTAATTGCTAGTGATTATTTCTTACGATTTTCCAAAAACTTTTATTTAAAAATTATCGCTGAATTCAAATGAAATTTTGAATACTTTTTAAACATATTGCTTGCATATTAAAAGTTTATTTGCGACTCTGTTTTTTTTATCTGATTATACATATGTCCTAGATCGTAAAATTTATGCTTTTGACATTTTAAAGGGCTATTGATTTTTTCCAAATTTTGGCGATAAAACATTGTAAGTTCGATAATACTCGATACAAATCTGAAAAAATACTCTAAATGTTTAAAGAAATTTGACTCAAAGGGAAAGAGAAGTGATGCTTTCAAACAAAATTTGCATGAAATATTACGGCATAATAACCTACATTTGTATCAGGTATTAAGACTGACGTGGGACGTTTTTTCTGACCAATTTGCCCACTTTTTGTAGAAATTGGGCAATTGTTATGTTTCGTGACCCCCGCATTTCACACAGCTGTTTAAGTTTCCTTTGGAGATTCACGTATCTCCTGTTTCTCCTTCTTTTGGGCGGATCGCCGTTGGCAGACTGTTCTTCGCGAAAACTGTCAGCCGCCAATTCACTCCTCATGGCTTCTATGAACCGCCATATACTCGGGTGCTTTACTGACACGAGTATTTTGAACCGATTATTGAAACCTTCGGTCAGGTTGTTCGTACGCTCGCCCCCTCTCAGCGTGGTGTCATACACATTCCACGTTTGAGGAGGAAAACGCGGCGGCACTCTTCGCAGGACAATTCTGTTTCTTCCGTTGGCCGTGGCTCGCCGAAACACCCCATTGACATAAGTACCATCAAAGTAGTCGATGAGATCCACTGCTTCGGCCGGGGCTGCTACTTTCAATGACTGAAGGCCAAGTTTAACCTCATCTACGGGCAAAAACGCTAAAGCGTTCATCTTCCCGCAGAAGTCCCGGAAAACTCCATTCCGTTTGTATTGGGTGGTCAAGCCTAATTCTTGAATCTTCCGCCATGTGCTCTGGCACAAGTGGAAGAAGCAAAATTGGAACGCAACCGCTCCAAATGTATTTCGAACAGCAGCCATTACGGAGTATTCAAAATCAAGAATTATCTTCTTGGGATCTAACACGAATCCTCTCTCCGAGCATTCCTCTATTAGAATCTGAAAGAGGGAAAAAAGAGGAAAATTATTATACATATATTTTTTAAATCTATTTTTTTAATTACATTTTAATTTTTATGTTGTATATTCTAATCTTCTACAAACGAATTGATTTAGCAAACGGTTAAACATATAAAAACACTTTGTTTGTGCAAAATATCTCGCTTTTTCAATTCATTAATCATCTCTAAAATAACTCTTTTCATTTGCCGGTTCGTTTATTACAAGTTTATTACGCACTCTACGCGAGAATAAAATTTTAAAGAGCAGCCGATTAGTTTAACAATTTTTTTTATTTGAGCGTGATCACGTGATAAGTCACGTATAGGAGAGGGGGCATGAATGGAACATTTTGAATTGTGCAATTTTGCATTTTTAAAAATGCATTAATTTTTATTTCAATAACTAATAAAGAAACACTGCAATGTAAGCTTAAAGAATAAAAATGTATAATCAATTTAAAATAAATTTAATATAGTATATAAAATTTAAAAAAAAAAAATTGCTCTTATTAATTGTCTCATTCATGACCCTTCTTGGTGTCATGATTGGGACAAGACAAGTCTTTACAGTGCATTACATTTTATAAAAACAGGACATTTTGGAATGCATATAAGATTAAATGTATTTATTTTCGAGTTCGAAATGTGCTTTCTAGCAGTTCAAAACTACTATCAATGGTTAAATGTGCTACTGTGCACAGTTCCACTATTATCCGTAGATTGGTTAGTCATTAAAAATATGTTGGTGCAATGAGTCATCACCCCAAAACACACATTATATTTCAAGTCATGGCCATATCCAGTGGGGGGAGGGGAGTCTTTAAAGGGTATAATTTTTAAATTCCAAAAAACCCTTTTGCCTCTCTCACAATCCCATTCAACATTCATGGGTTCTGTTAATACGTGTTTTTGAACTTGAATTTTAAAACTAAACCCTTTAAAAAACTCATACCCCCCCCCTCTCAGTATATGGCCATGTGTCAAGTGGACATGAGTAATAAAATATGTTAATATTATCCCTGTCTGACCAGATGCCAGTTTCTTTTATTAGTTTTATTAATCTTTTTAATTAATATTAATTTTATTAATTTTTTAATGTATGCATATTTTTTTATTAAAATGCAATGTTGGCAATTTAAAAACTCATTCAGGAGCAGACTTCTACCTCTAATACCTGACATTCCGGAAGGGAAATTGCTCAAAAACTAATTGCTTTTATTATACATTTTATGCACTTTTTAGGGGTCCACTATAAAAATAAAAGAATTGGCTGAGGTATACCTCAGACAATTTTTTTCTATTTTTGTACTTACTCATTCTAAGTTTTTTTTTCACTTGTTAAGCATGTATTAAAAACACAATTCAGCTTTTAAAATTTTATGTAAGTCTGTTGGGTTTTTTTTTAAAATTAAATTTTTGTTAAATTTTTAAAAATTTTCAAATCCCTACTCCTTCGATAAAAATAAAAAACTTTTCTTTAAAAAAAATATTAGTAGCAATTTTGCCAAAAAGATGCAGGAAAAAAAAGGAAATTTCAACTTTAAGATTTAAAAAAAAAAAAACTTTGTGTGATAGATATCAAAAATCCAAATGCATACTTCTGTTTAAAATATATTCATTTTTCTATTTAAGAAAAAATTATTACTGTATTTATAATATCTAAAAAGCCTTAGCATTTTTAATAATTTTAAATTTGAAAAAACGCAAACAGAGATATGAGCGTTTAAAGTTTACATTTAGTAGTACAACAATGTTCGAGGGGCAGATATTAATATTTTCTTATAATTATTTATCTACTTTTATTTCACTACCCAACTAAACAATCCACTTCCATAAGTAGGGCCCTCTTTTTTCTTGGCAGCTTCATTCCTGCGAAGCTGAGCTTATTTCACAGCTATGATGCTGAAATGTCATAATCCGATGATTTTTGACGTCCTAACTCTAATAACATGTCGTCTTGTACAAATTTGCGAGCTCATTACATGGATAATATGAAACAGTTTTCAAATGCTTTCAAAGCTCTGCTGCTACCCAAGTTGAACTCTGCCACAGCTTCTGAAACCGCCGATTCGACACGCTGCGCTGTTTTGAAGCGTTTCCAAACATTATTTTAATCCAAACATTATTTTAAATTTTTTTAAAAAAAAATTGGAATTTTTCGCGATTTTAAGGTATCGCACCCTCTTAATACATTTTGTTTGGATTAAAATCGTCGAGTACTTTTCTTTTATGTTTTAATTTTGTTTGATGTCGTGTAGCAAATTTAGTATTTAAATTTAAAGCTTACTTGAAAGAGCTTCTCGTAAGCAGCCTGCGTCTTGTGCTCCATTAAAGCATAGACAGTTGTTACTGCTATGTCCCCCAAAGGCACTCTAATCACGTACAGCTGCAGGAAATTTCGAGGTGCTACACTAAAAGTCCCATCTAACATGTAGATGCTTGCTTCTGACAGCTTTTTCAGGCCGTTTTCGGACGCAAATAGAATAATCCTGGAATCAAATGTCCCCTTCGTATCATGCAGCAAGAATCTTTCA
Source organism: Hylyphantes graminicola (assembly GCA_023701765.1). Lineage (NCBI taxonomy): Eukaryota > Metazoa > Arthropoda > Arachnida > Araneae > Linyphiidae > Hylyphantes > Hylyphantes graminicola. The sequence goes on from CM043120.1 coordinate 11,003,547, forward strand.
GGTTTTTGTCCACCGGTTGTTGCCCAACTATCTGAAAAACATTAGAATAAGAATAAATAAAAAATTTAACTATGACTATGTTGGAATAAACACAGATGTGCCCATACCCCTTAAAGGTTATGACGTGTGAGGCACCATTGGAATGAAAATTGTGTGAACTTCAATACCATTAAAAAAAACTTGAAAAATAAATTTTTCAAAGAATTTTTTTGAAAAACATTGAAAAATTTATACGATAGTGTTTTTTTTTTAAAAAATGTAAAGAATAACATTGAACATAAATAATTAATTATAATAAACTATTTTAGTTTCAGATTCAGTCAATAGATAAGCAGGCAAAGTGAAACTGCAATGGCTGCTGAAGTGTTTAAACAAAGTGAAATTTAATGTTTTTGAGGCCTCCAAGGAAATAATTGTTATTGTTGAAAAAGTAAAATTTGACATTTAAGAAACTTGGGAAAACATTAAATACATTTAGCAAGCATTTATTTTAAACAATAATTTTATGAAAAAAACCTGTCAAATAGTGATCAGTCTCATTTATTTTTAATATCCAGATTGTAAATTTAATACATTAAAATAAAAGGATAATTATAGTAGGACCTAATGTAATATTTTCATGAAAGAGTCTATGTAGTTGATCCCAATAAAGTGATTAAAAACTGCTAGCAAAAGAACTATTTACTACATATATGGTGTAATAATATAAATTGATAATATTAACATATTTTTAGTACTCTTTATGTCTACTTGAAATATGATGTGTGTTTTGGGGCGATGACTCATTGTACCTACATATTTTCAATGACCAACAAACCTACGGATAATATTGGAACTTGCGCACGACTAGCACATTTATTTGACCTTTGATAGTAGTTTTGAAACGTTAGAAAGCAAATTTGGCACTCTAAAATAAATGCATTAATTCGTATATGTATTCTAAAATGACCTGTTTTTATAAAATACAATGCAGTGTAAAGAGAGATAAATGATAAAATTTTCTTTACACTTTACATTTTTATTTAGTTCTAATCATATAACTTATCTTGTTCCATTGGGCCTTGCAATTGAGCCTTGTGTCAACCCGGCCCTGACTTCCTCTTCAAACATGCAACATAACTTTCTCAAATATTTCACTATTTTTTTTTTATTCCCCTCAAAAAACGCTACCCCCTCCCCTTAAAAAAATCCTGATTTCGCAAGTTGTCCTGTGGGCACCCCTGATTAAACATAATATATAAAAAAAAACAATAAAATTATATTAAACAATTATTGTAGTGAAAGTAGCTATTTATTTAAGGGGGGATCATAGTTAGCGACATGAAAAATGAGCAATTCTTAGTATCGATTTCGAAAGGCTCTAAATCATTTAAAAATTATGGTACAGTAAAAAAAAATTGTACCAAATTATAAATTGTACTTTTATTATTATATTTACACCAAAGAATCTTATTTATTTATTTATTGATTTATTTATTTTGAAAAAAGACATCTTTTAAAACATACAATTACGAATTTTCAAAAATACAAGTATTTTTTCGGTACACTTTTCTCCAAATCTATTAAATATTTCATAATAATTTTTTGTGTTTTATAAAACCATTTTAGATCTATATTTAAGTCACCTATTTTTTTTTTGCCTAAAATAATTTTTTAATTTTATTTTAAAAACATTATATTCTACATTCATAAAAATTCGGGTTTTCAACGAAGAAAAGTGTAAAATAATAAAATATTTTTTTAAATTTGTAAGACTAAATTAGGTGACCTAAATAGATCTAAAATGGTTTTATAACACACAAAAAAAATTATTAAAAATATTCAATAGATTTGGAGAAAAGTGTACCTATGTGTTGAAAATTATAGTTATGGGAAAAACGTGAAAAACAATTACAGTCGATCCGTTAACACGAACTCGAAATGCCCAAAGAAACGTTTCTTGTTAACCGAATTTCATGTAAATCGTCAAGAATTTTTTTTTTACATTGAGCCAGTATATATTTTAAATATCAACACAAAAAAATCATATATTATAATGTAATACATAAATAATACAAGGATACAATTAGTAATTCTAAAGGGGCGTGACGCATGTGTTTATTTTTATAATTATAATTTTTTTAGAAGAAATAATTTAACAATCGATACAAAATTGGTCTCATTCGATAGATCGGGCTTCCATCTATCAGAAAATACTGGTTTTAAAAATTCAATTTTTGGTCATTTTTAACTCCAGGGGGACCAGACACCTAAAAATTTTCAAAAATGACATGTCAATGTTTTTAGTGTTTCTTGAAATACGAAATCTTAGCTTTTCAACGATATCTTTCATTAGAAGTTTCGAGCACTGGAAGTTTTTTTATTATTTTTTTAAACAGACGTTGTCTAGGTAGATTCCAGTCATATTGTTTACTTTAAACGCTTATATCTCAAAACTTACTTTTTCAATATTCATGTACCTTTTTCTCAGAATCTACTGTAAGTATCAGTCTGAAATTTTTACCAGTTATTAAACGGATGTTTAACTTTATTTTAATGGAGGCGTTTTCTAAATTTTTGTTTAGTTTTTTAATTATATTTTTTTAAGTGAAACTACATGTATTTTTTCGTATGTAGCTTCACTTAAAAAGTTATAATTTAAAAACTAAACAAAAATTTAGAAAACGCCTCCATTAAAATAAAGTTAAACATCCGTTTAATAACTGGTAAAAATTTCAGACTGATACTTACAGTAGATTCTGAGAAAAAGGTACATGAACATTTAAAAAGTAAGTTTTGAGATATAAGCGTTTAAATTAAACAATATGACTGGAATCTACCTAGACAACGTTTGTTTAAAAAAATATTTAAAAAAACTTCCAGTGCTCGAAACTTCTAATGAAAGATATCGTGGAAAAGCTAAGATTTCGTATTTCAAGAAACACTAAAAACATTGACATGTCATTTTTGAAAATTTTTAGGTGTCTGGTCCCCCTTAACAAAAATAGCTTTGTATTTAACAAAAACATAAAGTTACACAAGCAAAGCGTAAATTAAGTTTTTATGTTTCTTTACAGTATAAATTTTAACTATCTAAATATTAAAACTTTCTTCGTAAGGTTGTTATCTTGGAATAAACTTTTTTTTGTTAAATTGTGTGTGCAAGTGCATCAATACTTAGTTAAAAATATGCTCAATTCTTAGTTAAAATGTGTTAATTAGCAATTAAAAAGTTACGCGCACTGTAAAGACGTTAGGTGTCTAACATGAAATGTTTAATTATATACACACAAGCACATTTACAACACAAAAAAAATTTATTAAAAAACAACTTTACTTCCTGATTTAAATATTTAAATATAAAATGATGAAGTATTTTAAATTTCTTACCTGCAATGTCAAGTTCATCCAAGGTATCCGGATCCTTCGGATAGTTCTTGGATCTTGTGTATCTTATCTGCCTTTTGCAGGTAGCTTCTGATGGTAAGCTGCTGTATAAATTTGGATCTGCTTCCTTTAAAACAGTGCTGAACAATGCACTAGGTGAACAGTCACTGGTAATTGCTCTTGATTTGATGTTGTTTCTTAAAAGAGCAATTTTAACATCATTTTCATTCGCATTGTGGTTATGTGTTTTCAATAATGAAAATGTGTCTCCGTGCGTTTTTGCACTTGCCTTACAGTTCAGTTCATACAGTTTAGCGCATCGCCAACTAAAGCCATATTTCAATCGATTATTTCGATTGTATATATAGCCATCAAAGGCAAGTTTTTGTTTTCCCCTTTGGGACGTTACGTATTGCATATTAAATCTAGAATTAAAACAAATCAAGAGACGAAGTAAGGTTGACTGATGAGAGAAGAAACTAATACTGATTTTTATTTAAGTCGTTTGGTCACTCATAAGTTCGGTGTCATTTGTAATTGGTGCGGTACTTTAAGAAATTTTTTTTCTGCAATTTGATTTGGTAAAAAATCACACTTTCTCTGACGGCACAAAGTCATTATCCAATCATTGAAGATGTATATATTTTCCCACGTGAATGTCATGGGACGGGACTGGACGGAGAAGATAAAAAAAGAGGTGTCAAATTGTCATTAGCCATTACCTAGAAAAAGTTGGGGAGGTAACAATTACAACTTATTTGTAACAATCTATTTCCCATGGCCTACCCCACATTTTAAAAAAATCCCACGCTGATGAAAACACGTCTCTTATGACCCAAGAATCACTTGTCTTCAGAAATCAGCACTACCCAAAAGTGTTCATTGTCCACTTTTTATTACAAAAAGGCAAGCCGACAATCGACATCGATCGGCCTTTAGTGATATTCTGACCGTTATCGTATCCCGATACAGAGCTCGAGAATTAAGATTGATTACTTTTTTTGCCTTCGGACTTCAGAGCAGACTCCTAAACAAATGACAAAGGACCGCGAGGAGACACCGGCAGTCAAACAATCCTCTCACAAAGTCGCGCACCGCACCTCAGGGTAAAAGTGTGTGGGGGGGATAATCGTACTACACCAAACTGTCCTGTCCTTTGTAAACATGACACTAGCAATTAGGTTAGTGAGTATCCAACATACCAGACGTGGTAATCGCCAGACCTCCCTCGTCGAAAACAAATCTTAGGAACGAAACTGCGTGTTTCGGTCGGATTTTTCGTTCGGATTTTTAGTTCGCCTTTGTAAATTTTTTAAAGCGAAAATTCGATTAAACCGGAGGAATGAAATGAATTTAGCACATTTATCATTGATAATATTTACTTTTTAATAAATACACAATTAAAATAACGCTTCAGTTTATTCAAAGAATTAATACATTACACGTTACATACCATTACACGTTTCATTCCATCAGGCGCGGATCCAGAGTTCCTCTATAAGGGGGGGGGGGGGTAATCTAGATTTCCATTTTAGGGGGAATTTTAAAAAAAAATTAATGAATTTAATAATTCTTAATTTTGAATAAATAATTTTTAATCATTCATAGTTTTAATTAAAAAATTAATATTAGCAATTCTTTTCAAATACTTGTTTAAAACTATCTTGCTTTTATGGATGATAATAAAACAAATGAAAAAAACTGTACAAAATGTTTTAATAATTTTAAAAGATATTAAAGCCCCTAAAGAACGTAGATGTGTTTATGACGGACAAGATAACTCAACAAGATCTCATCAGATTCTAACGAAATTTGGAATTAATTAATTAATTAATTAAGGTAGCTTAGCTTCTAGTTGAAAATTTAAAATGCAATATTTTAAAAAACCCACAGTTTTTTACCCAAAAACCATTGAAGAAATGGGTAGAAATATAATTTTCTTGTTTCTGAAGGGTGTCAATTTACGAATTTTTAATTTTGTAATGGGTTAAATACGTTTTATAAACACATACAAATAAAAAAATTTGATTTCCAATCACTGTATTAAAAACAGTAAGAAAACCTTGTATTTAGCAGCGGTTCTAAATAACAATATAAATTTGCTCAATTCTAAAAAAAACTTATCTATCAATCTATTTTGCATTGATTAAAATAAAGCTAAATGTCAACTTAACTTTTCAATATTGCATTTAAAATTCTAGATATTTATCTTAGATTTCATACATAGCTTTTCTTTTCTCTTTTTCTTTTAAAAAATACCATTAGTCATTACCCCATTTCACTTAACTTAATTGTTTTGAGACTCTGAGGGCCCGACTTTTCGTTATAGTTCCTGAGAAAGTAGAATTTAATAGTGAATTACTAATTCTATACAAATTCTATCTATATCCTATATTAAAAGTTTATAATTTTTAGCAACTCCTAAAAGAACTCAGTATTATTTTTTTGTTTAATAAAAAAAATAATGAGTTTATGAACACTCGAAAAAAAACTGCGCAAATTTTGATTACTGAAGATGACAAATTGTGATAAAGTACCTTAAAAATAGGTTTGTATAAAAGTGATGGATAAAAGTTAAGATCTTAGGGGTGGGGGGGTAATTACCCTATTTACCCCCTGCTGGATCCGCCACTGCATTCCATTAATTTTGCTTGATATTCTAATAACATTAATTTGGTTAATTTGGTTCTGGTTTGGTTTTTTCAAAAGTTATAATCACGTTAATAAATGAATATAAAGACAAAAGACGATTTTAGCTTCCACACTACGTTTATAACGTAAAAAGTGGAAGGTTTTATAATCGTTCTGTCCGTCTGTCTGTCTGTCCGTCACCCACTTTCACAGAACAAACCGCAAGTCCACAAACAAGTGGGATACGTCATTTTGAAGAAAAAAATCAGTTTAAGCCACTTTCCAAATTTCATTAAAACATTTTAATTAGAAGTTTCTTTAAAATTTAAATAACTAAAAATTTAATCTACATTGAAATAGCATGCGAATTCAATTTTTATTCAATATTTTCACTGTTGTCATGACATCAAACGTACGAGAAACTTTATTTAAAATAAACAAGTTGGTTTGTTACAGAATCTGTCACTTACACCGCTTCCACACAGCATTTTACGCTCAACAGGAAACACACTTACACCTCAAAAAGAAATTCGCCAAACAGCCTTTGGCTAGTTCTAATTCAAATTTTATAAGCAAAAACTAATAACTTTCTTTAATCTTCTTTTGCAGATTTGATAATTAATCTTTATCGTTTGCTAATTGTTTTGAACTAAGGAGATAGGGATGATTTTTTTAATAAATATCTTTTTGCAGTCACAAGTTTACATTTCGAAAAATAAATTAGTAAAATTGTTGCTTTAAAAATAAAAGCGAAAATTTGCATATTTTTTATGCAAATTTCGAATTTTTTATGCATCTTTCTTCCCAAAAATATAACGAACCATCATAATAACTTTATTGTGCTATTACAACAATCCAAATTGAATTATTACACAAAAATAAATATTTTTTTCAAGAATTTCATTTTAGCTTAAACACTACGTTTATAACGTAAAAAGTGGAAGGTTTTGTAAGCGTTCTGTCTGATGTCTGTCCGTCTGTCTGTCTGTCCGTCACCCACTTTCACAGAACGAACCGCAAGTCTCACAAACAAGTGGGATACGTCATTTTGAAGCAAAAAATTAGTTTAGGCTACATTCCAAATTTCATTAAAAAATTTAAATTAGAAGTTTATTTAAAATTTAAATAACTAAAAATTTAATCTACATTGAAATAACATGCGAATTCCATTTTTATTCAATATTTTTACTGTTGCCATGACATCAAACGCACGAGAAACTTTATTTAAAATAAAAATAAAATACTTGAAAAAAAATTTTATTTTTGTGTAATAATTAAATTTGGACTGTTGTAATAGCACAATAAAGTTATTTTGATTGCTCGTTATATTTTTGGGGAGAAAAATGCATAAAAAATTCGAAATTTGCATAAAAATATGCAAATTTTCGCATTTATTTTTAAAGCAACAATTTTACCAATTTATTTTTCGAAATGTAAACTTGTGACTGCAAAAAGATATTTATTAAAAAAATTCATCACTATTCTTCTAAGTTCAAAAAAATTAGCAAACGATAAAGATTAATATTAACAAATCTGCAAAAGAAGATGAAAGAAAATTATTAGTTTTTGCTTATAAAAGTTTGAATTCGAACTAGCCAAAGGCCCTGTTTGGCGAATTTCTTTTTGAGGTGTTAGTGTTTCCTGTTGAGCGTAAAATGTTGTGTGGAAGCGGTGTAAGTGACAGATTCCGTAACAAACCAACTTGTTTGTATTCACTTTTGCTTCCAACTTTTAACATAGTATTTCTTTACGCAAGAAAAAAAAATGTTTTTTTTTATCGAATTCAATAACTAAAAATGTTTCAAAAAATATGAAAAACGAAATTTTAGCTACCATTATTAAATAAAATAGATTTGATTTGTCAAAAATGAGTGAATTCCACATTCATGTCCCTTTATGTGACTCTAATAAGTTAGAAAGACGTATTATACGTCAAATGGTAGAGAATTTTCTGCACTTCAATTTGATAAACTATTTTCTACATAAATTGCAAGCTTCTTATTACGTACAGTGCAAATAAAACTTTTGACGGCTTTTTCCCCCCGTTGCTTTTTTTTCACTGCTTCTTTTATGGTTATTGGTAAATAAGTTTTTCCCCTCACAACTTTAAAAAGTATAGTCAAAGTTCAGAATCGTATTTAACACCTTCGAAGACACATAAAGATACTAAACCACAATAATAACGCTTTTTTAAAAAAAGTTTTTTTTTTTAGAAAAAAATTTCAATAACTTTTATTTATATAGAAATTTTTTAGTTATTAATCATCAAAAGAGCTACATGTGTTTCAGTGATTACAAAACTTTGAACAGAACTTTAAAAAATAAAAGTCTAATCTTTAAAGTATTTTAGCTTGCGTTGCAATGCGTTGCCGGTGTAGTTTATTTCAGTAAACAATAATGAACAATCAAAATAAGCACTTTGTGGTACATTTTATGACGATATTCTGGACTGATTCATAACAGAAATGAATAACTTAGCAACTGATAACTAATGCGGTTATGTTATCAGAATGGGATTAGATTATAATATTCTGTTGGTTTTGCTGACCAGTAGAGGAAAATCAAATTTATAAAATAAAAATTTATAGATATAAAGCAAATCACCATTATTAAGAGTACACTCGTGCAACGCCGGGTTTTTATGAAGCTAGTAGAATCATGAATCATATACATATTTAAAGATGTGATGGAGAACTTATTTTGCTCATTATGAAAGTTTAGTTTGAATTATCGTCGCACTAGAGCTACACGAGGGCTATTGGCGACGGGCGTCGTATTTTAGAACCACAGTCAAGTGACGAGCCGACACCTGAGTGAGCACCCAACGCAAATGTAATGTTAAGGGCGACATCGCACGCAGCGTTGGGACTTGGGAGCAAAAAAAAAAAAAAAAAAACGTGCCCTCCCTCTCGGTATTATTCGTCGGACATTTTTGGCTGCTCGGTCCGTTTATAGGTCGGCAATTATTTTGTCGATGCCGGGACAAGAACCTGGGACCTTTGTCATGCTTGGCAAGTGCCGAACTGACTGGGCTCCCCTGCCCCTCATTATGAAAGAATTAGAGTAGTGTATTTTTTGTAGAAAGATTAATAAGGATTTCGCTCATTAATTATCATTTATGCATAAGAGATACAAAAAAGATAAAATATTTTAAAGCAGGGCAGTTCAACCTTAAATAATATGACCAGATTTTCAATGAAAAAAATCAGGATATTAAATCTCTTTTTGGTATCTTCTTATTTTCTCTTGGGTCTGGCGAGCCCAATCGGTTAGGCATTCGCCTAGCATGAGGAAGATTCTAGGTTCGGGTCCGGGCATCGCCAAAATTACTGCCGACCTATAAATGGCCCGTACAGACAAAAATGTTCGAATAATACATCGTGTGGAGGGAGCGCACGTTGAATATGAGTCCTAACGCAGCGTACGATGCCGCCCTTAACGGTTGCGTTGAGTAACTACTCCGGTGTCGGCTCGTCACTTGACTGTGTTTTTAAAATTCGTTGACCATATCCTTCGTGCAGCTCTGGTGCTACGACGATTCCAATCAAACCAAACTTATTTTCTTTCATTGTTCCTTTCGTCGTCTTTGTTTTCTTTATTTTACGCTTATTAATTTTTTGTACAGTAATCTGTATAATACTTTTTATTGAATTCAAAAAAAATCAGTGGTAGAAGTGAGGGAAAAAAAGTGTGGGGATGCCGTCAATAAGGATGTCATGTCCCATTCCACCTAATAAAAATGTGATAATTTTTTTTCACACCAACTTATCCACCACATATCAGTTTTTTTACTTGGAAGTAAGAGATTAAAAAAAAGTACTATGCAATACCTCCTCCCCAAAGTACTACTACCTCCTCCCCAACAATCCATATACCCAAACAATTACAGCTGTATGAACCCTCCCCCTTGTCAAGCGCAGCGTCATTTGTTGATGGTCCCTCTGCCAAAATCATTCGATCCCGCAAACCCCCCTCCCTCCAACCCCCACCCCGTTTCGGAAAAACTACCGCCATTCCAACCAACTTACCATATCGCCAAACTCTAAAACTTCCCCGCCAAGCTTGGCAGCCCTATCGGATGAAATCTCCGCTTTCGAATCGGACGAATTGTACCCGGACGAAATCTCCGCATCCCGGACAAAACATACAAAAATATAAAAAAAAATCCAAAAGATTAATAAAAAAACAATGCTTTCGAATTCGCGCTATAAAAAATAAGAACGAAATCGGGCACAAGCATAAAAAAAAATCGCCAAACGAGAACTTGAATGACAGGTATGGGTAAGAGGAGGGGTGTATGAAGTGAAGAGAGGTTCAAGGTCGTGGTTTCTCGAATCACCCCCCCCCCCTACACGGGGGGGCGTGGTGGGTGGAATGCCGAATCGTCTGCGGATGCTTACCTGGGGAGTTTGGTGGTTATAGTTACTGGGGATTGGTTTGGAAAAATCGCCAAAATTTTGTAGGTTGGCGGTTAAGGAATTTCTTAGCGACGAAAAATAAATGAAAAAAATATACATATAATATTAAAAATAAAATTGTAAAAACAAGACTTGTGGTAACTAGTGTGGAAAATTATAAGCACTTGTCGAAAGTCGAGGCCCAGTGATTATTGCTAAACAATTTACGAGAGCCTCGAACTCTCCTTTAACAAGTAAAATTAATTTTTTTTAGCTACAGTTTTATTGCAGAGCATAACTAAAACGGTCACACCCTACAACGTTACAAACAAAACACCCGTCAGCCCACCTCGTTCGAATGATCTATTTTCGTTACACACAATCAAGCTTAAAAGTTAAACTCATAGTTTCCTTGGAAGCCACAACCATGGGCGGAGCTATAAACCACGCGGAGCAATAAGATTAAGAGAAAATTTCAGCCGTTTTATTTTGTCTTCATCTCATTGATAGAATCATGATTAACTGCTTATAAAATTAATTCCTAATATTTAACTTTAAAAATTGACAAATTGCTCGAATACATTTTAAAAGTCAACGCCAAACAGCAACACAATGCGCCAATTCTGGTAAACTGCACACGCACAATAGGAAGGTTGGCGTGGTTACGCTTTGTTGGGTCGGATGAATGGGGGTGTAAAGTGGATCAGATTTGTGTACTTCTTAGAAGTTGGCGCTTTTCTTCGATAAATAAATCGCAGGATAATATCTAAATAGAAGGTTGGCTCAAATTATGCAGAACTACGGGTGGACATATCACTGGTCAATTGTTAGGAAATTGTTTTGCGAAACTTTTTTTTTGACAAATTCACCGAAGCTATTACAATAACCTTTGTCCATGAAAAGGTGGGGACTAAGTTGCCTCGAATTATATACTCAAATATTTGTTTAAATTAGTAAAAAGTGAAGTTCTAACTTCAAAAAATTATTAAAAATACTAAATATGTGTGCGTGTGTGATTTTCACAAAACAAATTAATTTTATGAAATCTACTCCTTTCGTTCTTTACAATTATACAAAAAACTAGTAATCTTTTAATAAAATTGTCGCGGTAATTTGATGTTACGTCTGCTGCTACGTTAGTAATATACGATTCAACTTTCTAGAAACGTGGGGAGCATCGTTTTTCTAAACCTAACTCGTTTGAGGTCCTGTTGTGAAGTTAACAATCCGAACAGTTCAAACCCAAGTAGGGTGGGGGAAAAACACGCTCATGCCGTTTCGAAGAAAAGCACATGTGCGGGGATGGAGGAGGAAAATGTTCCTTGGCTGACATTCTAGAAGATAGACAAGATATAAAGATGACACGAGAGAAATTAGTGACAGACCTCGACACCTCGTAATTTTACACCACGGTCAAGAAACGAGTAACCGTGCTAACGCTATATTCTCTTCAATGCATGCGACTAGTGCACGTTAAATTTATCATGTTTCAATGTCCTGACACAACGTACGATGTCGCTATAAGATTGCTTTAGAAGCCAACTCGGGAGACAGCTCCGCCACTTGACCGTGGCTCAAAATTACAAACCCTGTGTCAAAACGAGAGCTACCACAACGTTTAACTAACCCAACTTGCCTCATAAATTCAGCGCCAAAGCGAAAGAATCGTCGCCAAGAGAAGAGCGCGAACAATGAATGGCCACGTGTCCTTCAGGAACAAGAAGCACGTTTTATGGGTCACTTCTTGGGGATCATCAAGAAGACATCGTATAGTTCTTAGTTCACCTGTTCTTGGGGAATTGACCGTATGGGTTTTTGCTTAGTTTGGTTGAATTAAAGGCGCGTTTGAACTCTACGAGCTATAATGACAGCGAAATTATTTTTATTTGTCAAAGAACAACTGCTAAAAATGCTTTTTTTTTTAATTTGGATAAATTTCACTTTGAAAGGGTCTCTTTTTCGAAACAGGTAAAATACTTTTTAGTTGGTGCTGAACATGTCATTTGAATTACACATAGCTAATATTAGATAGTGAATCACAAATAGGTGGATGTGACGAGAGCAAGAAAAGCGGAGTACGAAGTTAAAAACAGTTAGAAAAAAAAATTTATCAAGTAAAACTAAGCAAGTTCTTGAAAAGCTAGCAGGATATTAAAGTAACTGCTCTTCAAAAGAATGTTCTTTCTATCTCGCTTGATTGGCGGCAGACCGCTTGGGATTTGGCGAGCAGGTGGAAAATATCAGCTGGAAAAGATTTGATGCGGTACTCGTGTAGCAATCTATCGGTCAAAAGTTCCGTTTCGGCTCATATAAACGGTAAACAGAAGAATGTTTGGCAATAATATTAGTTATGTCTCAACAGTACAAACCCAAAGCGCAGTTCATTATAAAATTCTTTGCTTTCCCGAAAAGTCATTTTTTTTTGTTAAGTTTATCTAAAAAAAATATGAGACATTAAAAGACTGTGGTCCTGACCAGACCGACTTATGTAGGACACATTAAGGTACCCGAAAAAGAATTTAAAGTTTTGAGTTGGAAATATTGGGTTAGTTTGATTGATTGATTGAATTATCGTTGCATAGAGCTATACTAGGGCTATTGGCGACGGACGTCATAATTTAGAACCACATTTAGTTGGAATGAAGGAATTAAATGCCCTGACTATCTAAATAAAAATTACGTCTTTAGAATATGGTATAACATGAAATGACAATACAATACATCTCTGTTATCATGTCTTGTATACGTCAAAAAAGACATTTGTAAACATGTATTTACGATAAAACCGACTGTGAAAGGACAAAATTGATAAATGACGTCAATTTTTTTAGGTGAGGGGGGGGGGGGATATCAGGAGATACAAATTTCAAGAGTTATAAGGGTCTTTAAAAATAAAAATTAAATTCAGGAGGTTTTCAAGAATTTCAGGAGGCGCCCTCTCGTAGAAAGCACAAACAAAATTCTAAAACATACCACCAGGAAAGCCCTCCAAAATCTATCGCTACGAATAAAAACCAAACCGTGAGCATGCGTGCGTGGAACGTTTAGGGGAGCACGCGACCGATCGGGCCCACCCCTTTTTCACCTCAACCTTGCCCCTTTTCGCAAATAATCGTCTGCTTTTTGTTCCAAATCGTTTGGTTGGTTATTCGCCCCGTTCGAGATGGGGAGGGGGTTAATTTTTCTGACCTCACGTGTCGAATTTTGGAATGGAAATTCTGAAATATGAAATGCTCGGATGTATCAGATTTTTGTGCGCAGAGAAGTTATTATATCTATTGATTATATTGTATAATGATGGAATATTATCTTGTATCTGTTAGCAGTTTGGGACTGTCAAAACTGAAAAAATAATTAATTTTTTTACAATTAATTTCATCATCTCAGATATTTAATTTGGGTCTGATTAGTTACAGATAACTATATTTGGTATCTCATTGATCCTCATACTTCTATTATTTCAGTCAAAGGAACTTTAAAAAAAATGTTATTGGTTGTCATAATGACAGAACTGTAAGAATTCCTGCTATTATTAAAGGAACAGGAAAGTAGATAAGTTTTAGTTCTTTCAACGTTTAGTTTGTTTAAAATAATGTCCAGACATTAATCGAACCTCGAAGATCACAACATCATCATCAAATAACTTTAAGTAAATTGACAAGGAGATTTGGTTTAATTAACGAGGCTTGGTATAATTTAATTGACTGCTGAGTTAGCACCCGTAACAACCTTACAGGGACGAGGGACATCGTACGCGGCGTGAGGGCAAATTTAACGTGCACCAGTCCTATACACACTTCGTTATAACTAAGTCGAGAACAGAATCTGCATCTTCGATACTCCGAAACAAAAAAGAAGAGGACAATCGAGACGTCAAACAAATAAACGATGAATCATTATTTTACAACTTTCGCGTCACTTTAGACCTGTAAATGCGTAGGGAGGGAAGGATATGTCGCAATATGGACATTTCGAAATAGAGAATAACGAAATCATTAAGGAAAAAAGATATTTTAGCTGGACTTTTTATTCTAGAAGGTCGCGTATGATATACGCAACCGAATCTATTTGTAGGCGGAATAATATTAAAAGGTTGAAAAAAAATATTAGAGTAAGAAATTATCATTTGAAACTAGGGGTATGTAACACTACACGGGTTTCAAATTTACCATTCAATAAATCAATGCATTTATTTTAAAATGTAATTATATACCCCATAAGTTAATTTCAAGAATAACTTAAAAACCAAAAAAGTTCAAAGATAGAGATTTGCGATGTTCTCAAAAACATATTAATTACGTACAAGTACTGGAAACTCGTGTGCCAAATTTGAACTTTAGGCTGTATAATCCCTTTTATTGGCCAGCAGTTATTTTGACAAAGCCCGGGTCAGAACCAGATACCTTTCGCATAAAAGGCAAGCGCCTTAACCGACTGGGCTATCCAAACCGCAACAAGATTGCCTTTTAAATAATTGGAGAGTTTCAGTTACCCACCAATATTGGAGGTAATTTTTTTATTCAAGGTATAGACAGGCAGTTTACAGCATTGGACTGCCTAGTGATGCATAAAAAAACAAGTAGGGTAGACTAACCAGTGAATGAACGTTTAAGACGTCACGTTCGCCAGTGAATGTACGCCAGGATATAATGACCAGGACAACCAACCATTGTCAGATAGCTTCCTACTACATGGGAGGAAGTCAGTGTTGCCAATCCATATAGAGGAATGATTTTCAATCCTTATTTTATTAATTATATTTACCAAATGTTCATTCACTGGGGCCTGTTCACTCACTGGCCAGTCTACCCTACAATAAAAAGACAGAAAAAGTGTACTCACGTAGTCGTGGAACGCCTTGGCTTCGCTCGAATGCTCACAGGTGTCTCGCCTTTCGGGAGCTGCACAGTACAGGTCCCAAAAGACACTGCAAGATAGGAAAAACTGACATTAGGAACTCGAAAGCATCGGTTGCACATTTTCTAAATAAAAAATACGACATACACTCTTAAAACAAAAGAGCGGAATTCACTCCAGTAGGAGAAGTGCATTTTTGACACTGGAAAGGTGTGAATATTAACTCAGACAGTCAAAATCACTCGTTTGGAGTGATCCTGTCGGAGGTTTAACACACAAAGGATCCACTGCTTTCGGGGAAGTGCATTTTCAAGACTGGAGGAGTGAATATTAAATCAGACAGAGTTAAAATCACTCGTTTGTTTTAAGAGTGTGCATATTTGACACTAAAAGAATTAAGGGGGAATGAGAGTGGCACTCGGGTCTCCGAGACGAAGTTTTCTGTGTTAATCCAATGGGAAAAAATTAATTTATAGGAGCTAAATAACTCCGGCTGCATTGCATATACAGACGGTTCTCTATGTGATACATATAGGAAACTTAAATGTTACTATGATTCCATTTTTTGAAATAGGTTCTAATTAATACTATATTTTAATTTTCAATAAATAATTTTTACAAGAAAATATTAGAATCAATTATTACTAGTATATCTGTTTTACGCAACCATAATTTCCAAGTCAATCAAACTACACAACAAATCACAAAAAAATATATACACACAACACTTCTTGCCAATCTAAGTTGGGTAAATAGAAATATGCTATGGAGAAGACCCTTCCGCGCATGTAAAGAGTCCCATAAATTATTTGTGAATCCATCCAGAAAACATGTTTAAAACATTAATTTCATTTAAGGTCTATACTAACAGACTCGAATATTATTTGAGAAAATTTCGCAATTGTATCAGAATAAAAAGTGTATTTTGGTTAAATTGTATTCAGATCATTTTGTATGTAAACATTACATTACTAGAGTTTCCAACTAACGGACCAATCGCGCTTTTTCCCCCTGCCTTTTTACTATTTATTTGAACCCAAGTTATGTTGGCACGGAGTGTAAATCGAAACTTCTGAAACCAAAATTCTCGCAAACGGTTGCTGAAAATTCACCCTAAACAACCTGTTTCCGTTTTATATATTCACAAATAAAAACGAAAGTGTAGCGGGAGTAGTAACGGAAAACAGGGGAGTTCTAAAAAAAGGGGGTCAGCCAAACAGAAAAAAGAAAACGATAAACTTGGGGGGACAAAGGAAAAAGGGGAGAAAACACGTCGGCAGCTGCGCGGGTGGCTTTTCCCCGCTACACCAGGGTTGTAAGAAATTAAGTCGCCAACAGGCGCCAAGGAATGGGTTGGCGGCAAGTTTGAAATGGGAAGCGGGAAGCGTGTTTTTCAAGGGGTTGTTTGGTTTCTTGTTTCGGTTGAATTAGCGTCGAAAAAGAGCTACACGAGGGTAACTGGCGACGGACGTCATTATTTAGAGTCATAGTCAAGTGACGAACCGACACCTGAATAGGCACCCACCGCAACTTTTAAGGGCAACATATCGGCATGCGCTTACTTGACGGACGGGGTTTTTTGCCGGTTTTTTTATATGTAGGCAATCATTTTGACGATGTCCGGGAGTGAAACTGGGACCTGTCGCATGCAAGGCAAGAGCCTTACCGTCTGGGCTTCCCAGCTCCTGTTTCATGTTTGCATTTGGAAGTACAGAAAGTGTTGTTTTGATCTTAGGTACAAAACAACTTTTCATTTCATTCTACCACATTTTTTTCCATTAAAATTTTTAAATCTAGCTAAATAAACAAGTGGCAATAGAAAGCCCAAACTACTTCCTAGGTACAAACCCACTCAGCTATGATCGGTTTTAGTTTAGTTTGAATCAACGTCGCACTAGAGCAACCTACACAAGGGCAATCTGCGACGGGTGTTATATTCTAGAACCACAGTCAAGTGACGAGCCGACTCCTGAGTTGGCACCCAACGCAACAGTTAAGGGCGACATCGTACGCAGCATTAGGACTTTGAACCATATGAACGTGCACTCATTCTACACGGTGTATTATTCGTCGGACATTTTCGGTTGCACGGGCCGTTTATTGGTCGGTAGTTATTTTGGCGATGCTCGAACCCGAACCTGGGACCTACATGCTAGGCAAATGCCTAACCAACTGGGCTCCCCAGCCCCTCCAGCTATGATTGGACTCACGATTCCTCCAAGAACCGATCAGAAAGAACCAGGGCTTCCCTTCCTTCACATCCGCAGTGCTATTGTAGTGGGAGTAAGAACGGGACACATAAATAAGTGGAAATTTATGGGGGGGGGGGAGGCTCCCGGTCTTTTTGGTGGGAGGCCCCAAAGTTCACACGTCCCTTTGTAAGGGGCCCCCCTCTGTCGATTGGTTTAGCGGGTGAGAGGACGCAATTGGTAAAGAGTCAAAGCATATTTGGAACCGTTTATTTGAATTATACAGAGGCAGAAGAAAATTATATAATAATCTAAAAGTCTCAATACATTTTCGCATTTTTTATAAACTACATTTAAAAAACATATGGCGATTTGTAACATGTCTTTAAGGCAAACAATTTCGAGTCAAAATACAGGTAGAACCTCGATTATCCGAGTATATTTTTAAGTACAAAACTTTTAAGTTAAAATCATAATCAAGCAAATACTTTGTAACAGTAAATGTCACTTAGACCCTAATTCCCTTCAATTTTAACATAGATAAAATAAAACGCCAGAAACAATTTCTAATTCTCTTTTTGCATGCCCAAACGGCCTTTTAAACGGGACTTCTGCAAATATATTATCTACAATTGTTTGTGTAGGTGTAGACCCATTTAAAAATTATAAAAATTAAAAAATACTTTGGGTTGTTTACATTACACAATGTATTAAATTCTTAAAATGTTCTCCAATCTCAAACTCATTTTAATTGCATTATAAATATAATTAAGGTACCAAAAAAGAATGTTTCGATAAATAAAAGTGAATTTTTTATGCAATCCACAGATTAATAGTGCATTTTGAATTACAAATACCAACAACATTTCAAATTGAAAATAAAGCACACAAAAAAATAATTGAACGAAATGACTACGTAAAATGGTATTAAAATAAATATAAAATTCCATGGAATTTTTTTTATACTATTCATATCCTAATTTCTTTTATTATAAAATTTTGAATGAACCTCATCTTAGGATTGAGCATCATTTTGAACGAAATTTTACAATGGCAAAGGAGCGACAGAAATAGAAAACCTCGCTAAAACTTCGACCAAATCAATTTCTTTAAATAAAAATCAATTGTCAACGATATCTTTATTTCAAACATACACTATATCCACATCCACAAAAAACACCACACCACGCAAAAACCGGTCCGTGTCATTTCAAGGTCACCCACCAAAGAACAAAAACATTTTTTTGGCGATATGGGGCCAAAGAGTGGCAACCCTCCCCCACCAAACGATGCGACCGGGAACAATGAACGATAGAATAACCTGGTCCCCTCGGGCAACGGAACTTGCTTAATGGAGTATAGAAGATGGACATGGTTGGCGCGAAATTTAGTGAAGCCGTCACAAATTGTCAAATAAGCCCAAACTTTTTTTTTTCTAACGGGGCTGCTATATTGGCGGCTAAGCCCTTGCAGACTCGGCATATTATCCCAGAATTGTAAGAATTTTTTTGTGGCACCATCTATACCTTGTCCATCAAGATTGGGAGCCTCGAAAGCATTTTCCTCTCCCATCCTCCCTGCACATGTGTTTTTCTTCGAAACGGCATGAGCGTTTTTTTCCCCACCCTACTTGGGTTTGAACTGTTCGGATTGTTAACCTCACAACAGAACCTCGAAAGCGCTAGGTTTAGAAAAGCGATGCTCCCCCCATTTCCTATAAAAACCAAGCGAAGGGATGGGGTAAGAAAGTCTTTTCGATGCTCGCATAGTAAATAGATTTAATTTTGCCGAGAGAACCCCAGGGATCTTTTTACACCTCACATAATCATATGACATGCCTGCCTAGTATTTTCCCATCCAGAAAATCTGACGACTCAGTCTGGACTCGATTCCGACAATGTTGGTTCAATGTAAAACGTATCCTTTCATTCTTTAAAAAACGTTGAATAAAAATCAAAAAAAGACTGTTTGCACTATCGTAGGGTACGCTCTCAGTGGGACTGGTTTTCTGAAATCCGAAAACCTGCTCTAACCAGATTGCTACTTTCTAGTGAGTGCGCATGCGCCGACCTGGCGATCAGAAAATCTGCGTCTGGTTTCCTCAGGAATGAAATATTCATTCCGGTTTTCGGATTTCCGCGCTTATTTTGGTCACGTGGTGAGGCAATTCTGATGTTATTTTCATTTGGCTGCAATGGATACGGAGAATGTGGTTTTGCGAAAGTTGCACTAATCTTTGATTAATTTGCCTTCAATCATTTTCAAACTGTAATTGACGGTAGAGGGTTCCATCCGAAAATATTCTTACAATTTTGACGGATCTTCTTTCAATTCCGGAAGCAAATGGTAATATTTGCCAAGTTTAGATCGACATTTAATTATGGGATGAACAGCCTGCTTTCTTTCTGGTTTTATTTTTGGCTGTAGGTTTTCTAAAGATAAAATCAAAATTAACTATTCATCTTCGTATAAAACCATGGAACAAATACAGTGGTCAAAACAATTTGAGGATTACTTTATTGCTTACTTTTGTTACCTTCCAGTCATAACTTTTTTATTTTTTATTCTATAAGTTGTGAAATAGATTCATTGTGCGCATCCAGAATGAAATGGTAAAAAAACAAAAAAGTATTTTTCTAAAACTAAAATTTAAGGAAAGAAATGGAATCATAACTTTTGAATAAATTATAGCAATGTTTTCAAAACTTTATTTGTTAAAAATAGTTAAAACTAATTTTTTAAACATTTATAATGGCAAGCATGACAAAGTAAAGGGTTGAGTTATTTAATAAAAATTGTTTCAGTGTAATTTTTATTTTACTATGGTTTTATATATTATATTTAATTAAAACAAGCATTATTTAACTCTTTAAAAAGACACGATTCTTCCATCTAACTATAAAAAAAGAAAATATAACTTTATAGAAAACTGTATGGAGAATTTGATAAATTTTATTTGAAATAAGTGCGAGCTTACTTAGTGAGGAAAAAAAAAAGCAAACTAATAATTCCAAATTTAATCATTTTGAATGAAACGAAAATCCCCTAATTGTTTTGAGTGGTGTATATAAAACTCAGGAAAATTAGAAATTGGTGAATGAAAATTATGGTAAATAGAACACAATAAACAGCGAGTTTGATTAAGTAGATGGCGCTCAGATCGGAGGCAACTCAGCTCTTTTCGGATCAGCTGGCTCGAGTTGAAAATCTGCTTCAACAAGAGCGGGTAAGCTCAAGAAACCAGTTCAGAAAATTTCTTCGCGCTTCTTCAGATTGGAGCAGGTTTTCAGAAACCAGGAAACCAGTCTCACTGAGAGCGTACCCGTAGGCTGTATCACGAGATCCGAATTTACACGAGATGTTAGTCATTCCCATCCCATGCAAGAACAATACGTTGTAATTATATTTTTATTCGAGAGTCAAAAAGTCGCCAAGTCGATGCAGCAAGCCCATACAAATCCCACTTCGGAATCGTGCCAAATAGCTTGTTTGGGCTTACTACAAGGCGATAGATGGCTTCACTTGGCAGACCTTTTTTAGTATTGGTCTTTTCTCGGCAGCATCTATCTTCTATTGGTTTGCCCGAATACCTCTCACCTCGGCTGTTTTGAGAGAAGTTGAAGTTTATATGAACCATCTAACCACCTTCGGATATTTTCTATTGTTTGTGCGACAGCTGTTTGCACAGACAATAATCGTAAACAGACAGTCCAATCGGAATTTTTTTTGAGAGAGTGACGTCACCAGCCATCCAGCGGATTAATTTCGAACTAATGTTCACGTCACTGGTTAAAACTGCGCGCGACTCCAAGGTGCGCGCGCAACTTGTACTAATTATGCTCAAACTTGGATAAATGAATGAGCGCTTGCGCGCTACTTTTGAAATGGATTGCGGAGAAGAAGAAAATTGCGACTCGAGAGAGGCCTGGAGAAAAATATTTTTGTTGCGTTCTTTTCTCGTCAAAACACATATTTTTTATTTATTTAATGAAATTATTTTATGTTCCCAAGGATATTGATAGGTAAGTGTGTTAAATATTTTATTTATTCAAATATTCTTGTAAGTTTTCTTTCATCAGCGCTAAATGCTCGATCACTTAAGAAGGATTGGTCATTTTTGTATTGAAAATTATTGATATATGTAGCTTAACATACCTAAAGCATCTGTTTTTTTTTAGTCTTCGGTAATTATTTTTTATTTAAAATAATTAAACATTATTAACTATTAAATGAGCTGCACTTTTTTTCGTGTAACTTTATTAAATAAGTTAAGATATATGTAGAGTTAAAATATTATTGTTGTTAGTTTTTAAAACTATGTTTTAAACAAATAACCTAACTGATGACCTATAAACGGCCCGTGCAGCTTAAAATGTTCATTGAATGTAACGGTGTAGAGGGAGTGCACATTAAATATGATAGATGCATGCAATATGGTTGTGTTGGGTGCCTAATCAGGTGCTCCCTAACGATCCCTTCTAAATATATATGAATGAACCAGTTACCACCAGATTTGTAGGAATTTTTACTCCCAAAATAATAAATTTTTTAGGCAGGATAATTTTACAGTTTCCAAAAATCATTAGATAAAAATCATTAGATACATTTCATTTAATTGTTTACTTTTTAATTTATGTCAAATGTTACCTGTTTTTAGTACCTAATTATTCTTTAATTTTTTTTTAAAAATCTTGTTTAGCTGTATAGTTAGAGCTGATATTTCCATATAATAAGCACTTTTTGATTCAAAACTTACTATTTCATTTCACTAAATATGAAATATTCCTCCTCCTGATATATTGGCTATTAAAATTTAAGGTCTAACAATACATATTGTAAATTAATTGCTTCGCTTTAGAGCATTTTAAAAATTTTGTGGATTTTTATTCATAATTTTGATGCGTTGTGTTTAAAAAAGCTTTTTCTTCATAGGATGAAGAAATAGTTGAGCTTATTTGTGTGAAAACTCATTCCATAACCTCCATCTCCAAAGGGCCAATTAACACCTGATTTGTTGGAACACCTACTCAAGTGCACCTACTTCGCCAATTATTCCTTGAATTGTACAAAATTACTTGCATGACTCTCCCTATATATAAGTTTATTTTTAAATATATTACTCTGAGTAAAAAATTTAACATACAGTGTAGGTACCAACGAATAAAATTTTGCTTTATATTACTAAGCTGAATATAAAAATACTTAAAAGATATTTTGGTTTTATGATGTTCTTCTAGAATTGAGATGTTGTTAACATATGTTTTTTTAGTTGACTTTTTTTTTGGATGGGTAGTTATTTTTTTTTATTTGGTTATTATTTTTTAAAATATATCTCACTTAACTTTATTTTAAAAAATAAATATTTTGCATTTGTTTTCTTACATTGTATAAGTTTGTGATTACAAAAGTGCCACAATACATTTACTAATGATTAAACAATGTTTTGATACATTAATCAGAAATTATGCCATTTTCCATAAAGAACTTGTAGGCTGTAAATTATTCATATTTGGGGGCCCCCCCCCCCCCCCCCCCCCCTTAAACATTGGATTATTTAGCGAAATGGAGTTATTTTTACTTGCTCTAGAAGCAAACTCTAATTTATTTGAGAAAAAAAAAACATTTTATAATCAGACACTTTATTTGTAATAACATTATTTCTAGCTTCTTGTATGTTCTGATATACAAACTATAATTGGCTGTGTTATAGAATAATAAACAAAGGAAATATTAATGTTTTTGTAACAAGGAAAAGCCCCCATTGAAGGAAAAACTACTATATTTACCATTTCAAAACTTGTAAACACCGAATTCAAAACTTGTAAATGCTTTATTAACTTTAAAACTTGATAATTAATCGCAAATTTATCTACATATTATTTTGAGATGCGGTCTCATTATTACTAATTCCTTTCTGCTGAAAAACATATTCTAATAATATTTGGAAAAGTTAAATTGAAATGATTAATATCTATATATATGCCTGAAATTGATATTTATAATTTTTAATACAAAAAAACCTTTTACAAATGTAAAATTTGGAATTGTAAATTAAAGGTTTAAAATTCTTTTTCATTGTTTTGTGGTAATTTCTGTTTGCATATTTACTTAAATTTTATAGTTTTTTTTTATCATACATAAAAATATTATAACAGTAGTTATCATATATTTCAGTAAATATATAAATAATATATTAACTTTTTAAATTAAATAACAAGGCTTGTTTCACGTGGGAACTAGCAACAGCTCCACAGTCTTGTTTTCATTTTTCTCGAATTACTTTTGCATTCTATATTTGCTTTGGTATTCCAAATAGAATTATCTAAGAATATTATAGTTGTTATATATTTAAACCAATTATTCCAACTTCTTTTGATGCAAGTTTTCCTTGTTAAATTATTAAAACAACAGACAGCACAGCAAGAAGTTGTAATTTTAAAATATAACAACTAAATTAAATTATTCTTAGAAAACTCAATTTCGAAAAAAAAAAAAACCAAAAGTAATTCGAGAAAAGTGCAAACTAGACCGCGGAGCTTTTGCCAGATCCCAAAAACAAGCCCATTAATATAATGGTTTCTGACTGCCTATTTCTAGCCTCCATTCTGAGCTTTTACACAGTCAATAACGCCTCGTAATTTAAAACCTTGGTCTAGTGCCGCAGTCTATTAAGGAAAGCGAAAATTACACGAGTTACAAAACGTTTATAGCTGCGTTAAAATCCACTTTTATAGGTAAAAAATAATCAGTTAGAAACGTTCCAAACTACTGGACTGGGGTTTTAAATTACGAGGCGTTATTAGCTACGTTAAAGCTCCTAAAGAGCTAAAAACAGGCAGCCAAAAAACGACTATACTTGTAGCGCCCCTACCAGATTAATTCGTTACTACGCCAGGGGGGTGGAGACTTTTCGCCTCATTCACCTACGTAAATGCGCAGTCTGTTTAGATTATTGTCTGTGGCTGTTTGAGTTTGGGCGGTTTGGCGGGATGGGGGTGTTGAATTTTGGGGTTTTTTAAAACATCATACAGCGGAGGAAGGGTTGAAGTCTTTCTTACTGTCATTTGAAATCGAAAACTCCGTATCTTTTTGTAGTAGTAAAGTTTTTTTTTTTTAATCTTTTGAACCAAAAGTTGTAACCTATTTTTAAAAATCTATGAAATGCCAATTAAAATATCATATATTCAATTAGTAATACACTAAATACATTACAAATAACTTTGCATTGTTACATTTTTTTTCGATTTCTTATTATTAACTTAACATTATTTTATAAGTTAATTTCGAGCATTTAATAAGTAATTAAATCGATTTGCATGATTTAATTAATTTTTATAAAAATTAGTCAACTGAACACATTAAAGCTTTAACTAACTACATAAATAAATAAATACAAAATAAGTATTTCGATACTATGGTCCGAAATCCCTTGGTTGAATTAACATCGCACTAGAGCTACAAAAAGGTATAATTAAATTAGGAATCACAGTCAAGCGACGCCGGACCCTCGCACATTATCTCTCGTTCAGCTTCAAATGAAGATAAAAGTAATTACAATCGAATTTGATAATTTATTGTTATTTAAAAAAATGTAACAATTTATGAAAATAAAGTTATCGAAACAATAACATGCAAAAACAATATTTCTATTTAATCTATTCCATTAGAAAAAAGTATTAACTATTAAATGACGTCATATTTCATATTTAAACCATTCTCTTTTCGCCATTATAGGGTAATTTTCAGCAGGAATTTTCAATCCTGATTAAGGTCGCACAGGGCCTCGCATCAACAACGAGCCGCAAACATTAGAATCAAGGACCAATCTGATTGGGATACCTAGTCAACAAGGTGCTTGCCTCGCATGCGAAAGGTCCCATATTCGGACCCTGGCACATAGCCAAAATAAATTACCAAAATAACCTATAAACGGTCCGATTGAATATTTTTACAAAAATATTTTGCATGTTATAAATGTAGCCGACTTACAGGCCCCGACAATACCTCTTTTTAAAAATAGTTCGAATTTTTTTTTTAATTTTGAATAATTTCACAAAAAGTATTCGAATCAATTTTAAAAAAAAGTGGGATTATAGAAACCTGTAAGTTATCTACATTTATCATTTAAAAAAAAACGTTTGCAAAAATATTCAATACAGCCGGAGAAGTGCGGCAGAGAAAATGAATTGTTCCCATTGGATTAACATTAGGCACTTGAGTTTGGAGACCCCCGGTCCAGAGCGCCCTTTGAAAGTTGTAGTGCCTGCTAAAATTTCGACTCGTCACTTGACTGTGTGATGGCGCCTGTCACCAATAACCCTCGTGTAGCTCTCTCTCTCTAGTGCGACGATAATCTAACCAAAGATCAACAAAATTCTCTCAACAAAAGTCAGCATTTGCAAAACTCTATAAATGCGCGGCCCCTTTAGGAGAAAAAATAGCTCTAAAAGTGAGAGCAACCACAGCTACAACTGCGTGACGGCGTTGCCTTGACAACGGTTGCCCGTAGCAACCAGTGAGACGATGAATGGAGTTGCTAGTTTAGTGGCATAGCGATGGTGAGAGCTCTTTTGTAAGAGCGTTTGTTTTCTCTTACTAATATTTATTGAAAAATATAATTGACCTCATTTTATTGCCAATTAAGATTTTGCTTGTTTTTGAAAAGGAATTGAAAATAATTAATATAAGGAAAACCAAGGTAGGTTAAATTTAATATTTAAATAATTCACGTAAAACGAAATCAAGTCTTTTGCAGATTTTCCTAATATGCTTCTTCCCTACAACATAATTTCTGTAGCAATGAGAAAAACTGTAACACTACATGACATTCAGTAACCACTCTTCTACACATTTAAAAGGATATACCCTATAAACAATCTCATAATATTTAAAACCATAGTGTGTAATGTCAGCTACCCTTAGAGCATGTGTGATTTTCTCAAAAATTATACAGAGAAAAGAACCACTTTCAAATACCAGTTTTCAGAATCAGCACCCTTAAAAAATGTGTTGAACACACTATAATCTCCAGGTCGGATGTAGGATTTTCGTCCCTATCACATAACGTTCATTACCACCTTACATTTCATATTAGGCAATTGAAATTTTAAAAAAAGTTATTGAGACAAAAAATGCATTTTTTTTAAGCATTTGAAAGTTGATTAAAACTTTCAAATGCTACTCTTCGATGATGAATTTTTAACAAAAGAAAATTTTACTAATCTTAATTAACCCTTTCAGTCCCAGTGATGCTATTTGACATCATTATGTTTCTGATCATATTTTTTAAAAAATAGGGCTGGCATCTATAGGGATTAATAAAAAAAATTCAAAAAGAAAAAAGTTGGAATAGTCGAATGATGTACTTTTTGATATCATAAATGATTACAGACAATCAGAAAAAAAAAAAAAAAAATTAAATGCCAAATTGCCATTGGGACCGAAAGGGTTAAATATAGTTATAATAACTAAAGTTCACTAATTTAGAAAGTAGTCTCATAACAAACAAAAGCATTCCAACAATAAATAAACACATTTTTCAACAACAAAAATTCAATTTTCAGTAACAGGTGACAGAAAAGCACCACCTTTTCTTCAACTCAACCCTACGGGGAGCGGTTTGAGAGTTGAGGGCAAGCCCTAAAAGAGGGGGGTGCTTTTTTCGGAAGGGGGGGGGGGCAGTTTATTGGCGGATATCAATGAATACTTTTTGGCGTATTTGTCCGTGTCTAACGGCGCTCCTTTTTGTGTCCGGC
Organism: Hylyphantes graminicola; assembly: GCA_023701765.1. Classification (NCBI taxonomy): domain Eukaryota; kingdom Metazoa; phylum Arthropoda; class Arachnida; order Araneae; family Linyphiidae; genus Hylyphantes; species Hylyphantes graminicola. Next base: position 11,030,742 of record CM043120.1, read on the forward strand.
GGCAAGGCTGAATGGGAGAGCGTGTAGTAAAAATGAAAAAAAAGGCGCGGGATCGGACTATTGGGTGATGATCGTATTTGGCGCCTTTTTTGTGTTAGTCTGTCAACAGGTGGTGTGGTGAATTTTTGGACAACTGTTGAGTCAGGATTTTGTTTTTAATTTTTAGAGGGATGAGTCAGTACCATTTCGAAATCCTAACTGTTACATTCATAAAAAAAAAATTTTTACTTTCAAAATCTTAGGGCTATACCACCAACTTTTATTTTAGATCAAAATTTACCTCAGTTTCAAATGTTTTATTTCGAACGCACCAAATAATTCGATGATACTCCCCCACACAAATACACACAATAGTGTTCATTTTTAAATCTCCACAAAAATAAGGGAACAACCCAACCTAAATTTGCACATTTGGCGAGAGATACATGGCAGAGCACCAAATGCTGGCGACAAAGAGAAACTTTGGGCGCTTTCGGAAATAATTTCACCCAAAACTAATGTGTAACAGTATTACTTCGCCATGTTAGCTCATTTTACCAGGTATGAGAACAGCAAAATACACAGTTTTGAAGGGAAAATATGAAATGGTTATTTAAATAATTTGCGGAAGCTTAAAAACAATGCACTTAAAACTACACAAGGGTTATTTTACATAAATTCATAAGAGGGACTAAAAGAAAATAACATCCTGTTATTGAATTAATTGATACAGTTTTTAAATAGTGTTGCCATCTGCTGTATATTTTTGGCATTTTAAAACTTCAAAAATATATAATTAAATAACTGGATAAGATTTTCGTTTCAAACTTGTTTCATTTCCAAATTATATTGATTCCCATACCTGGCGAAAATTAACTAGCATGGCAAAGCAATACTTTTGTTGAAGTTGTCATTTCAAAATAATGCATTAATGGGACAGACAGTCCCTCTTTTATACAGTTTCTATACTCATAGATTGTTTCCTGCACTTATAATCCACTTATAGGATAACAATATATCAAAGACTATATACAGCATAACCATGTTATAATATAGTGCCATTCAAGGGACTGCAATGTCTATGAAGTTATGAACAAGTAATGCAACAAGGTTGAGAAGTAAGAAGTAAATTATGCAAAAAAAAAACATCATGTGCTCCTCATATAAAAGATAAAAAGTTGTATATTGTATCTATTGAATAGATTTTTACTTGTTTGGTATTAGTAGTTTAATAACTTGCTATCCGGTCAATATCTATTTAAGCCTGAGATAAATTTCAAATTTGGCGACTTTTCACATCATTTGACAAACAAAAAAAATTTTAAATGGTGGAAATGATATTTTTTCCAAATTTTAAGGCATTTTGGATACCACAAAAAACATTTATTTAAGGAGTTATAACCTGTTGTTTAAAGCAAAATATTATAACTTTTAGGTCAAGTTGCGATAAAGGAACCTAACATTTATGCCGTTATAAACGAGGTCAGTAAACGAATTTAGTTTAGTTTTGAATTATCATTACACAAGAGTTACAAAAGGGCTATTGGCGACAGGCGTAGTAATTTAGAACCAGTCATGTGCCAAGCCGAAACCTGAGAAGGCACACAATGCAACCGTTAAGGGCGACATCGTACACAGCGTCGGGACTTTGGAGCATATTTTAAGTGCACCCTCTCTACACAGGGTGTTATTTGTCTGACATATTTGGTCGCACGGGCCGTTTATAGGTCAGTAGTTATTTTGGCAATGCCTGGACCCGAACCTTTCCCATGCTAGGCAAGCCAACCCACTGGGCTCCCCAACCCCACATTTATGCTGTTATAAACGAGGTCATAGTAACATAATTTAACTGTGCAATCAAGAGATTGAATTATTTAAAACACCTGATATCAGATCAATTTAGTTTTTTAATGACGTACTAGAAGTACAAGGAAGGGGGGCACAGGCTAATTGTGTTGCATTAAAATATATTTTGTGTAGTTTACTTTAAAGAGATGAGAAAACAACGACTGTGTTTCGACAAAATAGTAAACAAAAAATTTAAAAAAAGATTCACAGCAAAACGTTGTGTATTTATGAATATATTTCATAAAATCATGCAATCTGCCAAAGTCAAAATGAACAATTTAGGATAGGAACAAGTGATCAACAAAACAAGTTTACATTGAAAGAATATGAAAACTCAAATAAAAAAGAGTCTGATTAAACATCTACTTCCAAAGCTAGAAAGTGGTTAAAAACAACTGTTTCCGCTCAAGAACAACTTATTCAAAATTTGCATTTCTTAAGGGGCAGTCAAGGGCCAAAATTAAAAATTGGCTTTATATACGACATATTACAACTTATGTCCTCAAAATCTTACATTTTTAACCTGAATTAAACTTAATGACTTAAATTACCTTTTCACATGGTTTGGGGACAAAATATCGCGGCCGAAATATCGCGGGCCAAAATATCGCCGGCCAAAATATCGTGCATATTTTGGGCGCACGATATTTCGGCCGCGATATTTTGTCCTATTACCTTTTCACATATCCCCAACATCACTTAGTACTTTGACATCCCAACTACACCCTATCGACAACTACAACAGTCGCCTAAATCAAGCGTTATAACAAAATCTTAACTCTGATTGGTTAGTGAAGAAGTGTTCGACATCACTTGCCATATTTGTGGAGCACTTCGCCACGAACTATCCTCGTCACTAAAATCTATCCTCTTCTGATGCTTCCTTGTCCACTTATTTCTCATTATTAATGTTACAAAATAGTCCACTTCATATGTGAAATTAAGTATAAAAGTTAGACAATGCAAACGATGCATGGCAAGTTCAAGTAAATGCAACCACAGGATATTACAACTATGTAGTACAACTTTCAACGAAACTTTCCAAGGTTTTAAAAAAAATCATATCATGTTTATATGAACAAAATATGTCACAAAACCTAATGACCCTATACACAGTATTTGACATTTAAATACAAAGGTTATGTCAAAAAAAAAATGTACTTACCACCACCATGAGTGAAGGAACCCTGGAGGCTCTCCTAACGTTATATTTTTTTCCCATCGGATCTGAAAAAACAAAACAATATGAATATATATTCAGTACTTCAAATATGTACACAAAACTATAGTTGAAAATACTAAACTTAAATTCAGTTTATACCAAAAGTGGTGAGATGAGTTGTATTATTGTCACACTAGAGCTACAGGTCACAAGGAGAGTATTGGTGACGAGTGCGTAATTTATAACCACAATCAATAGACGCGGACACCTGAATACTGAATAGGGACCCTTTGCAACTGTGGTTAAACTAAAGATTCGTGGCCAGATTTATCGTTTTTTCAAAAATATCGCCAGGTCGAATGATAACAAAACCCGGTGCGTGCCGAAAAAACCTGATGAATGACCGCAGAATGGAGAATATGACATAAACTTTACGATTGCTAATTTCGCCAAAGGTTGCCATTATACCAATAGTCGGGGTTCCAAGATTTAGCATAAAATATCTGGCCATGATTCTTTAATTTAACCGCAGCTGTTAGGAGGAACATCTCATAAGTATTCTTCAAGGAACAACATTTGCAACCCCTTCTGCAAAGGGTCATTATTCGTAAGACTTTTCGACTACATAGACCACTTAAAAGTTTGCGGCTACTTTGGGAATGCCTAGACCCAAACAAGGGACTTTTTGCATGCAACCCATCAAAGTGTCTAAACAGCTCGGATCGAATTTGGATCGATTGTATAATTGTCACAACTGAGCTGCACATGCTATTAGCAACAGGCGTCGTAATATAGAGCCAACTTTAGAGGACGACATATTGGATTTTAAAGCATAGGTGATGTGAACCACGGCCAACTCAACTACTAAGGCCAAAGAAGCTCTCCCAAACACGCTCGGGAACAGAAATTTTGACATCATAGTTATGAGTGACGTTCCGATGATGAAGACAACCTATCTCGAATTCTGTTCGGAACCACTCGTTCGCGGCTGCCCACATTTTTAGGGTTCCAAATGCGTCGGAACTAGTTTCTCGATCTTCTGCACTAGGAACAGTGACGTCAAAATTTCCATCTATGCACTCATGTTTGGGAAAGCTTCTCTGGACTTGTTATTGAAGTTGGCCCTGCGTGAACACCCTATAGATTGTATTTTCCAGACTTTGTGGTTACACAAACTGATTATATGTTAAGCAGATATTTTCGGCCCTAACCTGGTACCTTTGATTTTTATGCAAGGCAAGCGTCTTACTATCTAGGTCCCCCAAACCCATTACCACAGCTGTTCTCAAAACTGGAAATGTAGATGAACAATTCGAGTAGAGCTTTCAAATGATTTAAATCCACATATTCAAAGGACAATATTGGATACAAGAACACTTTCAACTGGTCTGCTGATCACCCCCATACCCTGTCCTCCTTCGATCGGGCTTGCTAATGGAAAGTCTATAGGGAAAAAATGGTTTCTATGCCAATAAAAGCAATGAAATTATAGGAATATTTTGATGTGGTTTTTTTTAATTCATAAAGCTCCAATAAAATTGTGCTTTTAAAGGTTATTTTTTAAAGAATGTTATTTACTTTTTTTTAATAGAAAAAATTTCGATTAAAAAAAGAAATAACATTTTTAAAAAAATAACCTCTAAAAGCACAATTTTATTGAAATTTTACGAATTAAAAAAATGCATCAAAATATTCCTACAATTTCATTGCTTTTTTTTGGAATAAAAACCATTTTTTCCTTATAGATTTGCCATTAGCAAGCCTGATCGAAGGAGGACGGGGTAGTATGGGGGTGATGAGCAGCCTTAAGCGCTTGAATAACCATGCAGTGGTTAAGAAATATCCAAATTTTCCATAGACTGATTTGTTGACATAGGGTTGCCATGTTGCAGAAGTACATTTGGCTTGGTTAAAATAATCTCTCACTTAAGAAACAATGGCTAACAGAGACCCAGGTCCAACACTGATTTTCAATGCAATATATTTATGGCTATAATATGTTAGATATTGCGAAAAAATATACATGATTGATGCACTGTACAAGAGGTCAAAAACAATGTCAAATTAATTCTGCAACCATCGAGACGCCATGATCAATGATAATTATTTTTAAACTTCATCACTGAGATTCTAGACTAGAATCATCCCAATCTCGAAAACTAGCTTTAACTAGTCCTCAATTAAAAAATAATGCAAACTGTGTTTTTGAAATAAATAAAATGCTTAACACAGTACCTATAATAATTTGGTCAAAATCTTAGAGGTGGGCCGGCAAGCTTGGAAACATTTAGATAATCACACATTATTAAGCTGCTACTGTTAAAAAAAATTTTGGTAACCCTTGCACAGTCACTTTAACATCCAATTCTTTTGATTAGTGCACATGTTTGCCAGAAAAAGATATTTATTGCTCCCTTAAAATTCGCCAAATTTGTAATATGTCCAAGGGCAGGTGACCAGGATTTTACCAACAATTTTGAAAAATTTTACTAAATATGTCCTGCAATTTACAGATGTCCCCTTTGGATTTGGACTGAATTACACAACATGAAGTAGCATGTGCAATAAACTTGCTAGACCATTACTAGACTACCCAATAAATGTTGTTAGGCACACTTTTTTCTATTATTTGTATTTTTCATTTTTCTCCCTATTAAGATTGTGAAACACTAGAAGTCTTTAAACGCAAATCGTAAACAAAAGTAGTAGTCAGCAAAGAGCTTGGCATTTGTAATAGCACACTTAAAGTTAAATTATATACTTTAATTAAAGGTGTATTAAATAAAAGAATGTACTTGTCAGTAAAAAACCGTCTAGAATAATTCTAACAAACTATAAATATGTATGAACTATTATAAAATTTACTTTTTATTGAAATATCTTTTAACACTCATTTTGCACAAAAAGCAACTGTATCTTCTTCGGGGTCCCCACTTAAAATTGTTTATAAAATGTATGGTTTGTTTCAAATGTTTTTAGGGTTGCATCCTTATTGAGACACAATTCAAGTACAGTAGACACCATTTTTACGGGCTTAATTGGAACGAAGGGCAAACTGGTTAAGCTAAAATCCAGTTTAACTCTAGAAGTGATATAAATTAAGGTTTAGATGTACAATTGAATGCACAATTCTATGTTGATGATATTTATCTTATAAATAAATGCACAAAAAAATGTTGGTAAAATTTTACTGCACAGTTTACTCATGACGAATTTTCCAAAATATAACCAAAAGTCGGTAATTTTTGGCAACTTTTTGACAGCCACAATTTAAAGAAAATGACATTTTGAAAAAATCGACTGGTGAAAAATTGATTAAAAAATCCCTTAAATCGTTCATTCAAAAAAAAAAACCTTTAATACTTGTGCTAACTCAGAGAACGTCTGACAGAAAAAATTATTTATCACCAAATGTTAAAAAATCGCGCCAAAGGTGACCCTACTGTAAATCTGATCCGAGAGGTGCAATAAATTAAGGTTTAAATGTACAATTGATTGAACATTTCTACATTGACGATATTTGCCTCATACATAAATGCACAAAAAAAACTGTCATTTTACTCAATGGGCTAAAGCATTTATAAGTTAAATTTTTTTTTTTTTTAAGGTTAATATTTTTTATTTGAGCCCAGAAGTTTGGCTTTTGTCTGGTCAAAACGGAGATCTGATTAAGACAATAAGCAGGCAAAAACGGCCATTTTCCAATGAAAATACCAAATTTTAACAATTTAACTTCAAAAGTTATCCCAAATGCTGGCCCGAAAAACTTTTTTCGAGCTTTCTGACATCTCGAAAATCATGTTTGCCGAGCGGTGAACTAGCGATCAGCTTCTATACATGTGCAACATTAATTTAAATTCCTCTCTTTTGATAAATGTTCATAGTTGCAAGAAAGTTACTTATTGCTCGTTAAAAACTTAAAGTTTTGTATTTGTCACCGGCCCATTGACTAGGATATCACCAACTTCAGACCAGGAAATTGAGAGTTTCTGGTAAGAAAAGGGGCTTTTAGCGAGTTTTTTTTAAGGCATACGAGGAAGAAAAATTCTTTAATAGTAAAAGTATTTTTTAAAAAAACACTTTCACTTGTGTAAATTCATACTGTGTATGTTTTGAAGAACATTGAAAAATTTTATGGCTTGTGGCAATATCAAAACAACAACAGAGGCCAGCAAAAGTAAAAACTACACACTCAATGCATAAGGTAATAATTAACTGTACGGTCACCCTTGGCGAATAATCCAAAATCAGGCCAAATGTTGGTATTTTGGCAACGTTTTAATATAGATTTAAGGAAAAGAACGTATTGAAAAAGAAATGGATAAAAAAATCCATAAAATCATAAATACAGTAAACAATACCTTTCCCCTAATTGCCCCACTCAAAGAATGGTTGCCAGAAATAATTATTTAATATTTATCGCCAAAAGTGAAACGATTCTGCCAAGGGTGACTGTACGGTAAATCTGATGCAATGCACGATACTAAAACAATTTTACACCAAATCATTATATTTTACTAAAATAATATATATATAACCACAGAATGGACTTGACAATGGTGATCTTGGTTTCAACTAGATTGTTTATATTTTATAGGTACCTCACAAAAAAAATAATAGCATGCAAATTTTTACCAATTTGCTATAGTTCACAATAATGAGCATGTTAGACTTATTTTGACACAATTCAAGTTTACTAATACAAAATCTTTTGAGTTGAGACACAAAGGTTTTTTAAAAAATTGGAAACAGGTATTAAGCAATAGTGAATGTCCCTACAAAAACTTAACTCAACCAACTTATGATGCAAGAATCCTGACTGTACCAAACAAAAGCACCCACATTATAATATTATAAATGTACACTGTTTGTTATTAAAGAGATGTCATATTGTCCATTATATTAAACATAATTCCATTCAAGCGCAATTTTCATTTTTAAAAAAATATCTAAAACCAGCCAAAGTGCTAAATCGCCACTGTTACCAAAGTTGGAAACGCTTACAAATGTGTACATTAGAACACTATTCAATAATTCAGCCGATAGTAAAAATTGATACATTCTATACGAGGGCTGCTACTAACGATTTTAAATTTATTTAAATTTTATACGGAAGATCAGAAGATTTTGATTGAAAGGTCGGTTTGAAGTATCTAATGTAGACATTTTTTTAACTAGGACCAGGCATTTTGATTAAAACTTGTCTGTAAGAACAACAGTTATCAATTAATTGTACAAAGCTAATATATGGAATTTAATGCTACATTAATAAAACTAATTCAACTAAAAAAGAAATTAAGCTGTATCTTACAGTTCAGCAGGTTAGATGCAGGATAAACATTAGTGCTTGGATGAGAAATTATGCTTTTAATTTTACAATTTTAAAAAAAAATTCTGATTCTTGTGTCTGACAACATGATCACCACAATATTAAAATTCCACCCTAAATATGTGTTCGCATTATCTTTACTGTCATTATAAAAACATTTTTAGGAAAAACAAAAAAAAAATTTAGAGAACAAACAACAATTTAAAAAAATTGCCAGATTGCACAATCAAATTTAAAAAAAAAAAACAGTTGCGTAGTAATTTATTCTAATAATTTTCCATGAAAAGTTACGCAAATATTTTTTTACATATTCAAAGGCATTTCATAACTTCATTTTTATAAAGTCATCGCAATGCATAAATAAACAATTAAAAAATCCAAAATAAACTACGCGCGGAAGAAAAAAAAACTCAGGCGAATGTCACCAGGCGAAACTAATAGATCAACCATCGGACGAGTCCATTCCGCTCGGAAAGACAACAAAAACACTCTTACCTCCGATAAAAACGTCTGTGCTGCTTTCTGTGCCCCAACATGTAACAAATATTCATAAACGTACAAAGCCAACCTAAAAGAAAACGAAATTATCATCAGCAACACTTTCCGCGAACACGAAATACTCAAAACACAACAAGCTTCCACCCCTCCCCGGGCGACATGGCATCGTCTTGGCCATATGCCTATGAATTGGAACACGAAATCTTCGCGCGAACAGTTGACAGCGGATCACAAGCAAATGCACTATCACTAAAACTTCAGCATACAGTCAGCTTTTTTTCCAGGATTAACGTAAAAGATATCCAAATACACAACACAAAAAGTAGTGGTAGAATATATTTTTCACTGAATTTTTAGCAGCCTCGGGCGAGGGGGGCGAGTAATGTTATTTTTTCTTTCTCTTCCACACTTACTTCTCTCTGGCTTGGGCATCCGACGGCACGGTAGAGCCTTTCCCTTTGGCATACATGACGATTTTAGAGCGTCCAAGCACCTGTCAAGACATTCAGCTCCCACACCGACCTTGTAACCATAGAAACATAGATTGATCTGTCACAGTTGTCACGGTTCCGACTAAGTCCACCTCTTCTCAACACTGCGACTCGCTACTACTCTAGGACGATACTTCGGATACGTAACCCACCACACATTAAAAACGGTCGGCTTCTGCCATTGGACCGGGACCGTGCGGGGCGCCGTCTACCGGTCAAACACCCAACTTCGTCTAAGTACCGACAAACTATTCCAAACACAGTAAAACATTCTAAAACTCAATAACTATCATCCATAACTACAAAATAAACCATATTTAACCATTTTTAGATAGTTTTAGGATGTTTTCGGAGGTTTGGAAAGAGATAAGAACGAGAGCGGGGGGCGTGGTAGCGAATGACGGAACTGCAGACGATTCGAAAACTGCTCGGTGAACAACCAGCTGCATCAACAGAGGGAACTTGGAAGATGTAGTTCGGAGTTGAGGTGAGGCAGGGCTGCTGGTGCCGACTCTGGCACTCTTTCAATTGAACTTTCGTTTTTTATCAGCTAAGTTGCAGACGATTTTGTGTTAGCGGGAACGTTTTCGCGCGAGACGCTTTATGTTATCTGCTATAGTTTCCGTACTACAATCTTCAACGAACACATTAAAATAAAACTTGAAGAATTTAATTCATTTTGGTAACATTTGAAGTATCGTCGTACTAGAGATTTTTTTTACCTTAATACTTATAAGAAAACTATCATAAAAAAAAGAACACATAAAATTTAAAAAATGTCATGTTTATTTGGTCGTAAAAACATTCTTTAAGCATACTTTAGCGACATAATTTCTTTATTCATGACCATTTTTGTCTACCAGAAAATTAAAGGTGCCATGTGTGAAATGTAATCCTGACACCTTCGCTGCAGAAGGTATTTAAAAGCAACAAGGACTAAGGATTCGATAATACTATTTCAATGACGCGTAACGCGGCAACAAAACTCTTACACAGCAAAAGTTTTTTTGGTAATCGAAATTTTGACAATTATAACCCTACTAAGAATTGCTTACATCAATATACCCAAAGGTAAACAAAAAAAGTTACGAATATTGATGCAGAAACGTAGGTTGGTACATATATTTTCCGGCTTGTGCAATGCAATTACAAATTACAATAGAAAAGTAATTGAGCCAGTATGTGTTTCTCTCGTTCGCTGCTGCCCTCTGGCGGAATTTTCTTGTTCAGAAATTCGGTTTAATTAACAAAATAATAATTAAAACTTAATAAATAACAAAAAAATAAGGCTTAGATATTAAATTTTCATAATCGAATGTAATGTTGTTATAAAAAATAACATCGTTCGATTAATAATTTTTTACAATTAAACATTTTGAACAAAAATTCGAATTTTAAAAATTATCAAAAAGTAGTAATGCAGCGGAGGTAATCTTAGAAATACAATAACCTTAACAGAACAAGACTTTTCCCCATCAAGTTTGAAAACACCATTAGCTTAATACTTAAAAAAAATTTAGGCGCGACTTTTTTAACTTGACTCAATGCGTTTGGTCTGATTAATGAAAGAAATATGTTAGAAGAACCTTAGCCAAATAGCACTGTAAATCAAGGGCAATAATACATAACAAAAAAATCGTAAGGGGCTCCTAAAATCTGTTTTGCCTATCTTCTGTGTTTTCCTAAATCAGGCCTTGACTGTGATCATGTTTCACCGCATGTACGGCACACAAATAACCGGAAACATTAGTGTGAAAGAGGCATAACTGCCGTGTTATCAGCTTACCCACCAAACCAGAAAACCGTCTCTTCAAAGAGTCAACAGACATCTTCACTTGTTATTCATAAACCCCTACAGAATCAACCCTCCACGCCTTCTTATCAATGCTCCTCTTATCCGAAAAGCTAAACCACAACCCCATAAACCCCCCCTGGAGGCATCTTAAAACGCCCCCCTCTATACAAAGGGGGGGTCGACCACACACACCAAACGGTTTCTAGAATGATGCCCCCCCGTCAACAACAACAAAGCGGTAAAAACGGGTTTTCGGAAATTCTTTAGAACGGAATTCCGTGAGTGCGGGGACACTGTAAATCAACCGGGAATCAATCCACTCCTGTACTGATACTGAAAGTCTTTTGAATACTTGGCTAGTTGACTCCATTAGTCTGCGGTTTGTAAGGATGATTGGCAAGTCATTAGGTGTACTGTAACTTGTAAGCGGCCTACGTGTCAGAAGCGAATTAGTAGCTGTCGACGTTAACGGCAAGTGGTTGTGAGCCTCAATTTGACATATTTTTTAACAAATAGTTCAGACCCAAGTTAAGAACAAAGAATCGATCAAATTTTGTACTTTGTCAGTCACTAGATGTACTGTATTGTAACTTGTATTAGGTGACTTCATTTGTCTACGGTTTGTAAGGATGATTGGCAAGTCATTAGGTGTACTGTAACTTGTAAGAGGCCGACTTGTCAGAAGCGAATTAGTAGCTGTCGACGTCAACGACAAGAGGTTGAGCCTAAATTTGGCGTCTTTTTAACATGTGGTTCAAACCCAATTTAAGAACAAAGAATCAATCAAATTGTGTACTTCGTCACTAGATGTACTGTATTGTAAATTGTATTAGGTGACTTCATTTGTCTACGGTTTGTAAGAATGATTGGCAAGTCACTTTGTGTACTGTATTGTAACTTGTAAGAGACCGACTTGTCAGAAGCGAATTAATGACTTTAGACGTTTTTATCCTGGTTAGTAGTAACAAGTAGTAAATTTTTACAATGAATTGATTGGCTTTTGATTCCTAAACGTGATATGGTGACTTCATTTGTCTAATTGTTTGCGGTTGGTCCGAGTGATTGGCAAGTCAGGTGCTATAATAAGCGAATTTGTGGCTGAAGTTGAGTTGAGCCTCAACTACTTCTGTGCTGGTGCTGGTTGGCTTTTGAATCCTTCGCTGACTAGCTGACTTTATTTGTCTGCGGTTTGTAAGGATGATTGGCAAGTCATTAGGTTTACTGTCGTCGTCGTCGTCGTTTAACAAATTGCTTAGGACCTGGGCCCTGGCAGCGGAGCTGCCTCTTGTAACTTGTAAGAGACCGACTTGGTCAGAAGCGAATTGTTGGCTTTAGACGTTTTTTATCCTGGTTAGTAGTAACAAGTAGTAAATTTTTACTATGAATTGATTGGCTTTTGATTCCTAAACTTGATATGGTGACTTCATTTGTCTAATTGCCTGCGGTTGGTAAGAGTGATGGGCAAGTCAGTTGTCATAATAAACGGATTTGTGGCTGAAGTTGAGTTGAGCCTCAACTACTCTGTACTTCTGGTTGGCTTTTGAATCCTTGACTAGTTGAGTTGACTTTATTTGTCTGCTGTTTGTAAGGATGATTGGCAAGTCATTAGGTATACTGTATTGTAACTTGTAAGAGGCCGACTTGTCAGAAGCGAAAATGGTGGCTTCAGACGTTTTTTTTTTTATCTTGGTTAGTACTAGCAAGTTGTAAATTTATGCCAAGAATTGATTGGCTTTGGATTCCTAAACTTGATATGGTGACTTCATTTGTCTAATTTTCTGCGGTTGGTACGAGTGATTGGCAAGTCAGTTGTCATAATAAGTGAATCAGTGGCTGAAGTCGCTTTTATCTTAGTAATGGCAAGTAGTTGAGTTGAGCTTCAACTACCTTCTGTACTGGTACTGGTTGGCTTTTGAATCCTTGACTAGTTGACTTCATTTGTCTGTTGGACGGGTGATTGTCAAATCATTATAGTCTAAGAGCTAGCAACGTTTTTGAGAGAGAATTTTAGGTTGGCCAGTCTTAAGATATGCTATCTCTCTCACTCTCCCGGACATCATACAGGCTATCTGGCTGGCGGTAGTGGTTGCGTTCATCAGTGCGCATCCTACTAATACAAGTAAAAAATTGATTTTTCAAATCATTTTAGGACGTTTTATTTTTTTTTTGTTATTTTTAGCGAACTTTTTGCAACATAAATCTATTATTGCCAGACATTTTTATTGTTGTTTAAGCTGTGCCAGACGCTAATTTTGATTTTGAAAGCTCAAGTGTTGCCCAAATTACCAGCTCAGGTGTGAATTCGCCGATCATTGTAATTACGTCATCGTCATTCATTGCGCAATGCCATGTGGCAATACTTGTAATGAGCTGATAATTTGGGCAACACTTGAGCCTTTAAAATCAAAATTAGCGTCTGGCACAGCTTAAACAACAATAAAAATGTCTGGCAATAATAGATTTATGTTGCAAAAAGTTCACTAAAAATAATAATAAAAAAATAAAACGTCCTAAAATGATTTGAAAAATAAATTTTTTACTTGTATTAGTAGGATGCGCACTGAGGAACGCAACCACTACCGCCAGCCAGATAGCCCTTATGATGTCCGGGAGAGTGAGAGAGATAGCATATCTTAAAACTGGCCCACCTGAAATGCTTGTTTTTCCGACGTTGCTAGCTCTCGTACTATTAAGTGTACTGTATTGTAACTTGTAAGTGGCCTACTTGTCGGACTTGAAGTAGTGGCTGTAGGCGTTTTTTCCCCTAGGTTAGTACTAACAAAAGTGATTGAGCCACAATTTAAGAATAAATAATTAATCCCCTTCTGTACTGGGCACTGGTTGGCTTTTGAATCAATGACTTGGTGACTTCATTTGTGTGCGGTTGGCAGGGATGAATGGCAAATCAGTTATCAGAAGCGAATTAGTGGCTGTCGATGTTTTGATTGGCTTTTAATTCTTCAACTTGATTTGGTGACTTTGTAACCTGTAAGAAGCTGGTTTGTCAAGCGAATTAGCAGCTGCAGACGTTTTTTCTTGGTGAGTAATAACAAGTGGTCAAGCCTCAATTTAAGAATCGAGAATGAATCCACTTCAGTACTGGTACTGGTGTTGCCTTTTGAATCCCCTTGACTAGTTGACTTAATTTGTCTGCGGTTGGTACTGGTGATTGGCAAGTAATTACGTTTACTGTATTGTAACTTGTAAGAGGCCTACTTGTATTGTCAGAAGTGAATTAGTGGCTGTAAGTGTCCCCCCCCCCCTAGGTTAGTACTAACAAAAGTGGTTGAGCCTCATTTTAAGAATAAAGAATTAATCCACTTCGTGTACTGCGTACTGGTTAGCTTTTGAATCCTTGTCTAGTTGACTTCATTTGTCTTTGATACCTCAACTTGACTTGGTGACTTCATTTGTGTGCGGTTGATTGGTAAGCCAGTAATCATAAGAGAATTAGTGGCGGTCGACGCGTTGATTGGCTTTTAATTATTTTGCTTGATTTTGTGACTTTTGTGATTGTTTTTATCTTTTTTTTTCAATAAATGTCTTATTACTATTTTTTACGTCATTTTTCTTTCTTATCGGTGAAAGGAAAGCCCTCTTAGGGGATACAGACGTATAAACCCGTCACCTGGCTGTCAGGCTTTCCAGCAACAGATTATATTTAAAAAAATCTAAATTTAATAATTTTATTAAATTTTAAAATGTAATGCACGAAGGAAACATTTATAACTATCTACTAAAGAAATACATTTTTTGTAAAAAAAAATTAAGAAAAAAAACCCATATTTTCAGTTAAATTTTTTTAGTTTAAATCTCATAAGGTGAAAACAAGTTCACGCTTCAGCCAATTTGCCAGGTGTAGAGGAAGTGTACTAAATATACAACAAAGTTTGCTGCGTACGATGTGGCCCTTAAAAGTTGCGTTGGGGCTTACTGAGGTGTCGACTCGTCACTTGACTGTGGTTCAAACTAACAACCCATTCGTGTAGCTCTATTGCGACAATAATACAAGCTAACCCAAACCCTTGCCATTGGGGCCGTGGGTAGCCTAGTAGTTAAGGACTCGTTCTCTGAATCGGAAGATCCCGAGATCGAGTCCCGATACCACCGAAGACCCATCGAGTATATGCGGAGTACGTGCTCGTTAAATCTGTGGGTCCGAAAGTCCTGTAGACAGTAATGGTGCAGTTTCCCACGGGAACAGGTCCCTGGAGACTATTTCCCTACCCATTAGGGACATGTCTGTTGAAGAATACAAATCTGCAAGAAGGAGGGAAAAGAGGTTGCATAGGAAGAAAAAGCGACTTTATCATAAAGAACTCCTTAAAGATGCTGAGCATTTGAGAAGGAGTGGAGAAAGCAGAGCTTTCTATAAAATAATCAATAATAGTCGCAAAGACTTTAAATCCAGAATTACTTTTTGTCGAGACAAAAATGGATCTCTTCTTAGCAACTGTTCAGATATCGCTAAAAGGTGGATGGAACACTTCAATGATCTTCTAAATGATGACCATCCAACTGGATCCCTTGAAGAAACTGTTTTGTTTCAGCCAGACTGCACTTTCCCTACACCTTCTCTAGAAGAAGTGGAAATAGCTATTGGAAAACTAAAACGAAACAAATCCCCAGGGCCTGACTCTATACCGGCTGAACTTTTTAAGGGGGGGTGTCCTCTGTTGAACAAGGCCATACATGAAACTATCTTGGCAATTTGGGAAGACGAGGCCCTACCAACGGATTGGACTCATGGCATACTGTGCCCTATCCATAAAAAAGGTGACCCAACAGACTGTTCCAACTATCGCGGGATCAGTCTATTGAATATCTCTTACAAGATTTTCTCAAACATCATTTTTGGAAGGCTTTCACCCCTGGTTGAAAGCATTGTTGGTGAATATCAGTGTGGATTTAAGAGAGGAAAGTCCACATGTGAGAAATATTTCAACCTGCGTCAAATTCTGGAGAAAACAAGAGAGTTTGGAATTGATTTACACTATCTTTTCATTGACTTTAAGGCTGCCTATGACAGCATTAACCGACAAATGCTTTTGAAGGCTCTTGGTGATCTAGGGATCCCAGAAAAATTGATAAGACTTATAAAAATTACTTTAAGTCCATCTTTCTCTTGTGTCAGATTAGGTGGAAACGTTACAGAATATTTTGAAGTAAAAAATGGTGTAAGGCAAGGTGACGCACTTGCTTGTCTTCTTTTTAATTTGGCCCTTGAGTGGTCCATTAGAGATTCTGGTATTAATACCCGAGGAACCATTTTCAATAAGTCAGCCCAACTCCTTGCATATGCTGATGACATTGTTATTATTGCAAGAACTAAGAAGGCTTTGTCAGATGCATTTACTGCCATCGAAAGTTCTGCAGCAAAAATACACCTAAGTGTTAATGAAAGCAAAACAAAATATATGCCTGTCTGCAAGACAACAGAGAGTTTGAAATTCTTGGAAATTGGTCGTCATAGATTTGAACGTGTAGAGGGCTTCAATTATTTAGGCTCAAATATAAACTGCCAGAGCAATCTAGACACTGAGATAAAGCAACGCACTGTCGCTGCTAATCGATGCCTACATGGGTTGAGAAATTTCCTGAGCTCCAAACTGGTTAAAAGGAAAACGAAGATTGTACTCTATAAAACCATCATAAGACCAGTGCTTACTTATGGCTCAGAAACATGGGCCATGACAAAATCGCAGGAAAATAGACTAGCTGTCTTTGAAAGAAAGGTTTTGAGAAAAATTATGGGTGCAGTGAACATCAATGGCATATGGAGGCACAGATATAACAATGAACTATATAGGTTATATAGGGAAGCTGATATCATCAATTTCATAAAAGTCAGCCGGATGAAATTTGCTGGACATCTGTGCAGAATGAACCGAGACTCTTTAACATCTAGAGTCTTCCACTATAAGCCAATCGGCACCAGGGCAAGAGGGAGGCCCAAACTCCGATGGATTGACTGCGTAGACGAAGATTTCAGAACGATTAAAGTGCAAAACTGGAGGTCGGCTTCCAAAACAAGATCAGAATGGAAGAAGATTCTGAGGAAGGCCCTGGCCACGAAGGGCTGTCGAGCCAATAAAGAAGATTAGGGACATGTCTAAACGTGGCACCCCACTCAGCCGAATGAGACTCAGCCGAAACCGCAAAAAGCAGCCAACTTGGTGAGAGGGTGGGGTGTTGCTTGGCGAAGAGATCCCCCTCTGCTGATAAGAGCTTGTGGTTGCTTTTCTCTTACAAGAGCGTTGGCGATAAAAATTCAACCGAAAGCTGCGTACAAAGTACAAAGCCAAAGTGAAAGTTTTACAATTGGTGAACGCTCCCTAATCATTGTGTATTGCAAAATAGAATGCGATCTTCGTAGAAGTCATAAAAGAGACCCCCTGGAACTCAGACCGATCACGTTTCAGGCGACAAATGTCTAACCAGACAACAGCGTTGAAAGGATGGTTGGAGGGTTTAAACTTGTTTTCAATGCTCTACTTATCAAGATAAGAGACAAAAATACAAAATAATCTTTAAATAGAGCTATATTAAACGAAGGGATCAATATTATTTTTTAGCCTACTTTTCTTTTTTTTTTTAATTCGAAGAATTAAAAAAAAATAAAAAAGTAGGTATTGACATGCGGTCGATGTCCGTCCGTCCGTCCGTCCGTCTGTCCGTACCCCCCTTCTAAAATCGGTTATATCCATCCGATCTTAAAAATTCTTTTTTTGTTGGAAAGCTATCACCTCAGAGACCCAACTTTCATACTTTTTGTTCGTCTGTCTGTACAACCGGATGGACATAAATCTGCTATTTTTCGACGAATTTCCCATTGAATTAGCATTGAAATTCAATTTCGAGTCATTTAAACCGTTGAATTTAACTATAAATGCTACGGACAAGCGACATACGTCAAAAAATTCAGCGTATCAAAATGAGAATACATTGAAAAATTCAGAAAAGAATTCGAATTCTAAGTACTTCAATTATTTAAAAAACTGCAAAGTTTAATGCTCATTTAAAAAGCATAGGAAGCCATTTTTATTAGAATTAAATCATCATTGCCATCACAACAATCGCTCAAGAAACTTTGATTCTTTTAGACAATAAATTAAAATAAATTTATTTTTCCGACATCGATAAGTTTGAAATGACGTCAAATATATTTCACTTTGAGATTCTGTTTGTTGGTATGCAATGTTTTCATTCTATTTAAAAGCGAGAACTATTACATATTTATTCCTTGAAATATAAATTTTTGCAAACGATTTAAGTAATAATTATTTAATTTTCGAAATAAAATAAATGAAACTAGCCGAATTTAGCGCATAAATGTTTATATAGAATTATTGCTGTGTGTGGTGCCTTTTTACCTGTTAAGCATTACTGTTGTGTTGAAGCGGGTTAAGTGACAGATTCTGTTACAAACCTACTTGTTAATTTACATTTCCTATTTTAAGTGTATTTTGGAGTAGTTTTATGGTTTTTGTTCAACGAATATTTAAATATTTATTTATAACTGCAATTAAATCATGCAGACGATAAGTAAAGTTTATTTCATTTGCGATAGAAAATTAATGAAAATAATTCGCTTTAAGAGGTTGAAATTATAGCTGGATGCTGTGTTTAGTGAAATTTATTCTAATGTATTTAAATTTGATGTAGAAACGGTTGTTGATGTCACTTACTGTAACGAACCTAGTTTTTTCAAATAAGAATTTTAGTATGTATTTAAGTAACAGGAAAGTAGGCTATTTTAGTTCTTTTAGAACTTCTTGTTTATTTACTAATTGATATTTTGCATTTAGCCGTTAACTAAATGCAAGGAGAGAAATTATTAGCTATTTTATCACGGACGAGATTTATGTATTGCTTTAAAATTTAATCTATTTTTTTTAAACTTAATTATCATCAATTATTACTGTAAAATATTACGACTTAAAGCTTGGCAGTTGTTATCACTGATAATTGAATTCTTTTGTCATAACATAAACTTTTCATATTGGATAGTGGGGGCTATTCAAACAAATTTTTATTAACCTCTGTATTTCAGCAAAAATACAAGATTTTTTTTTTTTTTAAAGCTTATAAAATGAACTTTCGTTTACTTAAAAAGTCATTCGACAAATGTTAAAACATTACCATGTCTTAGTTACTGAGCATTTAAAAAAAACATGCAAATGTCCCATTATACATTAGCCCCCATCACAAGTGGGGTCTAATGGGACAGGGTGCAGAGCTAATGGGAAATGGGAAATATTAGCTTTATTTAAAATTAAAAAAAAGGTAAAAATAATCATAAAATGACATGAAAATAAAATTTTAAAGTAAACAACATTATCATAATGTGTACACAATAAAAATGTATTTTTTAAAAACAATTATTTATCATTGAAATGTGAACTATCAAAGTTAAAACTCAAAATCGAAGATGTGTCCATAATTTTTATTGAATCATCAGAAAGGATAGCTTTGTTACTAAATCCTCTAAAATTTTTCTCAAACTTGTCCTTTTTTTCAGGGTACGTGAATTTAAAAAGACGGCCTTTATTTTAAATAGCTCACCCGGAGTTCATCGCTTTCTATTTCAGAAATAAATCTATCGTTATAAAGAAATAGTTTGCTTTCCAGCAAATTTTACCAAAAACAAATTATTTATCTTTACCAAGCTCTGTTCAGATGTAATTAAAGGAATTGCATTTGTCACTCATAAAGCTTCTCTTGAACTTGAGCTCATGAACATAAAGCTCATGAACTTTCTCTTATTATAAGAAAAAAAAGTTCAAAAATTTAAATTTTAAAGTTTCAAAATGTTTTTGGCTATTTGAGTGAATAAGTCATTAAAGATTTATAAGGATTCCTCAAGATAAGCATACAAAGCTAGGTTTATTCGTGTCCCATTTGACACCACAGCGTTGTTTTTTTATAAAGAATCCAACACAAAATCACGTGTATTTCACCACACGGGTATTTGACATATACTAATACCTGAATCTATGCTATAATCACCTAACTAAAACTATGGCTTAATTCATAGAAAGTTTTATTTAATACTTTAAAAGCTAAAAAAAATACACTTTTAACTAACTTTCTTCAAAACAATACTTCTTCTCTCCACTTCAACACGTATGCTTTATGGCTGATCAACATTGCTTTAAATGCCTGATCTTCGGTTGTTAAAATGTGAAGTCAAACTGTTACAATGATGTAGTGTAGAAATATTTGTAAAAAAGTATTCACTCTTAAAGCAAACGAGCGATTTTAACTCAGTCTGAGTTAATTTTCACTTCTCCAGTGTCGAAAATGCACTTCTCCTACAGGAGTGGAACCTTTGTATGTTGAATCTGCGACAAGATCACTCCTAACGTGTGATTTTAACTCAGTCTGAGTTAATATTCACACCTTTCCAGTGTCAAAAATGCACTTCCCCTACAAGAGTGGATTTCACTCCTTTGTTTTAAGAGGGTATTTCCCCCCTCTTTATGCCCCTTGTCCCCACTCTCCCCTGTACCTCAACGCTTTGGTTTTGAGATAATTTCAGCCTTTTCGGTCCTCAATATTCTTTGTTGCAAAAGATCAGTTTCTAAGTTCTCTCAAATTATGTGTTCAACTCTCAATTTAAAGTTGTATGATGGGCACTTCTAATATTTAAGCAATTATGTATTTAACTTACGAAATAAAAATCTGGTTATATAATATTAAGTTCACATAAGTCAATATTTCATTTATTGTAAGGCGCGGCGCCATAGCGTGAAGAGTTGGATTATGACACCATAAATACCGTCTCATGTTCTGTGAGCGTCTTAGCCATATTAGTAACAGCCCATTCTAGACTCAAAAACATCTCGCCTTTTAAACGCCATGTATGTATGACTGGTGCACGTTAAATCTGTATACGTTCAAAGTTCTGATATCATGCACGTTGCACGCTGTCGCTATAAGATTGCGTGGAGCTACAGCTTTGCTCAAGTATAGTCCCCGTCACTGTTCCGCGGTTTAAAATCATGTAAAAGTCATGTAGTCGCCAATATCCCTGCGTAATTTAAGGGCGATGTGAATCCCAAATATGTTGTTGTTTGTATGTATGTACGTTTGTGAATATGTAAAAAAAAATATATGCTGCTTTAGAGGATTCTTCTTACGTGGACCAATGATGTTTGTGTTCGGGTTGAATTAACGTCGCACTATTGTAGAACTACAAGGGGACTATTGTGGCGACGGACCTCATATTTCATAACCAGGTTAGGTTAGGTTAGGCTTTGAATTATCGTCGCACTAGAGCAACACGGGGGCTATTGGCGACGGGCGTCGTATTTTAGAGCCACAGTTAAGTGACGAGCCGACACCTGAATAGGCACCCAACGCAACTATTAAATGCGACATCGTACGCAGCGTTAGGACTTTGAAGGATATTTAACGTGCACTACCTTACACGGGGCATTATTCGTCGGACATTTTTGGCTGCACGGGCCGTTTATAGGACGGCAGTTATTTTGGCGATGCCCGGACCCGAACCTGGGAACTTTTGCATGCTAGGCGAGTGCCTAACCGACTGGGCTCCCCAGCCCCCTTTCATAACCAGGATTAAGTAACGATGCCGAAACTCAAACTGGCACTTATGTAAACAACCTAATAGCGACTTCTTATATGAGTTGTCAGAGCAGTAAACTACGACGGATTTAACGTGTGCCAGTCCCATATACACGGTACACGGCTTTATTGAAGAGGCAGGATTTTTTCAATGCAAGACCAAATGGTTAAGTCACATGTATTTGTAACTTGGCTCATGACAACTCCATTTCTGTTAAACACATCAAGTACGATTGGTAAAAAAAGTTGCCACACGAAAAGGAATTTTATGTTTAAAGTTAACAAACCATAAGACAAGTAAAGAACATTGTTGGGAAATTAATTTGGGGCAAACTAATTTACACAAAAAACAAATTTAGAAAACTTAAAATTAGCGTTTTTAAATGGAAAAAGGGGTGCTAACGGTGTTTACAAACCATCGTTAATGGGTTAACCAAATTACTTGAAACAAATTTAAAAACGTTAACCATACTTATACAATTTATAAAGGCTACGAAAAAATTAAAATACGTTCTCTAGCTTTTTATTTCAATTTTATTTTTAAAAAATCTTAGTTTATTTAAATTTAGTTTCTGTGCATTATAAATATATTAATTTTGGTCAAATGAAACCCATTTTACAATTTAGAAAGATTCTTTAACATTTATAATTGTATTTTGATGCGATTTAATTATGTAAAGTAACTTGCACAATAAATTTTTGTGTACACACAACATTTTCCTTACAAGGTAGAAGGTACCGATTTAACTAAATACGTCAAATTTTTGGTTTATGTTCACTTGTTGTTTGACATAATGCTTGGTTTATAACTCATATATATTTTTATTAAAACCTTAAAAATCATGCATGTGTAGCCCAGAAATACATATACTATTTGGCTTCTTATTACTATTTTCATTCCTGTGCAACTGTTGCCACTCAAGACGTGAAACATGCCCCATCGACCCTCAGAACGCCGCAAATTGGATGAATTCGACAACACTATGAAGTCTTTAAAACAGCTGTAGAAAATTTGTATGCTTTTTAATCCGATATGCTAAACATATATTTTTTAAATATTCATTTTTTTAGAAATACAAGTTAAAAAATGCGACATTTCATAATGGGAGGACAATATAGGATTATATCGAAATAACTTTTCGAGAAATCGCTCCAATGTAAGGCAGTCAGTTATTTAACAGGTCATTTCAAAGGAAATTTCCCTGATATGTACTTGTGTCGAACTCGAAAGTAATTTGTTTGAAAAGCTCTTTTCCCTGGAATTTGATTCGTATGAACATCAACAATATTTTAAATCATTAAAACGGATTAACGTGTATTTCCACATTGCAACAGTATGCAATAGAGAGTTAAATTTTGTGTAACGGTTTTTTATTACATTCCTCTAAAAATAATGCTATACATTCATTAAAATGTGTTTTTGTTGAATGATAATTTTAAATCAGCAAGTCACCAATAAAAGAAAATGGTACAAATAAGTAGTTATATGGTAGCAATATTATTAATTAAGTTACTAATTGGTTAGCAACTACTAATTAAATAGCAATATCTATTAATAATTTACTACAACTAGACAATATTACCAGCTAATTTATATATATACTAATCGGAATAATAATCTAAGCAAGGTTAAGTACAGCTGCGCTTCGTTTTAATGTTAACCTATAAACTAATTGCTGATTTTGCAACAATAAATATTTTATGCGCTTAATCCTTTTTAGTAATTATCGTGTATTTGTTGCAAGAGAAACGGAACGGTTCCTTTTAAAATAAAGTTTTATCCTTGCAACAAAACTATTATTGATTGAAAATATAAATTTAAGGGGATAATCAAAAGAAAAAAGAAAAACAGAAATTCGAAATTTTTGACCCAAACACCTAAATAATTACCGACCTATAAGCCATAAGTGTTCGACAAATACTACTTCGTGTAGAGTTAGTGCACGTAAAATATGACAATGTCTCAACGCTGCTTATGATGTCGTCCTAAACGGTTTCGTTGGGTCACTACTCAGGTGTCGTCTCTTCACTTGACCGTGGTTCTAAATTATGAGGCCTGTCGCCAATAGCCCTACTGTAACTCTAGTGCGATGATATACATACTAAACTAACCAACTAACCTATTATCATAAGGTATTTTTATGTTAAAACTTTTGCTTTTGGAACTAAAACTTTTGTTTAATTTTCAAAAGTTTAGTACATCATGATGAGACAAGATCCCATGACTGATCTACATCACACCCTTATTGTCATGAAAAAAAAAGGTTTTCATGAACCTATATCTAAATCACGTAGTAATATTGTAGATGCACTGCTAATATAAAAACAGTAGTTGAAAATTAGACGATTAACTTAGTATAGACATATTAGCCTCTAATTCTACGTTAATTAATGAATAAGAATTATTTATTTGTACACGCATGGCAACATTCGATTTTAGCAACCAAATCGCTTTGCTTGAACAGTGGACACTGACCACCCGCAGAGCCAATAAATCATTGTGACAACCGCTCTCTTCAGTAACACTCCCCAGCCCCTTCGTGAAAAGCTACTTCGGAGGGGCCGTATCTGGTGCTTTGGTTTCTTAAACACCCTTGCTATTTTCGAGCGATAAACCAGCCAAATTGTTAGCCATCTTGAAGTGCTGGATAGCAAAAGAAAAATCTATGTTGAAAACATTATCGCCATAATGGTGAATATGTTGCCATGAAATTTGGCGAGATTTTGCGGTTTAGAGCATTCGGCTGAGTCTCATTCGGCTCAGTGGACTGTAACCTGTCTAAATTGCTGAGGTGGCGATAGATGGCAGCATCTCTCCCTTAGGTGTGTGTTGTGCCTGACGCTGACGAAGGTATATAAGCCGGTCTCTGACCAAGCACACAAACCTGAATATATATGTCTACCAACAAACCAACCAACCCTTCTTATTGGCAGTCTTGGTCTCTTTACCCTTTTGGTCTCAAATTACACAGATCGTTTTCAGTCGAGCCCGGATAGCTCAGTCGGTAGAGCGTTAGGCTTTTAACCTAACGGTCCAGGGTTCGAGTCCCTGTTCGGGCGAATTTTTTTTTAGTATTATATGTGCTGAAGGTATAGGTTTTGAGGACAATATTATTTTGTTAACGTTTTTCACAATTTTTGTGAGCAAAATTAATTATAAGGACAACATGTAGGCTAAAATATGACCATAAGTTGATCTCATTTCATTTCAATACCTTAAATAACTGTGTTAAACCCCATAAAAATGATAATATATGATTTGTTTTTAAAGATAGCAAGCAATCAAACAAAATCGATTATATTTGTAGTTTTCACAATTTCTTCTGAACAATTACATCTAAACTAGCAAAAATAGTAATAACAATAAATCTGAACCTAAAATGTCAAAAAGTATGAATTGTCTTGAAAGTATTGAAATTTGTATGTTAATTTTTTAAAAAATTTTTTACGTAATTTATGTTAATTTTGTCTGTAATTTATGTATTTTATGTTCATTTTTTATTTGTTTTTTAACATGTTAATTTTTTATTTTGTATGTTAATCGGAGGTTTTCGAGATTATATATCAAGCTTTTTTTTTATTCATTAAAAAATAATTACCCTAACGTTTAAAAAAAACAGCATATTTTTACGTTAACGTAATTGGTAAATTCGGATAATCAGCAACGCTTCGGATAATTGCAGTTCTACCGTTCTTTGAATTCGAATTTTTTGAATTTTTATTTTTCTAATCACGATGAGTCCACTTTTTCAGCGATTACACTTGTCTATAGCATTTGTAGTTTGGGCTATGAAAGTGGGTGACGGTCGAACATAGCTACCACTTTTTACGTTTTATAAGCGTTG
Source organism: Hylyphantes graminicola (assembly GCA_023701765.1). Classification (NCBI taxonomy): domain Eukaryota; kingdom Metazoa; phylum Arthropoda; class Arachnida; order Araneae; family Linyphiidae; genus Hylyphantes; species Hylyphantes graminicola. The sequence goes on from CM043120.1 coordinate 11,056,279, forward strand.
CGTGGAAGCTAATATAAAGCAAAACCCACGAAAGAAAAAAAAATGCATAGCTAACTCTGAATTATATGGTAAGTTTCGCACCGGGCCTCGCATATGCCGCCCCGAGTACAACGGGCCGCGATTAGACCTTTCCGAGGCAGCGCACCTTCTACCAGAGTCCCAGTACGGTATTGATCAGCCGGGTGGGGAGGGAGGAGAGGGGAGGGGAGGGGGAATACGTCCAGGAGAAACTAATGCCGCAGTGGTCCACGTGGTCTTGGCGACAAGGTGTTGGCGGACTCGAGCCAAAGGTGGTGGTTTAGTGACCATGCACTAGATCTGTTGCACGCGTTTATCCATGATAACAGGTAATAGATGTTGATCATAATAATTTCTGATTGATAATAATTTGTAATGAGGTTAAAAAATAATTTTGATTTGAGTCTCTAATGATTTATTTCATTAGTTATGGTCCTTATGCCTTTTGATGAATGATTTAGTAGTGTTAAGCGCGTGCCCTCAGTGTTGCAAAAAGATAAAAATGTTTATTTTGGAGTTCCTGTTATCAGCGGATATTTTTAACGAGACTTTGTATTTTAATAAGATATCTTATTTTAATGGTAAAGTTAGAAATATCTATTGCTCAACTTTTCGAAGGAAAGTACAAATTCGAATAGGGAAAGAAATTTTTTTTTCCAACGTAAAATCCAAGTAAAATTGGTATTCTAATATTCTCTGGCCGTTTATAGGTCAGCAGTTATTTTGGTTAGGTTAGGTTTGAATTATCGTCGCACTAGAGCTACACTAGGGCTATTAGCGACGCAGTTATTTTGGCGATACCCCGGATCCGAATATAGGACTTTCTCTTGCTAGGCAGATGCCTAACCGACTGGGCTCCCCAGCCCCTTTAACAAAAGTAAGCAAAGTGGTCCCTACACTCCTTGTCAACCTAAGTTGGGTAAATAGAAATAATATGCCATGGCGATGATCCTTCCGCGGATGTAAAGAGTTCCATAAATAATTTATGATTCCATCCAGAAAACATGTTTGAAACATTAATTTCGTTTAAGGTCAAACAGATATTGAATATTATTTGAGAAAATTTGGCAATTCGATCAGAATGAAAAGTGCATTTTGGTTAAATTTTGTTCCGATTACTTTGTAAGTAAATATATTACCCTACAAGTGTTTCCAACTAACAGACCAATCGCGCTTTTCCCTCTGCCTTTTCACCCATTGTTTTTACCCAAGTTAGGTTGGTAAAGACTGCCTGTTTTGAGCACATTTCTTGTGAACTGTTCCAAAAGTGTGTACCGGCTTCTTCCACAAAACACATCATCTGAAAACCCTACGAGTGAGAAAAAAGAAGCGTGCGCGTATCGCTCCAGATACAATTTCCATGCGAAAGGTTACCGAAAAAAAGAAGAAAGAAAAGAAAAAAGAAAAGAGAAAAAGAACAATCGAAGGGTTCAAACACCCCTTCGGCCGAATCCGCCAATCAGTGGGCATATGTGGAATACCCGTTTCGAGAAACAAAGAACTTTGGCGGGAACAGAAAAAAAGCTGAATTTGTTGATTTGGCTCGAGAAAAATGTATCATGGATTTTGTGTAATTATTTGCTAAAAACAAGTAGAAGAATTCTAATGCAAAATCACACAAATTTAATATACAGGGTGGTTATAAAATAACGCTCGCTATTCGGAGTGGTCTGTAGCTTTAACCCTCTAATGCATAGTGTTACCGTTCGGTAACAAGTTACATAATCCACTTTATTCTATTAAAAATAGACATCCCGCTCGACAAATTTGTGTTTTTTTCATCTATTACATTCCATTTTAAAGTTTTAGTTAATAATAACCCTCATAATTGACAGTAGTAAAAGTGTATTCAAAATTAAAAAGTGAAGTTTCTAACTGTTGTGAATTTACGTGTTTGGCAGAATTCAAAGTAATAATACTAGTACTAAATACAATTAAATTGCTTTGAAAAAAATATTATAGTTCAAGAGGGTTATTTTAAACTATATTTAGTAGTTTTCTAATCATTCTTTTCAAAATTCGTAGTTTGTAGTTGGTTTCTACAAGTGTTACCGTTTGGTAACATCATGCATTAAGCACAACTTTTGTTTGCTAATTTGCGTGTATCTGTGTAACGGATTCACAAGAGTTCAGTGTTTAAAATGCTTGGTACTACTTGATTTTAAGAGTAAAAATAACTGTTTTATGTCGTATCATTCTGCCATTTAAAAAAATTATGTTTAAAAATGATTTTTTGTATATTTTTATTCATAAATACCTGCTATTTGTACTAAACCTGCCATTGCCTTCTATTTGTACATTAATTTTGTTTCAAAAGTAACTACTATTCATAATTATTTTATTAACTATTTTTTCCTGTTTAACAAAATCTAAATGTACTGAATATTAATACTCTTTTTTGTTTCTTATACACGTTTTCATTAAAGATTTTATACCTAAAACTATATGTGTCTGTGTGCCTCTGCAACTTCTTATAGAATAATAAAATTATCAATAAGCTTTATTTTTAAGTATAATTTATTAGAAATATAAAAAGTAAAAAAGGTAATAATTTGAATAAAAATAAATATTCGTACCCCGAACTTTAAGGGGTCAGGAGTCTTGAAAATGTGCAAAGAAGGAACTACAAAGCATATAGTTTGATCTTTCATGTAATTTTTTAACTACTCAATATACAAGTATAATTTTTTTATATGTAATTCTACAAGATTTATTTAATATGAAACAAATTTTAAAATTTATGAAACTTTAGCCAAAACTAAAATAAATGATATTAAACATAAAGCTATTTGAACACATTGTGATTAGGCTTGCGCGGCGAATTGTGAGGTCAAAATTGAAGACATGACCAAGAAAATGATTTTATATTGTACAAATATGTACAAACAAAGACTTATACCTAAATTATCAGCTCAATTTTAATTAGAAATTATTTTAAGAACTTTTTTCTAAAAAAATTAATAAAATTTTTAAATTTTGATTTAAAAAAATTTTAAAAATAATTTCTAATTAAAATTGAGCTGAGAATTTAGGTATAAGTCTTTGTTTGTACATATTTGTACAATATAAAGTCATTTTCTTGGTCATGTCTTCAATTTTGACCTCACAATTTGCCGCGCAAGCCTAATCACAATGTGTTCAAATAGCTTTATGTTTAATATCATTTATTTTAGTTTTGGCTAAAGTTTTATAAATTTTAAAATTTTTTTCATATTAAATAAATCTTGTAGAATTACATATAAAAAAATTATGCCTATATATTGAGTAGTTAAAAAATTACATAAAAGATCAAACTATACTTTGTAGTTCTTTCTTTGCACATTTGTAAGACTCCTATGATCCCTTAAGCATCTTTTTAGAGCTTAATGCATGGTGTTACCGTTTGGTAACAAATTTAAAAAATGAAATTATTTAAATTCCGATGCATTTAATTTTTTTTCCTTATTTTTCCCGTGATGTATGAGCATTAGAGATACAAATATTTTTTTTTGGGACGAAACAAAAAATTCATGCACTAGAGGGTTAATGAATAATCCAAATAATCAACAAACTTTGAGACACTTACAATTCAAGAAGTGGGGGAAAGAATGGAATCATAAAAAAAAAAAATTGTCTCTTGACCAGGCTTTTAAATTACGAGGCGTAGCCCATTATGGCCAATTACGGCCAACATAGCCAATTACGCCCCGTAATTTAGAACCCTGGTCAAGAGTTGAGTTTCTTTTTTTATGATTCCATTCTTTCCCCCCCCTGCTTGATTAGTAAGTGTCTCAATTTTTGATGCATTTGGATTATTCATTCAAGCTACAGACCTCTCCGAATAGCGAGCGTTATTTTATAACCACCCGAGGGTTTGATGCAATAATTTTTGGTAAAAATGGCTTTAGATTTATATACTTTTCGTGTCATAAAAGTTTGCTGATATTGAAGTATTTTTAAGGCGCGTTTACATGAGCCATCGAATCCATGGATTGAAGAGCAAACTCAGCAATTTTACTCTCTTGGGGATTTTCTCCCAGACAGAACCGGAATTGCAGGGTTCATTGCGGGTTTCGCAAACCCTACAATGATGGACTGTATGACGTTTCATACCATGGATTAGGCCACAGACTATATGATTTGGGTTAGAAATCCTGCTCGACCTCTTTTTCCCCTAATGGCTCGACCTCTTTTTCCCCTAATGGGGATTTTGGCATTCCATGGATTCGATGGCTCATGTAAATGCGCCTTTAGTGTCTTTATAGGAGGATTGTATTATTTTAGTTAGTACGTTTTCTGGATGTCTATTTCTATCTTCCATGGATCTTTAACGTAGCCCATTTCGCCTTGCAATTTAGAACCCTAGTAAAGTGACGAGGTTGACACTTCAGCTGGTACCCAAGTGGATTTCGAGGGACATCATACGCCAACGCAGTAGGGACTTTAGACTCCACACATTTAACGAGAACGCCTGTTCCAGTGTACTCGGGGAACCCCGCATTTATGCAGATTTTTTTCCCCAAGAAATATCCATAGGATGTTGTCCTGCAGGACCCCAAAATCTGAACTGGCTAAACTTAATTCAACCAAACCAGCTAAACCGTCGAAAGGTAAACTGTTAGATAAAAACCCGGAGCCTTCCCGAAAATAACCGTCCATCCAACCATCCTCATCTTATGGGGAAAGTTCTTTTGGACTAATCTTTCCGACAAGGCCGTTGTTTTGGCGATTTGGCAAACGCTTCCTGTCACCATCCGAGACAATTTTAGTGTATTTAAAGCGTCAATATTGATTGAACATGCAGACCTTGCCAATATTCCGGTTTAACCTGCTAACTACTTTCCATATACCAATAGTTAATTTCATGTGTTCCAATCGCCGGATTTTCGGCCAAGGAAACGTTGAACTTTGTCTTGGAGCCTGGAATCCGGAAAATGGTTATTACTGAGTTAAACCCGGAAAGTTGGCAGGTAGGTTGGTTGAAATAACATCGCTTTGGAACCGCAGTTGATAGTTCTGATCATGCGTCCTTCCGTATAATGAGGTAGGGGTCTAGTATATTTTAAGAAAATAAATAAATAAATAAATAAATAAATAAATAAATAAATAAATAAATAAATAAATAAATAAATAAATAAATAAATAAATAAATAAATAAATAAATAAATAAATAAATAAATAAATAAATAAATAAATAAATAAATAAATAAATAAATAAATATTATGTGGAGGATTTCAGTTAAGGTTGGTGTTGCGTCAGCTGAACGTTTATCGTACAAAATTTCAGGACATTGCATGCAGTAGGGATTAAATAACAGCTGGTTCTTTCTTACCAGCTCTCTTCTGCTGATCACAAGACCGATATTATGGAATTTGTTTTTAAAAAAACATACAAGAATATAAAGTTGGGAAAGATATTGCCAAAAAAATTACGTTAGAAGTATTGATGAATTATTTAAATTAATTTTTTTCAGCCATTGGTTTACTTACTTTTCAATGACTACAAAAAACAACACGATCCTTTTTAATGATGGCTAAGACGAGGTTATGTTCACCATAGTGAAAACCATTCTTACAGTGTTTCACAACTACCTGATTAAAGACCGCGGTTAAACCGTATAAGTACCGTTTTCACTTTAGCAAACATTGCCAAACCGTCGCATGTGAAGCAAGCCATAACTACGTCCGACTCAACTTGTAAGGCCTGAGAAGTTTTTCATGACGTCACGCTATCCGTCCAATTCGAATTCGGCTGTTCCGAAAGAGAAAAACGAAACCTGTTCTTAATATGAAAAGTATAGTCTGATGTGCGCGAATAGGTTTCTTACTTTTTCTTTGGAAAAGCCGAAAATTTGAATTTCCGGATAGCGTGAAGTCACAAAGAATTTCAGTGCCTTTAACACTTTCGCTACATAGGATTTTTGTTTCCGCGTAATATGTGATAGGAATATCATTGTCAATTCCTTCGTTGTCAGCTGTCTGGGCCGGTTTAGAAGCGAAATTGTGAAAGTTGACCAGAAAGTTGTCATAACCCACAGCAAAAAAAACGCAAATGGAAAACCCAAAATAACACAAACCCCAAACAACACTTCTTCCCCAAGACACCCCTCCATCCACCCAAACCACCCCGAAACTTTCTTCTTCCCATCCCCCGCCTCCCCCCTACTCGATCGCAATGGACCAACCCGGACTGTTCCGACTATACCACGAGGAGTGCTTAGGAAGAGAAGAGAGACAGATAGTGGGAGAAGGAGAGACAGAAGAGTAAAACTAGGGGGAGGTGGAAGGGAGGGAAAGAGAGAAGAGGGGAGCATGAGCAGTTGGGTGCCGGGTAGAGAGGGAATGCCGATCCTACGCTGGAGGGTGGGTGGTGGCTCCTTAGGTGTGGGGATCGGGATGCGAGCTAGAGCTACGTGGTAGAAGTTTGCGAATCTTGTAAACGAAGCCTGAAAACGGGTTACCATTTTAAGTGTGAAGTAGTGAGAGTAGTTCACTGTGACTTAAGTAAAAAAAAGTAAATGAATTATAAGTTGGCATTACTTTTTTGTATTTGGTCGGACTACTTCAAACATATCATTTTTAAGTGCAGAGGCCTTCTCTAAAGAACGTGTTGGTCAGTTATAGTTTAAAGAGTATGGGGTTCAAATAAATTTTCCACCCCTCCACAGTTTTATGGAGGGGAGGGATCCTCTGTTTTAAACAATTCTCATTTATTTTAGATAAAGCAAGCTGTATATAATTTATTATGTGCACGATCGAAATGCAATTTTGATGGTGTACATAATAAATTAGATACAGCTTATTTTAAAAAACATTTAGTTATAAATTAATTATAAAAAATATTGCCACTTGAAATACTAATTCGAAATTTCAACTTTTGAAAAAATGAAAAAGTTTGGCATTTTTTAGATTTTTGGAAGTCGAATAAAATGTTGAAAAACTCCCAAATCTAAATATTTCTTTATTCTGAATAACATTTACCTAATTACAGCAATTCAATATCATCAATCTCTATGCTCTAAAGCCCGCAAAAAAACAACAACGACGAATGATGACGTAGTACTGCCCAAGTTGTACAGCGGCCCTGTGCTTTTACTTTACGAGCTTGTCCCTAATTTACTATTTATGTACTCATGAACCAAGCTCATTCAGGAATAAAACATTCTTCGACATGGACATCCGGAGCGTTTACGATTGCATAATTTTTGAGATTTATGTTAACTTTATCCTCTCATCTTCTATTAATGGTTTCCTGCTAATAATTGTCGAAGAAAAAGTTCATAATTTCAAAAAAAAAAAAAAAACTTTCCTGGTTTAGGAAGGAAGGGGTAGAGAGGCTCTCCAATTGATGTGATTTGAAGCAGGGCTGTTATGTTTTTCGAGCTACTGCGAATAACATACTGAAACCGAGGTATCCCAAGATGCACCCTTCTATAGAGGAGTCCTCCAATTGAGAGGATTTGAAGCAGGGCTGTTATGTTCTTCGAGCTACTGCGCATAATATACTGAAACCGAGGTATCCCAAGATTCATAGCCCTAGTTTGCTTCATTTGTGCGCTATTGCGCTGCGCCTATACGAGGACCTCTCTATTCTCCTTCCTACCTCTATGTTCACCCTCGTCGCGCCCGTCAGTATTCTTGGGGCTGCAACTAATTGGTAATTGTATATAAAAATTACTCTTAATTTTTTTTTTGTTCTATTAAATTTTAAAACAGCTAGTTTTGATATCAATATCAAATAGGAAGTCACGTCAGGAGTGACGCAGATAGGGTCTCGTTTTGTCAACAAATCGGTGCACTTTCTTTGAAAGTGTTGAAGTTTGGAAAGTTGAGTTTGCACAATAACAGATATATAACAGTAATTAGGCACTAAATACTTTATGATCATCAATCGGAAACCGAATCACGTTTCCGGCTCTTTTAAGTGATTTAAAAACTAATACAAGTAAATAAATTAATTTTTTACCCAATATTCATATTCCTGATTAATTGATCTATCAAGGCAATCTAGTTAAATGAAAATTAAAAATTGGCTGTCATTTTTATTGCCAAAATCGCCAATTTACGGACTGAATATCCTATGTTTTAGTTAGACTTTAGAAAATTTAAGTTTTGCAACTCGGCCCTTTTTTTTAGCTTCCACACTACGTTGAAAACGTAAAAAGTGGAAACTTTTATAAAGGCTATATTAGTCAGTCAACCACTTTCATAGCCCAAATTACTAATGCCACAGCCAGGTAGGTGCAATACGTAAAAAAAAGACGCACCGAAACTCGAGGTAACTAAATTGCTAAAAGGAATTCGAATTCGAAGTACTTAAATTATGAGAAAACTGCAAAATTTAATACCTATTTAAAAAGCATAAGAAGGCAATTTTAAATGGAATGAAATCATCATTGCCACTCACAAATATTCACACGAGAAACTTAAAAAAAAAAAAAATTTAGAGATAATTAGAATTTAAAGAGTCCATTTGTATAACGTCATACTGTGCATCAAAATAGGATTCTTTGATAGTTTGCATTGGGGGCGTTTACATGAGCCATCGAATCCATGGAATGCCAAAATCCTCATTTGGGGAAAAAGAGGTCGTGCAGGATTTCTAACCCAAATGATAGTCGGATGCCGAATCCATGGTATGGAACACCAAACCCTCCTTTATTGGAGGGTTTGCGAAACCCCCCAATGAACCCTGCAATTCCGGTTTGGTCTGGGACAAAATACCCGAGAGGGAAAAATTGCTGAGTTTGCTCCTCAATCCATGGATTCGATTGCCCATATAATTTGTTTGAAAATAGACAGAATTCGTTCTATGGAACCGGTGTACTTGAAGATGGACGTATGCCGCCTATGACGTTGTTTTAAGGTTGAATTTGGCGCCATCTGAGGAGGCGCGGTTCTCCGTGGCTCTAATCCACAAACCGTTTGACCAATTAATTTCCCCCTCGTGTAGCTCTAATGCGACGCCATTCACAAAAACCCCGCCAACCCCGTTCATCTTAGAGTGGGATCGACTTCTAATCATTCCGAGGCAGCGAAGTTTGTGCTGCAATGTGTGTATGTGTGAGCGGGTCGCTTGCATAGGGTATGTGGATGCATGAATTTGTGCCTACCCCCCCCCCCTACACCGATGGTGGGGGGAAGCGAAAATGTTCGAAGCCGGTTTCCCGGAAAACACAGCTAAGGATAGATGTTCACTTCACAACCATTGATTTCTGAGAATTTTTTTTATTGATATAGAAAAATAAAATATCGTCTGTTTTTTTTTCCTTAAGATATTTATAGAAAGTTTTTAATAATTCTTAGAAATTATTGTTAATTTTAGATTAATAATAATATTATTATAATGATATTTAAAAAAAAAAATAATAATGTTAACAGAAACTTGAGACATTTAAATTGATTTATTTTTTCACGTTTTTTTTTCATTGATTATAGGAAAAAAATATCGTTATTTTTTCTTGTGACATTTGTAGAAAATTTTCATAATTCTTAGAAATTATTGTTATTTTTAAATTCATAACAATAAAATCAGAATCAAAATAATAATAATAATAACAGTAACTCGAAACAATAAAATATTGGAAGCCCGTTTCCCGGAAAACACAGCTAAGGATAGATGTTCACTTCACAACCATTGATTTCTAAGAATTTTTTTTATTGATACAGAAAAATAAAATAAAATATCGTCTGTTTTTTTTCTTGCGAAATTTATAGATAATATTAATAATTCTAGAAATTATTGTTATTTTTAGATTAATAATAATATTATTATGATAATTAAAAAAATAATAATGTTATCGAGATGCTGAAATTGATTTATTTTTTAAAGTTTTTTTTCATTGATTATAGGAAAAAAATATCGTTATTTTTTCTTGTGACATTTGTAGAAAATTTTCATAATTCCTAGAAATTATTGTTATTTTTAAATTCATAATAATAAAATCAGAATAAAAATGATAATATTAACAGTAACTTTCGAGACAATAAAATGCTGGAAGCCGGTTTCCCGGAAATCACAGCTAAGGATAGATGTTCACTTCACAACCATTGATTTCTGAGAATTTTTTTTATTGATAAAGAAAAATAAAATTTTATTTTTATTTGCTAGCACATAATCTTATTTATATTCACCAGCGAGCGAGCGCAGCGAGCCGGTCGCGAAGCGTCAAATGGGAATTGCGCAGCAGTTCCGGGGGTTGGCTAGCGATAGCGAGCGGGGGGCGTAGCTCCCTAGTTGTCCGAATTTCAATCAGAAAAATAATTCCAACCAGGCCTATATGTTTCTGTTTGTCTTTGTTAGATGTCATACCTATAGACATGACATCCAACCGAGAAAACAGTAAAAAATAAACCGGGTATAAAAGTGTGTCGGTCATAAACTTTTGTACTTGTGCAGAAATTTGTGTAGTAATTGTGATGTGCTTTTAATTTACGCACCCATTTTTTATTATGTAAATTATCTGGTGTCTGTTAGTTATAATGCAGTAAAAATATGTTCACTGAACAATATATTGTACACTGTAAAAAATTTGGTGTGAATTTACTAACAATTACTTAGTACTTTTACAGGTATCACACCATTTACTAGGAAATCACCTGTAACCAATCTCCGATAGTGGGTATACTAAACAAACTGCTGTAGTAATACAAAGTAAATTCATGTAACTTGTAATGCCTTACTGTCCCTAGTAGCATTGTTTCTCGAAAGGCCCTCGCCAGATAAGACGGTGAAAAATGCCCCCACTCCAATCGGGCTAATTTTTTTTCTGAATATACCTCATAGTATGGACAACTTCTCAGCCAAGTTTCAGCTCTAAAATAGGACGCGTTTTTGAGTAAAAAATAAAAGTTTTTTTATTTTTAAATTGAATTTTCTCTGAATCTATTTGATAATATCCAAAAAACTGCTCATAAGTTTTTAGATATCATTGAGTAGTATTCTCAGAAAAATCCGCTCATAAATCTGATCGAGGGATCACTGTAAAAAATGCGATTTTTTTTTTCAAAAAAATTTTTTTATGCCAAAATCGTTTGTCACACCTTAAATTTTTGTCTCTACATGTTTCTCTAACATCAATCTACAATATATATTTTTTTCAGATTTTTAAAAACATTGGACGATAGTTAAAAAAAAAAAAAATATCCTTAAAACCTGATTTTTTGCACTAAAATCCTTTAGTACAGTCACATAATTTTTTTCTACATCATCCTCTTGTCTCAGTTTACAATATATGAATATATTTTTTCATATATTTTTGAAAATGTTAGGCAATTTTAAAAAATATTTAATTTGATTTTAAATCAATTTTTTTAACTCTTATTATCTGTATTTGGAATAAGTAACGTAATTAATAACATTTTATTTTTACTATACAGTTGAAATAAACTTGCTAAAAGGGAAAAAATAAACTGAATCAAAATTAACTTTCATCCATTGCAGGGCTCCTCAACATATTCTACCGTATATTTCAATACTTCGCTCTTCCCCTCAGATGAACCTATAGACACGCTTGTCATTTTAGAAATGGTCCCCCAAAGGATATCAAGAGATTCGATTAAGGGGTCATAGGACTCTTAAAAATGTGCAAAGAAGGTACTACAAAGTTTTGTTTGATCTTTTATGTAATTTTTTAACTACTCAATACATGAGTATAAATTTTTTATATGTAATTCTACACGATTTACTCAATATAAAACAAGTTTTAAAATTTATGAAACTTTAGCCAAAACTAAAATTAATGATATTAAACTTGAAGCTATTTGAACACATTGTGATTAGGCTTGCGCGGCAAATTGTGAGGTCAAAATTGAAAAAAATGACCAAGAAAATGACTTTACATTGTACAAATATGTACAAACAAAGACTTATACCTAAATTCTCAGCTCAATTTTAATTAGAAATTATTTTAAGAACTTTTTTCTAAAAAATTCATAAAATTTTTTAAATTTTGATTTTAAAGTTTTTAAAAAATAATTTTAAATTAAAATTGAGCTGAGAATTTAGGTATAAGTCTTTGTTTGTACATATTTGTACAATATAAAGTCATTTTCTTGGTCATTTTTTCAGTTTTGACCTCACAATTTGCCGCGCAAGCCTAATCACAATGTGTTCAAATAGCATCATGTTTAATATAATTTATTTTAGTTTTGGCTAAAGTTTCATAAATTTTAAAACTTGTTTTATATTGAGTAAATCGTATAGAATTACATATAAAAAATTATATTTATATATTGAGTAGTTAAAAAATTACATGAAAGATCAAACAAAACTTTGTAGTACCTTCTTTGCACATTTTTAAGAGTCCTATGACCCCTTAAATAATTCGTCAAATACTCATCCGAATGTAACAAAAACTTAGATTTAGGGGTTTTCGAGGGTTCTAAACATTTCTAGGTTTCTGAACTTTTGGAGACTTAACAGGTGGGTAAACCTAAAGTAAATAATTATCACGCAAGTTGAGGACGTTACTCGGCAGATGACACCCCTAACATAGGCGGGGAAATTCAAACTGGTACAGCTGTGGACCAAAAAAAAGTACCCACTAGTGATTATTTCGTCCGTTAGTCATCCTAAGGAATCGAACCTTTTTGACTTTATGAAAATATAATATTCTGAGTTAATCGCATGACACAAAATTTGCAAAAGGGGCCGTCTTCAAATTAAAAATGTTACTAACTTTAAAATTTCCAATAGCAACACCCATATTTAATAACCTAGAAATGTTTAGAACCCTCGAAAACCCCTAAATCTAAGTTTTTGTTCCATTCGGATGAGTATTTGACGAATTATTTAATCGAATCTCTTGATATCCTTTGGGGGACCATTTCTAAAATGACAAGCGTGTCTATAGGTTCATCTGAGGGGAAGAGCGAAGTATTGAAATATACGGTAGAATATGTTGAGGAGCCCTGCAATGGATGAAAGTTAATTTTGATTCAGTTTATTTTTTCCCTTTTAGCAAGTTTATTTCAACTGTATAGTAAAAATAAAATGTTATTAATTACGTTACTTATTCCAAATACAGATAATAAGAGTTAAAAAAATTGATTTAAAATCAAATTAAATATTTTTTACAATTGCCTAACATTTTCAAAAATATATGAAAAAATATATTCATATATTGTAAACTGAGACAAGAGGATGATGTAGAAAAAAATTATGTGACTGTACTAAAGGATTTTAGTGCAAAAAATCAGGTTTTAAGGATATTTTATTTTTTTTAACTATCGTCCAATGTTTTTAAAAATCTGAAAAAAATATATATTGTAGATTGATGTTAGAGAAACAAGTAGAGACAAAAATTTAAGGTGTGACAAACGATTTTGGCATAAAAAAAAAATTTTGAAAAAAAAATCGCATTTTTTACAATGATCCCTCGATCAGATTTATGAGCGGATTTTTCTGAGAATACTACTCAATGATATCTAAAAACTTGAGCAGTTTTTTGGATATTATCAAATAGATTCAGAGAAAATTCAATTTAAAAATAAAAAAAACTTTTATTTTTTACTCAAAAACGCGTCCTATTTTAGAGCTGAAACTTGGCTGAGAAGTTGTCCATACTATGACGTATATTCAGAAAAAAAATTAGCCCGATTGGAGTGGGGGCATTTTTCACCGTCTTATCTGGCGAGGGCCTTTGCTCAATCGGTCATCGATCGTTCATCGGATTTAGCGAAAACTCACCGGTGATGCGTAGTCCGAAAGTGCACGAGACGACATCGGCAATTGGTGAACGAAATTCTATCGATAAAAGTCATCGGTTAAAGGTGAAACTTCAATAATGTACGTTTCATCGGAAAATTATGTCGAATCGATATCGCAACGATAAGAAAACGGAAGATGTGTTTTAGTATTACATAATATAATTAATATTTAATTAATCAATAACATAAAACTTCTTTTAGCGATCAACATTTTAACCTCTTTATTTTCACGCAAACGTAATGCAAGTCCCCATAGCCGAGAGGACAAAAACGCACAGTGCCTCGTTGCAAGTCAAGAGCGTGGATCCCAAGGTTAGGGGTTCTGCCCTACGCCTGAAATTCGAAATAATACCTGATAAACAGAAAAAAATAGTGGCTCCCTCTTGTTTAAAACTTTTGTACTAGCATGTCGTAAACAAGCATACATCTGTAAATCGACTAAATTTTTCTTATTTTTACTAAGGAAATGTATGTGTTACTTACTAATTTTGATGAGAATTTATTTTATTAAATGCAGTAAGCTTACTAGAAAAGTTCATGGCATCTGAGTTTCCTAGATATTTTCTAGTAATACTACAGATTTTTTTTTGACAGTGTAGGAAACTGTTGTGGAGATTCTTCGGAAGTTTAACTAAACAAAATAGTGAAACCACTCCTATAGGAGAAGTGCATTTTCGACACTGGAAAGAGTGAACATTATCTCAGACTGAGTTAAAATAGCTCGTTTGTTAGAGTGTATAGTCCGACATTTCCTAGATCTTGCTCTTCTCGGTTGTCACGACCATATCCACGTTGGTAGCCTAAATATCTAGTGACACTATTTGAAAACAGTGTATTGCGATTCTCCAAACACCGCACGTGTTTTGAAAACCTCTGGATGCCAAGTGAGGATCCTCCCCTCCCCCCCCCCCCCCCTTCATCGAATATTGATCGGTATCGAATCGCTCGCAGATTATTCCAGCTAAATGTTAACCTTATTTCATCTACTTTTCTGTTGATTTTTCGACTTAATGTTGCGGACCTGGATTTAATTGGAATAACGTCACACTGGAGCTACAATTGGGAAAATTTGTTAAAAAATAATTTATTGGCTTGTTTCGCAGTTCATTCCTGCATTAGTGCATTTCATTGTAGGTTTCGGAGATTGGTGGCATGACACGTTAAGTTCCAGCGGATACATTGGTATGGTATGGTATGATACATATATATTCTAGCTTGTATGCTTGTTCAGAGAACCGCTTATAAGCTTTCGTCAAGTGGGACAGACACAGAAAGAAATTTTACAGTCACAAAGAAATGAATAACACATAGACAAATAACAACATTTATTGACTGTCACAAACAACCATGTGTGACCGGGATTCGAACCCGGCCTCAGCAGCTCCAAAGGCTAGTACACTAACCATTCAGCCACCGAGGCGGCGAACGGATACATTGGTGTAGTGTAGTGTAATCGCTTCCAGCTGCCTATTTCTAGCCTACATTAGGAGCCTTAACACAGCCAATAACGTCTCGTAATTTAGAACCCTAGTCAAGTGACGTATACATTGTATAAGCAAAAACAACCGATGTTTGTTTTCATTCCTGTGGAACTGTTGCCATCCAAGACGTAAAACATGCCCATTGGATTTGCAATTTTTAAAAATGTTTTTTTGGCTTGTTTCACGTGACGTAGCCATTCCTGGATTTCATTGTAGGTTTCGGAGATAGGTGGCATGACACGTTAAGTTCCAACGGATACATTGGATAAACAAACGACGCCTTGTTTTCATTCCTGTGGAACTGTTGCAATCCAAGACGTAAAAAGCGCCCATAGGATTTGCAATGTTTTAAAAATGGTTTATCGGCTTGTTTCACGTGACGTAATTCATGACTGGATTTCATTGTAGGTTTCGGAGATTGATGGCATGACACGTTAAGTTCCAACGGATACATTGATTTGGTTTTTTGATTGGTTTTGGTTTGAATTATCGTCACACTAGAGCTACACGAGGGCTATTGGCGACGGTCGTCGTAATTTAGAACCATAGTCAGGTGACGAGCCAACACCTGAATATGCATCCAACGCAACCGTTAAGGGCAACATCGTACGCAGCGTTAGGACTTTGAGGGATGTTTAACGTGCACTCCCTTACACGGGGTATTATTCGTCGGACATTTATGGCTGCACGGGCTGTTTATAGCTCGGCAGCTAATTTTATCGATGCCCGGACCCGATCCTAGGACCTTCCGCATGCTAAGCGAGTGCTTAGCATGCGACTGGCCTCCCCAGCCCACGGATACATTGAATAAACAACCGATGCTTTGTTTTCATTCCTGTGGAACGGTTGCCATCCAAAACGTAAAACATGCCCATTGGATTTTCAATGTTTTAAAAATGGTTAATTAGCTTGTTTTAAGTGACGTATGATTCCTGGATTTTATTGTAGGTTTCGGAGATTCGTGATATGACATGTTTAATTTCAACGGATATATTGGATAAACAATCGATGCCTTGCTTTCATTCCTGTGGAACTGCTGCCATCCAAGACGTAAAACATGCCCATTGGATTTGAAATGTATTAAAAATGGTTTATTGGCGTGTTTCACGTGACGTATGACATTCCTGGATTTCATTGTAGGTTTCGGAAATTGGTGGCATGACACGATAAGTTCCAACAGATACATTGGATAAACAATCGATGCCTTGTTTTCATTCCTGTGGATCTGTTGCCATTATAGACGTAAAACGTGCCCATTGGATTTGCAATGTATTAAAAATGGTTTATTGGCTTGTTTCACGTGACGTAGTTCATTCCTGGATTTCACTATAGGTTTCGAAGATTGGTGACAACTGGCATGGCATGTTAAGTTCCACCGGATACATTGGACAAACAATCGATGCCTTGTTTTCATTCTTGTGGAACTGTTGTCATCCAGCCGTAAAACATGGCCATTTGCAATGTTTTAAAAATGGTTTATTGGCTTGTTTCACGTGACGTAGCATTCCTAGATTTCATTGTGCGTTTCGGAGATTGGTGTGGCATCACAAGTTAATTTCCAATGGATACATTGGATAGACAATCGATGTCTTGTTTTCATTCCTGTGGAACTGTTGCCATCCAAGACGTAAAACATGCCTATTGGATTTGCAATGTATTAAAATTCACATGAATTTAAAACTGCACATTAATTTAAAATTCACGCAACTTAACTATTGTTGTGATTTTGAGACCAAATAAAATATTTAGCAATTTCTATTCTAGGAATCAACCCTAATGTTTTCTTTTCGAATAATTAGAAGTCCCGTTTACTAGGAGCGACTTGAATGATAATGAGGTCTTAATGAGGCCTCTAATGAAATCATTAATTAAAAATGGCATTAATTGCTTTTTTTCTAAACTAAAGGTAAATGTTTGTCCAACGACAAACTTTTACAATTAGTTTCTGAAATAACTTTTAATGGCTTATTTGTTGGTATTTTGAATTAAGGTCGCATTAGGGAAATTTGATTGATTGCATTTTTTCCCCAGTAACTCAATTTAAATTTGTATTTAATTCATATTAAAAAATTTCCTATCTTACTTTTAATTGTGATTGGTTGGTTGGTATACATATATTTTCAAGCTTGTGTGCTTGCTCAGTGAGACGCTTATAAACCTTCGTCAAGTAAGACAGACACAACACACACACTCCCACTCACATGCACACATATACACGCGCCATCTATCACGCGCCACCTCCACAATTTAGACATGTTCCTGAATGGGAGGGATATAGTCTCCAGGAACCAGTACCCGTGGGAAACTGCGCACCACACACTGGACCGCCCACAGGACTTTCGGACCCAACAGATTTAACGAGCACGTACTCCGCATATACTTGGTGAGTTTTCAGTGACCAGGACTCGATCGCGGGACCTTACGATCCATAGATCGAGACACTGACCACAGGACGCCTCACAGCCCTTTAATTGTGAAAATGTCCGAATTTAATGTATCATTCTAAAAAAAAAAAGGAGGGGGGGGGGGGAGCTTGTTTATTTCACAATACATATTACCAATATAATATATCTTCCACAATAATACAATAATATATTTCAACTAATCTCATAATAAACATTTTGCCCAATTTTTGGTTAATTATCCTTAAAAAAAAAACCGAGGTTGACTGTTGAATCAATAAATGACCGATAGCTATATTTATGTATTTTACTATTACAAAAATACTACTAATCATCTTAAACCTCACCATAAAACAAATGAACAATTTCAAATAAACATTTTAACAAAACCACTGTGAGTTATATTTCTTCATTATTAAAAAAAAAGAGTGTCTGTAGAACTAAAACTTACACTTGTAGCACTTAGTAGCTTTTGTACTTTTGTCAGCACTTTCAGTTCCAAATTTTTATTTTTATTCTAAAAATCTAAAATTTGTGAAATAGCGTTTATTATGCAGCCACAATGAAATGGTAAAAAAGTAGGGAAAAAAATCTTAATTTTTTAACGAAATTTTAAGGGGCAAAAATTGGATTTAAAACTTTTGAATGAATTATAACAACAATTTTTTCAAAAATTTATTTGTTAAAAAAAATTCAAATCAATTACCAAACATCTAAAGAATGCAAGCGTGAAGAATTTAGGGTCAATTTATTTCATAAAAATTGTGGGGGGTGAATTTTATTTGAACATGTTTTTCACACTTTCATTTAATTAAAGCAGACATTATTTAATTCTTCAAAAAGACATAATTCTTCCATCTAATAATAAATAAGTGCGAGGTTAAATTAGTGTGAAAAGAAATCGCAAGCTGACGATTCCAAATTTCATCATAAGGGGGTGAAAGAGTTTAAACCATGCATTCCCCTAATTCTTTTGAGCAGTATATATCCAAATTTTCCTTTATTATCCCCTCAAAACTGCCAAAACCACGAGCTTGAATAACGAATCAATACTTCACAGTAAACAAGATATTATAACTGTGTCTTCATGTGTTACAAAAGACAATATTATAACTATACCTAAACTGCAATAACAAATAATGCTATAATTAAAAAAATACCCGATGTACGAAATTTTTCTTCAACACTCCCAAAACATCAAAATCACGAGGTTGACAAACAAATCAATACTTCAAAAAAAATTTTAAAATATTTTTGGGTCTTAATTAAAAAAAACTACTGATAAATTTGTCAAAAGAACAATTTCAATTAATTTTGAATAAACATTCTTTTAAAACTTTCTTTTATTATACCAAAATTTTTCTTTAAAACTCCCAAAAATGCCGAAACCACGAGGTTGACAAATGAATCAATACTTCACAATCAAAAATAGTATATATTTCTTATAACAATTTCAGAAGACATAACTGATAACCACATCAAAACAATAATTTAAAAATAGTTTTTTTTCAAATTTTTACCAAAAACTTTCCATTATTATATCCAAATTTTCCTTTATTATCCCCCCAAAACTCCGAAACCACAAGGTTGACTAGCGAATCAATACTTCACAAATTCACAATAAAAAAGTTTGTTTTTTAGCTTTTAATGTGTTACAAAAGACACTACTAATCAGTAATAACCTTACTTAAACACATTGTTAGTGTGCTTTTACATTGTTAGTGTTTTTTCCCTTGATTTTCTTCCAACACCTGTTACTGGATTTTTAATCTGTTATGTGTTGTGTAATTAAATAAAATAAAAAAAAAAACAACAGTAATTTCAAATAAAGTATTATTAAAACTTTAAGTTATTATACCTAAATTTTCCTTGATTATCCCCCCAAAACTCCCGAAACCATGAGGTTGACAAAAATGAATCAATGCTTCACATTAAAAAAAATTATATTTCTTATAATAGTAACTGCTGATAACCACACATAAAATAATTAAAAATAATTTTGGTATAATATTTTCCAAAAAACTTTTCTATTATACCTAAATTTTCCTTTATTATCCCCCCAAAACTCCCGAAAGGACGAGGTTGACAAACGAATCAATACTTCACAAATTCAAAATAAAAAAAAGTTTTATTTCTGCGTTTTAATATTGTAGAAAACACAACTGATAACCACACCAAAAAATAATTTCAAATAAAAATTTTCCACCAAAAAAACTTTCCATTATCATATCAAAATTTTCCTTTATTATCCCCCCAACCCCCCCCCCCCCAAAAAAAAACAACTCCCGAAACCACCACTTTGACTAAACCGAATCCTTATTTCAAAATAAAAATAATTATGTTTCTTATGATATTACAGAGGATAACCAACCTAAAACTATTTAAAAGTAATATTTAAATAAACATTTTACCAAAAAAACTTTCTTTTATTATACTCAAATATTCCTTTATTATCCCCCAAAAACTCACGAAACCACGAGGTTGACAATCAATACTTCACAAATTCAGAATAAAAAAAGTTTTATTTCTGCGTTTTAATATTGTAGAAAATAAACATTTATTTAAATAAACATTTTACCAAGAAACTTTCTTTTATTCTCCCAAATTTTCCTTTATTATCCCCCCCCCCCCCCCCCCCCCCCCCCAAAGCTCCCGAAACCACGAGGTTGACTGAACCGAATCAATACTTCACAATAAATATAATTATATTTCTTACAATATTACAGATGATAACCAATAAAACTATATAAAAATCACTTTTAATAAACATTTTACCAAAAAAATTTCCTTTATTATACCCATATTTCCCTTTATAATCCCCTCTAAAACTCCCGAAACCACGAGGTTGACTGAACCGCAATCAATATTTCACAATAAATATAATTATATTTCTTACAATATTACAGAGAATAACCAAGCTAAGACAATTTCAAAATAATTTTTAAAAACATTTTACCAAAAAACTTTCCTTTATTAATCCCAAATTTTCCTTTATTATCTTCCCCAAAACCACGAGGTTGACTGAACCGAATCAATACTTCACAATAAAAATAATTATATTTCTTACAATATTACAGAGAGTAACCAACCTAAAACTATATAAAAATTATTTTTAATAAACATTTTACCAAAAATTTGTCCTTTATTATACCCAAATTTTCCTTTATAATCCCCCCAAAACTCCCGAAACCACGAGGCTGACTGAATCGAATCAATACTTCACAATAAAAATAATTATATTTTTTACAATATTACAGAGAATAACCAACCTAAGACAACTTCAAAATAATTTTTAATGCATTTTACCAAAAAACTTTCCTTTATTATACCCAAATTTTCCTTTATTATCCCCCGAAAAACTCCCGAAACCACGAGGTTGACTGAACCGAATCAATACTTCACAATAAAAATAATTATGTTTCTTATAATATTACAAATGATAACCAACCGAAAACAATTTCAAAATAATTTTTAATAAACATTTTACCAAAAGACTTTCCTTTATTATACACAAATTTTCCTTTATTATTCCCCCTAAAACTCCCGAAACCACGAGGTTGACTGAACCGAATCAATATTTCACAAACAAAAAATTATGTTTCTTATAATATTACAAATGATAACCAACCTAAAACTATTTCAGAATAATTTTTAATAAACATTTTACCAAAAAACTTTCCTTTATTATACCCAAATTTTCCTTTATTATCCCCCGAAAAACTCCCGAAACCACGAGGACTGCAACTCCGCACTGGTCGACCTATCCCCGAGAATGGAGAATCTCTGTCTCCCCCTCTCCTCCCCCCTCCCCCGCCGCCTTTTCTGTCTTTTTCGCACTTTCTGTCTCTCCCTTCCCGCCACTACCCCTCTCTCTGTGAGGGATCTACAAGACATAACCGAAAGTCATTTTTATACTCTGACTAACGGAAGATAATAAATGGAGCCTTGCAATGCGAAATATCCCAGGTTCGTGCCCGGGCAATGCCAACATAAACTCTTAAAACAAACGAGCGATTTTAACTCAATCTGAGTTAATTTCAACTCCTCCAGTGTTGAAAATGCACTTCTCCTACTGGAGTGGATTTCACTATTGTGTTTTAAGAGTGTAGCTTCCTCCCATCTACAAAAGGTCCATGAAGCTCAAATGCCTAACGAATTATAAGATTCTGGGTAGAGGAAATGCATGTTAAATTTAAACTTCAAAATTCCAATGGCGCATGAGATGTCGCCCTTAAAAATCCGCTTCGAATGCCTATTCACTGGTGTAGGATCGTCACTTGTCTGTGGATCGAAATTGCGACACCAGTTGCAAATAGCCCTCGTTTTTCAATAGTGCGACGCCAATTCAGTTCAACTCAACTCGACCATCATTATATGCTACTTCAGACTCCACCAAATAATCAGACATGTATGTCGCAGTCAGTTAATTTGGAGGATCCGGATGGCTTAGTGGTTTGAATCGCAGACCATTACGCTAGCAGTCTGCGAGCTGTAACGTGTGCTGGTTCGATTCCCGCCTTCGGTCTGGGTGTACTTCCTATCTCTGTGTCAGTAAAAATTCTTTCTGTGTCTGTCTTACTTGACGAGGTCTTGTGAGCGGGTCTCTGATCAAGCACACAAGCTGGAACATATTTGTACCAACCCCCTATCAGTCAATTTGGGGATCCCACCTTCGACTAATTGGCTATTCGCATAAAACTAATTCCTTAAATTTGATTAATAAATCATTGCTAAATTTATTTTAGATTGCAAGCACAAAAACAGTAGTGCTTATTTCGCATTGTCACGCCACAGGTCCGGGAATCAAATCCCGGATTGGACGAGGTTGACCCACCCTTCTATCGCTTGAGTGAGTCGATAAAATGGGTACCAAGCATGCTTGGGAACTAAACGCTGGGGGTTCCGCGTGAGGCTGACCACCTTACCGACATATGCCTAGCACCCCAGAGCCTAGGTCATGGAAGCTGAAATGGGCACGGCAGGCTTTTTCCATAATGGGCTGCTGCGCCGAGGAGTTTAGTTTATATTTCAAACTATCCGAATCATTCACTCAAAACAATAGTTATTATAAAATAAAGTAAGAAATAAAATGGCATAAAACAGCTTTTAATGATTATTAAAACTGCAATAATTTTCTCCCATATTTTACATACTTCAAAATGAATTTTCAACGAGAATTTTAATCGAAATCTGCTATAAAATTGTGTCTTTTTCCAGTTCAGGTGTGGGGCTTGTCACTTGATCGCGGTTCTAAATTGAGAGTCCCATCCGAAATAGCACTCGTGTAGCCACAGTGAGACGTTAATTCAACCTAATATTTTTTTTACAGTTCTCTAAAAATTCAATTCTCGGCAAAATTAAAGATATGTTTTACCGATGATAAGACCAATTCCTTAAAAACAACTCATACAAATCAATAACCGACTCTCGAAAAATAACACAAAAGTCCCGTTTCTGTCGTTCTTTTGGGGGTGGGGTGGGGAGGGAGGAGGTGTGGGGTTCCAAAACTTCGCTTTCTCTCTGTTTTGTTGGCAAAGACGGGGTGGGGTGGGAGGGGGGCAGAATAGAACGTTTAGGTTTCGCAGAGGGGTGGGGATAATGGGGGGTGGGGGTAGGAGTCGAAAGATTTTGTGCGGAATATTTTAATGCCGAAGATATTTTAATTTATGCAAAATTTCGGATATTTCTTTAGACATGATTTGCAATTGTTTTAGAAACTAGTCCGATACCGACAATGTGCGATAGAATATTTAATTTTTGCATTGGTAACCGCCCCAATCTTTATGTAGTGAGCATGAGTTACTAAACTATCAAATGGGAAAAATCAATAACGGTTCTTTTTGTTATAGTATGTACACGTGTAGAATTTAAAATGTGAAGAACTTTAGGTGAAAATTTTAAGTTTGGGACTTTTATTCAACTCTTAAAACCTGTCCCTAAAGCAATGCAAAAATATTTAAGTACCGTCAAAGCGGGTAACTTTGGCCACGGAGGGTAACTTTGGCCACGTGTCGGAAAAAGATTTGTTTCTTAATTTCTCTTCATAAAATGATCTCATCTTAAATTGTTTGACATTTTTGGAAAGGTGGAAACATCTCCTTTCATTTCATGTAAAAAAATTCTCATTCTAAGTCTGGCAATACTACAAATGCTGTTTTCATTCTTACGAGCATAAAAAGACAAAAATCTATCTCTTCCAACTTTTGCCTGGAACACTTAAGAAAATATTGAAAATATTTAAATAAGACACTCTATTTTATTCTTTTATTTATGGGGAAGAATATTACACCATTTGTTTTATTCTAAATTGAATACTTTTTATGCTGTATTTAAATATTGGTAATCGGGAAGCTTTTGCCGATGAATGCGGGTAACTTTGGCCACAGATGTAAATATTTATTTATGGAATTTTGCACTTCAAAAAATGTATGTAAAAGTGTATTCTGTTTAACTACTTTTGAAAAATTCTTACTTTTATGATTACTTATTTTTTAGGTATTTTTTTTTTTAAAAATCAAACGTTTTTAAACATTAAAAAGATAAAGATAGAATGCAAGAAACGTATACCACTCAAAATCGCAAATATCGAAAGGTAAACACTTTCAGATTCCTAATTATTAATAGATTATTTTTTCCCCTTTTACAATAAAATCGTTTGCTTTTTATAAATATATTTGATATTACATCTTGCTTCGAAAAAGTTCTTTTTCCCTGTTTAAAAAGAAGTTTATTTTTCTTTTTAGCGACAAACAATACTCATCGTTCATTAAGTCATCATCGTTGAGTATTCATTGTGTAATGCCATTCCACGATGCACTGCAATGTAAACGTTAAGTTATATACCATTTTTAATAACGACAGGACTTATAACTTAGTTATTTTAAGTTAAAAGTTTTAATATTGATATTTAATTCCTTAATACAGCCTTTAAGCATGTTAAAAAGTATGTTTCTTATGTATTTTATGGGTGGCCAAAGTTACCCGCCCGGCTCCTAACAGTGTCCTAAATTTTGAAATTGATACAAATTTTTTATTAATTTATAAAATTTAACAAAAATGCTTGAAAATTATTCCTAAAAGTACAATACTTAGAATGCATAATGATTTTAAAGTGTTTAAATCGTTTTTGTAGTTCAATTTTTCTTCTTTTGTAAGAAAAGCTATGATTTTGGCCAAAGTTACCCGCACTGACGGTATTAAAAGTTCTCAATCGAGTGTCCGTAAGTCGTAAAAATACATAATATAAAACTATTGAGTTGAGTTATCGTCGCACTCGAGCTACACGTGGGCTACTAACGTCGTAATTTACAACCACAATCATGTGACTGTCCGATATCTGAGTAGGCACCAATGCAACTTTTAAGCATCGGGACTTTGAGAGCATATTTTACGTGTGCTGCTTCTACACCGGGTATTATTCATTGGGCTGTTAGGCTGCACGTACCGCATATAGGTAAGCAGTTATTTTTCAAAGCTCGGACCTGAACTTGGGACTTTTCACATGTAAGGCGAGCGTCTTACCAACTGGGCTCCACAAACTCTAATAAAACAAAATAATTTGCAAATAAGTTTGCATCAACTATGACCAAAATCACTTAAATCGCATTTGCAAAAAAAAATATTTAATCTTGCATCCGTTAAAATATCACATACAGAAACCACGTGCACGTGCTATACAAAACGAACCAACTATACAGCCCCCGATCCCTTCTCTCCCCTTCTCTCACTCCTCTACCATCTGTCACTCTCACTTTCTCTCCATCCTCCCCTCTTCGTTCCATGATTCTCCTCTTCACTCTATTCCTTCTCTCCATCCTCCCCTCTTCGTTCCATCATTCTCCTCTTCACTCCATCCCTTCTCTCTATTCTCACCTCTTCGTTCCGTCATTTTCGTCTTCTCTCTATTCCGGCTCTCCTCTTCGTCCCGTTTTCTCTCCTTCTGTCTATTCCTTTTCCTCTTCTCACCATCTTTCTACTTCTCTGTCTATTCCGACTTTCCCCTTCCCTCTGTTTTCCCCTCTTCGTTTCGTCTTTCTCCCCTTCTGTCTATTCCAGCTCTCAGTTTTCTCCTCTTCCTTCTCTCATTCTCCCCTTCTCTCTATTCCATCTCTCAATTTTCTCCTCTTCGTTTTCTCATTCTCCACTTCTCTCTATTCCACCTTTCTATTTCACCTCTTCGTTTCTTCTTTCTCCCTTTCTGTCTATTTCGTCTGTCTATTTTCACCTCTTCGTTTCATCTTTCTACCCTTCTGTCTATTTGTTTTCTCTTTCTGTCTATTCCACAGGGTTCTCTCCATCCCATTACGTTTCTTCTGTCGTTTGTCCTGTACCCCCTCCCACCCCTTCTCTGCCGGGATGGGCAACGGTTTGCAAGATTTGGCTAGTTATCCCTTAGTTGTCTGATTTTGAATGTTTTAGCGCAGGTAATTTCCTAAATTTCTCAATGCTGAATATTGTTACGGCGCGAACATAAAATGCTAACAAGAACTTCTTGCGAAATATTTATTGTATTGTTTACCCCCCGGGGGTAGGGAGGTGTAAGCGACAAGAGCTGTTCTCAACGAGAAGGGTCTTGGTTCTGTTCTTGTCTTAGACATACAATAGACATATTCGTGCTGGTGGGGAAAAAATCTTTAAAAACAACGGGGTACCCGAGTACACTGCGATATAACGGAACGATTACATTGCATTGTATATATATATAAAATTCTGAATATACTATATATAATTTTTTACATTTTTTTTATTTCCGATGTGATTGTATTCATGAAATGCAGCCAATGCGTTACTTTTGAGAGCTTCTGATACATATAAACGGGATATCTCTCAATTGAATGAGCCGGTACAGGACCACGGCCGACTCAACTGATAATGCCAAGCAAGTTCTCTGTGATGTTACACAATCCGTCGTCCGGTTTAGGTGGTCGGCTGTTCTGATAGCATGGAACGAAACTTGTTCGGAAACTGAAAAATATAGTCTGCCGTCTGAAAACAGGTTTCTCATAATTTCTTCGGAAATGCCGACAATCCGAACAGGACGGATAGCGTGATATCACGAAGAGCGTCTGTGGCCTAAAGTTGTGTAGGCCCCGGACTTATAGATAGCGGAAATATTTACAAAATTCGAATTTTTATCAAAGGATATTTAACCAAACATTTTATCGAAGGAGGATATTTAACCAATCATTTTATTAAATGATATTTAACCAATCATTTTATCAAAGGATATTTAACCAATCATTTTATCAAAGGATATTTAACCAATCATTTTGCAAAACTATTCATTAGAATTGGACACGAAGTTATTTAAAAGTTAACAATTTCAAAGCGCGTTATTAGTTGCATTTATTAAATAAAATGTGCACTAAAAACTGAAACACAATTCAGTAGTGTTAGCATTTTCAAATTTAAAATGTTATTTGCATGTATCAATTCAACGATAACTGTAACATTCTTGGCGAACGTTATCACCCAGTTGACATTTGGCTCTTTCTGCGCTTATGATGGCAGTCCTAGAAAATTGCGTACGGGAGATTCGATTAAGAATCCATAGGTGGCGCTGAGTGTCTGTCTTTCCGTGGATCATGGATCGGACTTCTGAGGAAGTCGCAACAAAACGTAGAATTTACGTTGATGTGAATATTTTTTATGAGGAATAAAAACTGCTTAATTTTTTCTTCGGGTTTAAATAACAAAATTATTAATTCAGTAATTAATTATATTGATAACAAGTGGCTAAAACTAGAGTTTCCGTAAGGACACTAAGAAATAAATAGTGACTTAATTGCGTTGTTTCAGGTAACGAAATTCCTTCCTGGGATTGGTGCTCCGATTTGTAATCTGTTTTTATATGACATTGATTCAGCAGTCAACGATTGAGATATAATTCTACTTTTCTTTTTTTAATTTGAAAGAAAAAAAAATTAAAACGTAGGAGTTGACATGCGTCGATGTCCATCTGTTTGTCTGTACTCCCCTTCCAAAATAGGTTTTATCCATCAGATCTTAAAAATTCTTTTTTTTTTGTTAGAAAGCTTTGACGCCAGAGACCCAACTTTCATAATTTTTGCCCGACTGTCTCTACGTCAGGACGTACATAAATCTACTATCTGTCAGTGAGTTTCATACTGAATAAACATTGAAATTCAATTTCAAGTGATTTAAATCACTGTTGCTATGCTAAATCAACGATGACATGAGAAATTTTATTTATTTAAAAATATTTGAAGCAAAATGATTTTTTTTGTACATATATATTCCATCTTGTGTGCTTGTTCAGAGAACCGCTTGTAAGCTTTCGTCAAGTGGGACAGACACAGAAAGAATGTATACAGTCACAAAGAAATGAATAACACATGGACAAATAAAAACATTTATTGACGGTCACAAACATCCATGCCTGACCGGGATTCGAATCCGACCTTAGCAGCTCCAAAGGCTAGAGTCCTAACGATTGCGCCACCGGGGCGGCAAATGATTTTTTAATGAATCAGTTTGTAATGACGTCTTAAAATGCATCACAATGGGATTCTTTCATTGTTCATTATTGTTTATCAAGAGAGCGCCAAGGTACATTTTTTTGCATACAATTATGCTTAATTTTAATTTACATTTCTTTTTTTTTTAATGCATTTTTGAGTAGTTTCATTACCTTTGTTATTAAGAGTCATTTTTTTTTTAAAAGTTGGACATCGGGACAACTTGTGATAATTGATACCTTTGATTTTCTTGAAACATTCATTATATGTTAGTAGTACTAAGATCTGAAAAAGGGAATTTCAGTTTTTCTTAAATTCGAATACATAGTTTGAATTTGAGAGAAGGTCAAAGTTTGAGGTAATGGATCAATGGTGTCATTATATCATCCTTCTACTTTCTACTTCTAAAGCCATGAGCGTTCCATGATTTTTTTAATGAAATATTTATACTACTTGATATTTGGTACATGTCAGCATAATTTGTTTGGTGGGACACTTCTGGCTTTGAGAACAGGGTCCTTTGGAAAAAGTCCTTTTCGTCGTTTTTTTTATCATGTTTCTGTTTAATTATCTGCTTAAACCATAAGTAACCCACAAAAATAATTATTAGATAAGTTGCACACACTGGGTAGTACGTAGAAAAATATTAAACACTGAGGGTGACCCTTTAATTTGGTTTTTACAGGGTCTCAAAGAACCATTTCCAGAAAAGGTCGTATTCAAAGGTCAATTACTTGAGAGGCGAGAGTCAATAACTTGGAGACACAGTTGTAAATACACTTCATATATTGTAGTTTTAGAGCCAAGTTACAAACCTATGGCAACTCACTTTTTTTATTACAGTCCATTTTATGCAGTCCCTTTTGCACATTTCCAAAACATATTCAAATTCAAAACCCTATTACTCTGGAAGCAAAGGGTCAATAACTTGGATACACAGCTGTAAATATACTTAAAACGTTGTAGTTTTAGACTCAGGTTTCAAATCCATGCACCTAACTTTTTTTTTTATTATAGTCATTTTTATATCCCCAATTCATAACTGTGCGCATTCTAACTATACTTCATTTCAAAGCTTCACATTTAAGATCATAGATGGCAGCATGATAAAAAATCTCAATTTTTTTTAGAAATGATCAAAATAGACTGCATGAAATTGACTGTAATGAAAAAAGTAATTATGATGCATTGATTTGTAACCTGGGTCTAAAACTACAAAATTTGAAGTGTATTTACAACTGTGTCTCCAAGTTATTGACCCTTCGCTTCTGGAGTAATTGACCTTTCAAGTTGGCGTTTTTTTTTTTAATTGATAAAAATTGACTGTATTAAATAAACTCTAATAAAAAAAAGTAAGTTAGTTGCCATGGATTTGTAACCTGGGTCTAAAACTACAACATCTGAAGTGTATTCACAACGGTATCTCCAAGTTATTGACCACTTGCTTCTAGAGTAATTGCCTTTTGAATTTGAATATTTTTTTGGAAATGTTCAAAATGAACTGCATAAAATGGCATGTAAAAAAAAAGCCCATAAGTTTGTAACTTTTGTTTAAAACTACAATATTTGAAGTGTACATTACAACTGTGTCTCAAAATTATTGACTCGTCTCTCGAGTAATTGACCATTATATATGATCTTTTTTTTTTTTGGAAATGGTCATCTTTGAGACCCTTTAAAAACCAAAGAAAAGGGTCATCCATGGTGTTTTATATTTTTCTACGTACTACCCTAGCGTGTGCAACTAATCCAATATTTATTTTTGTATGCTACTTATGGCTTAAGCAGAAAATTAAGCAAAAACTTGAAAAAAATTGACGAAAATGACCTTTTTCCAAGGACCCTGACTTTCAAAGCCATGAGTGTCCCACCAAGCTAATTATGTTGACATGTAACTCATGGAACACTCATGGTTTTAGAAGTAGTAGGAGGATATAATATACACCATTGATCCATTACCTCGAACTTTGACCTCCTCTCAAGGTCAAACAAGTCGGATTTAAGAAAAGCTGAAATTCAATTTTTCTTATCGTAGTACTACTAACATATTCTGAAAATTTCAATCGGTGACGAAATTTAGAACTACAGTCATGTGACGAACCGTAACTTTGAAAAGTACCCACGGATATTTGACATTGCTCCGTATTCTTGTTAATTTGACGTGCTTTATAAAATCACGCCCGACTTTGCAACGTCACTAAAAACCTTTTCGATGTCTTTTACTATCAGTATCAGCCATTAAAAAAATAAAAGAGGTAATTCCTTTTAAAACCACATTATCGAAAGATTAAACATTTATTAAACAATTGTGTAAACAAATATTAAATTGATTTGATGTGTACATTTCATTCATTACTTAACGAGCATTTAACGATAAGGTTATTTTTAAGATTATTTCGTGGTTTTTCTCGTCTAACTCAAAGTGATATTCAGACGTTATTTCAATTTCGTTCTTATCAGATAAGATAAGGGAACCCGCAAAAGATAATATCTATTTAAATTGTAAACATATATAGATATGGATTTAGAGCATGACACCTATGTGATTAACAGAAACGTTTTTATTGGTTGTTAGATATGACAAGCACAAACGGTGTTTCGTTTTAGGATACTGATTTCATCAGGTAGGTAGAAAGGTAGGTTGGTACATGCATTTTTCGGTATGGGAATCAACATAATATCGAAATGAAACAAATTTGAAACGAAAATGCTTTCTAGTTACTTAATTACATATTTTTGAAGTTTTAGAATGCCCCAAATGCCCAGCAGATGGCGACACTATTTCAAAATCTTTATTAATAATTAAATAACCGGATGTTATTTTCTTTTCAATTTTGTTTTAAATTGATGTTGTGGTGATTCAAATACCTGGTGAAAATGGGACAACATGGCAATAATCAATACTTCTGCGGGAGTTGTGATTTCAAGACTAATGCATTAGCTCTATGGGACTGAACCCTCTTAACTCTTTGGGGCCGTAATTAAGCAATCCAAATTATCGCAACAGAAACAACGTCAGTCACAAATTTCAAATTTTTCAGGAGCGAGAAAAAACGTAATAACTTCTCTATTTCTGCACTCAACAATCGAAACAAACGTCCTGTATTTACGGAACTACTCAACAGACTAACATAGTTTTTGCACCCAAAACGCATCTTGCCTTTCTACGCTTATTTTCATTGAAAACGAGTTTTCGGATTTTTTTTTGACGAAGTGGTTTCTGCACTCACCGATTCATATAATCTTGGCTTTTAAATGGGTAAAAACGCAGTATAATAGATGAAATTTTTTTTTATCAGGTTATTTTATGTTTTTGAGGTTGGTAAGAAAGCAGAAATTTAGTTCATAGATATGACTTAAATAGTTGCTAAAATTCGTTTCGAAAAACACGTAGCTTTCGAAAAAGTTACTGTCACATAGAATCGCTTCCATCGGAGGCGGGACTTTGGAGCTTTTGGGACTCCAAAGGACTTAAGGTCATAATCGGGAACGAACCTGGGACCCTTCACATTTAAGGTAAGCGCCTTACAGGCAGGGCTCTAAAGCCCTTTTTTTTTCTTTTGTAAGGCTTCTTCTTAACGCATCACTTAATTTTTTTAAAAAATATTATCTATCACAATTGAGAGATAAAAACATTGATTATACTTTTAAAAAAAAGCTTATTCTTTTTCATAATTCATATTATAAGTAGTGCGAGATCTTATGGGGAGCGGTACTCAAAATTTAGGGCTGCCCGGAAAATAATTACGCATGCTCAAATGTTGTGAACAAATATATAACAAAAAAAAAAAAAAAAAAAAGACGGAATATTTTAAAATGGTGCAGGTTTATTGAAAACGATGTAGTGGTTCGATAAAATGGTTTTTGAAATGTTGCGTAATTTTTTTTTAATTTTTAAATTTTTTAGCTTGTGATTGGTAAAAACCCTAAGGCCTTTTGGTAAATTAATGTAGGAGCTCCAAATTTCCTGTGTCGAGACATATACGACTAACAAAAGTTGGTATGAGATAATGTCTAGTGCGAATAGTTTTTTTTTTATAAAAAAAATGTGGACAATTTACAAAAAATCTTATTTTCGGCAATTTTTATGCATAAAACTACATAACTGTTCTTGTTTAACTGAAAACTCAATATCCATACCAATTTTTACTAACAGATGTTGTGGGAACATTTTGCAAAAAAGTCCATACACAAATTCCTTAAATTGCAGGAGGAGTAGCAATTTGAAAAAAAAAAAAAAACAAAAAAAAAAAACGTTAAGATTTTTAATTTTAAAACAACAACTTGTATTTCAATCTTTAAAATTTTTTCGTATATGTTTATTGAAAGTTAGTTCCTTGTAAAATTACTTTAATTTGAATGCTAGCGATAAAAATGCAGGATATAATATTTTGGGTACAGCGTCCCCTTATGCAAAAACACCTTTCGCTCATTCCTTGCGGGCAGAATCTGCTACAAAGTATATCAAACAGAAGCCCTTAAAACTAAATAGTTGCATTTTCGGTTTTCCGAAAATAAGCCCCCAAAACTTTCATTCCAATAAATGTAGTCGTTAGTCGCAGCAAAACAAGAACTAAAAAGTGATTTTCTATTCGAAAGAACATTTTTCAACCCCTAATAAATAATAAAAATAAAATAACAATAAAATAATAACAATAAAAAAAGCCTTTCTCTAAAGTTAGTTAAATAACACGGGAGAGCACATGAAAGTCGGTCTGGATTGTGATTGGTCGAAATTCGGTGCTCTACTTCGTTTGCGCATGATCAGTAAGAAAAAGATAATACGTTCGCCAGGTTTGAAACGTTATCGGCTTTTTTGGCTAGTTTCTAGTGAATTTTCAAAAGCACGTGTAAGGGTTTTGAAATGAAATTAAAAAAGAAATATACTTTTCTGAGGCTTTTAAAAAAGCAAAAATAAGATCTTAAAATGCATTTATTTTCTAGAAAATCGTTCAAAAATGCTTGTTTTGCTTAAAAATTAAAAATAATTGTCTTAAACGTGGTAGTCGAATAAAGCTTAGATAAAAAAAAACGTATTTTTTTAATACAATAACGATCAGTAAAATAACTAAATAAAATTAACAATTTAAAAATATACTTTTAGCTTATTCATTGTAGTTAAAAAGATATGAATCGACTGTTGTTAGAAACTCCGTATTGTATTAAAATGGGAAATGTGACTTGGCGATTCTTGGCTCCGAATTTAACTCGTTATAACGAACAATTTATTAAAAAGTTTTATAAATTTAAAAACCGCTTGCAATGTACATAATTTTGAATGAATAATTAAAGGTTTTAAAGGCTGCTAAAAAAATATATCGTTCACAAATTTATTCGTTTTTCAAACTTTTTGGATAGTTGCTGCAATTAAAAAGTTTGATGTTATTAAAAAAGGTTTCATAACACAGTTAAAAACATTTTTCAATGTACATTATTTAAAATAAATTATTGGTTCAAACCTTATTTTTTAAAGTCACGTTTTTGAATTGAGTCGTTTTACAAAATTTCAAAAGGATTTGGCGACTGTTGGCGTTGTCAAAATATTTCATTTTATTTGAATACTTATACAACCCAGTTAAAAAAACATATATTCTAAACATTTCGTAAAATTAAAACTATTTTTCAAAGTTGCAATTTTGAATTTCGTCGTTTTAGAACATTCCTCGATGATTTGGCGACTGTTGGCGCGGTCGAAATGACGGAGTTGGCAACCTAAGAAGATAGAGGGGAAAGGGAGTAGGGGTATACGTTTTGATGCTTCTCACTTGCTAAGAAAAGATAGTCGGAACATTCCGGTTTGGTCAATTTGCGTTCTGGCTGTGTGATTTTTAAGAAGAAAATGGGGTTTTTTTTGAAAATAATTTTCGTTCAAATATATGACATGTTTGATTTCGTTGAAATTATTAGGATTTTTTTTTCAATTTTATGTTGTTGTTTTTTTTGAGAAAAAATAAATTTACTCGATGCAATCTTTTTTGCAGATAATAATATTTTTTGTTTCATTAAACTTTGAATTTCAATTGTTTAAAATCTTTATAGAAATTTCATTATAAAAGCTTTGCACTAGTCCTAAGTACAGAAAATATTTTTTTAGCTTTAATTAGGAACTATTCTATTCTATAATTCGAAACTATTTTATTCCAATAAGTTTCTAAAAGAATATAGTTGCGATTTTATTTTATCTGTGCACAATATTTTTTAAATTGAAAGACTAAAATATTAGGAATTGGTTACTATAAGTTATTTTAACAAGGCAGTTTATCTTTGCAAAATATTGATAAATTAAAAAATATATATATTTGCCCAGGGACTAAACCGTTCCGAATTTCATAGGATGAAGAATTAGATTACAATTGTTCCTACAGATGGCGCCAAAATAATTTATTGCTATTAGTGTATTTCGAGATTTAAAAATTTTCAGCACATATTCCGAATTTCTTAGGTTTAATACTTATCTTTCAGATCATCACCTCTATTTTTAGAATGGACTTGTTTCACGTGGGATCTGGCAACAGCTACGCTGTCTTGTTTTCACTTTTCTCGAACTACTTTTGCTTTGGTATTCCAAATTGAGTTTTCTAAGAATATTTTAGTTGTTATATTTTTAAAATTTCAACTTTTTTCGTTCCGATGCAAGTTTTCTTTGACAAATGATTAAAACAATCAACAGCACATCAAGAAGTACTAATTCTAAAAAATGACAAACAATTAAAATAACTTATTCTTAGAAAACTCAATTTCGAAAACCAACCAAAGTAATTGGAGGAAAATGAAACCAAGACTGTGGAGAAATGGGTTTGAGGACTAAAATTGATTAAAAAAAACATTCTTTTATTCGTAGATTAAAATCTGTAGATTAAAAACTGAAAAATTCACGAGATCCAATTGGTGTAAATCCCATTAGTTCTAAAATTGTGTTCTATTTTGTTCTAAACAGGGCCTGCTCCAGGAAATCTCAGACTATAGGCACAACCTATTTTGGGGGTCCCTTTACGGAAAATGTTATGTATGATATCCAATAATGATGGTGCTATATGACCCATGTATAAAATTTTTACTACAATTTCATAGGCTTCCATACAAACATTGATCAAACCAATAACGTAAGGTCAATAACTCACTTAAAATTGAGCAAAAAACAAAGTGGAGTATCCGAATTTTTTTTTAGTTTACTGATATTTTGGGGATATACAGCATTTAGCATTATGGAAAATGAAATTTAGGGGCCCCTAAAATATGGGCGCCCTAGGCCTGGGCCTAACAGGCCTTATGGAAGAGTAGGCCCTGGTTCTAAAACAGCTTAAAAAGTGAGGAAACTTTCAACTCAGTTACTTTTTGGGGTCCTTGAGGTACTTATCCTCAAACATATACCTTTTTCTTTAATTTGGAACGGGTCGAATACCTTTATATACTGACCTATATTAATATTCCAGTAAGTTTCGGAATAGTTGCAGCAAAAAATAAATTATTATTACAACTTATATTTCGTTGATTAATGATTCTGATTGATTTAAAATCAAAATGCAAGTTGTTGATTTAGAACAAATTTTACTTTTAAGCAAACATATAAATTCTTTCAAAAGCGCATTAAAAATTTTAATATTTTTTTGTGAAACTTCATTTAGTTATAACTACTTAGTTATTGCATATTATTATTTTCAATAATCAAATAACCTTAATAATAAATATAAGTAAAATAATAAACAATAACATTCTAATAAAACCATTTTTTTTAATTTTTTTAAAAAAATAATATACAAGTCTCCGTTAGCCGTTACAACGCGCTATTTAAAAGCGCATTTAAGACTCTTTTTCCCTCCCCACCGAAAATGGAAAAGTCTTACTGATCGTGGTATTTAAAAGCCCATTAATAACATATTTTTAATATTATTATAATTATTATTCTAAAATTTATTTAGAATATACGTTATTAATTTTACATATAAATTAAACATGTTTTTAATCATAAAAAATATCCAAATTTCTTCTTATCGAAAAACAGGTTCCCTTTTAAAGCGCTTTAAAACTGTAATGATAATAATAAAAACTTTATTTTTGTACATTTACTTACCTATTGATATTTTTTTCAATAATTAAAAAACATAAAAAATAACAACACAGATAATAAAACGACAATTTTCAAACAACAATAATAAAAAAATATTCTTATTTTAAAATAACACACCCCGCTCACCCCATTTAAATCCGCATTAAAAACCTCCCACCCTCCCCCCAGTCCCCAAAATGGCCACGTCTCACTGGTCGTTGTATCCCATCACCTACGCACAAGGTCGTCAACAAGTGAGACATCGATTTTGCGGCACGCGGCGCCCTCTAGCGGGGAGCTGAGTTGTTATGCAAGTATCGGCGGCCGAATAATTAATACACCCTCTCCTACTACCCCTCGTGTTACAGGTCACATGCGAAGACACAATTTTTTTTTTGGTTGGAAAGTTTTTTTTTTGGTAGTATGTAGAATAAATTTTGTGTAGAAATTGGGGTAAACTTTGTTTCAGATGAGGTGATAGTTCGATGAATAGTTTTCTTTTATTTTTTTATCTATAAAAATGATTTTTTGAAAATTTTCAATTTTCGTTTGGTACAAAACAATTTTTTTTTGGGTTGAAAAGTTTTTTTGGTAGTATGCAGAAGAAATTAGGGTATACTTCGTTTTGGATTATATGATAGTTTGATAAATAGTTTACTTTTTTAATCTATAAAAATGATTTTCTGAAAATTTCCAATTTTATTTGGTACACAATCTTTTTTTTTTGGTTGAAAAGTTTTTTTTTTTGTAGTATGTAGAGGATATATAGTAGAAATTAGGTATATATTTTTTTGGATTAGATGATCATTTGATGAAAATTTTTCTTTTATTTTTTTATCTATAAAAATGACTTTAAAAATTTTCAATTTTTATTTGGTTCGAAGCCTTAGTATTAAAAGTTTTATTATGAATTGCTAATTATATTATTTACCATTTAACTTTTAAAAAAAATGTTTTATACAATATTTGCCTCCTTATCCCACCTTATGTTACAGGTCACATGTGAAGATTGTCTTTATATTATATTTCTTTTCGTATTTAAAAGTTTTTTGTTGAAATTTTGGAAGTTGAAGAAAACTAGAGAGAGGGTTTGTTTGAGAACAATAGATGATTTTAGTAGTAGGATGTGTAAGGTATGAGAATTAGTTAATTGAAGGATGGAGGAAGGAAGGACTTTTTTTCTATTAAAAAGAATTTATAATATAATATTGGAGTTTTTAGTTTTTATTTGATTCGAAGAATTATTCCTAAAACACACTTCCTTGTTATTTGCTTTGCATACTATTTACTATTTAAACTTCTAAAAGAAGTTTTATAAGTTATAAGTTTCGAGATGTGTTGTTATGTAAGTGTCGGCGACCAATTAATTAATATAACATACTCTTCATATTACAAGTCACATGAGAAGAGTGAACTTATAAGTTTAAGTTGGAAAGTGTTTATATATTTTTTTATTTTTGAATTGAAAAAAATAGAGCATACATAAGATAGATTTGGCTTAGGCAAGTTGAAGGTTTTTTTTTAGGAGAATTAGTAAAGTGTGAGAATTATTTATTGATGTGAATATTATTTTTAGATAAAAAGAATTAATATTTATATTTTTTTTTGTTTTTGTTTGATTCGAAGTGTTACTCTTGACACATTTTATTATCAATTGATGTGTATATTATTTAACATTTTACTTAAAAAAAAGTTTTTTATGATATTTGACAACCAATAATAAGACTGAGCTGATCATTATGCAATATTATGTTTAAATAAAGTTTTGAATTAAGTACATAATTTTAACAATTAGTTAATAGTTTTAACAAGTTTTGAAAAATATTTTAAACATATAATATTATAGATCAGCAATTTTGTATAACCATTGGTATGATAACATGATAACTAAAGAAATAATTTTAATGAAGAAAATACTTAAAGAAAGAACCAACTTTAATCGTTTCATTTTTCAATCGTGTTTAATAAGTTGCTTTTCTGAAATTATTAAAATATTAAAAATATTTTGAATAAAAGACACCATGATAAATTTCAAAGGAAAATTCTGACAACAATGAACAAAAAATTGCTTTCAATGATATCTCTGTTATTAAAAAATTAAAAAAATTATCAGTGAAATATAAAATATTTTTAAATAATAAATGAATTATTATAATAATAAAAATTTCCTGGCAGCGGTGGGATTCGAACCCACGCCTCCGAGGAGACTGGTGCCTTAAACCAGCGCCTTAGACCGCTCGGCCACGCTACCGTTGAAGATTTGGTGTTCATAGTTGTAATGTTGAAAAGGCTTACAATGTCATTTGACTAATGGTTTTAAATTTTCATTCCATAATTTGCAAAGTAATGTAAAAGGATTGTTTCAGAGATAGTGTAACTCTCCCCTGTTCTGCGATGTCATTGATTGTTCCGATTTCACTTTCAAAATGAGCCGATTTTTAGTCTATTGTATTCAATTTCAGAGGTTTTTTTCAGATGCAACCTGTTTTTATTAGTTCTATTAGTTATTTACATGCAACTTGTTTAAATTCGTGCTATTTATTTAACACCATCGATTTTAATTTGATTACACTTCAAGTGTGCAAAGCACTACCAAAATGAAAATGTTGACAATCATGACGTGAAACAGGTCCACCGTGATTTTTTTCAAACTATGAAATTAAATTTTTTTTTCTTTCAATAACAGGATGTTTTACGTAAAATATCAAACAGAAGGAAGGGAAGGTTTTCTGAAATTTAGAGATTGGTTAACATAAATATTAAATATGTAAACCTGGATTTTATTTAATGTCAGAAAAATGTGCTAAAATGCATTTTAATAAGTAAGTAATAAGCAAGGAGGTAAATTAGCCTACTTTCCTGTTACTTTAATATTTAACGAATGGTAATTGTCGGATATAATCCGCACAAGATTCATCTTACAAAAAAAATCTACATGCATATGTTGTTGTAATTTATTTTTTGTTTAAATTTTTAGAAAGCCAAAATTGGCTAAATTTATTTATTTTCTTTCGAAAATTTCATTATTAATATTAGTCTTTTGCTAATTTTATTTTTAGAAGTCAATATTGGCTAAATTAATTTACCTTCGCAAATTTCATTATTTATATTTATCGCTTGCTAATTTTATTTTTAGAAAGCCAAAATTGTCTAAATTCATTCATTTTCTTTCGCAAATTTCATTATTAATATTTATCTTTTGCTAATTTCATTTTTAGAAAGCCAAAATTGTCTAAATTCATTCATTTTCTTTCGCAAATTTCATTATTAATATTAATCGTTTAATAATTTTATTTTTAGAAAGCCGAAATTGCTAAATTCATTAATTTTCTTTCGCAAATTTCATTATTAATATTTATGGTTTGCTAATTTTATTTTTAGAAAGCCGAAATTGGCTAAATTCATTCATTTACTTTCGCAAATTTCATTATTAATATTTATCGGGGGCTAATTTTATTTGCAGTTCGAAGCAAAAACCAGTCAAAATGACTTATCACTTTATATTTATTTTTTGAAAAATTCCAAAAAATAAATAAATCTCTGTAAAAATAAATTATTGATTTGAAATGAACTTCATGAATCGACAGAATAATTAAAAGTTAATTAATATGAACCTTGACGTTAATTCACTTATTTACTACACTCAATTTCGTTTCTTAAATTGTTTCCTCTTCACAAGGTAGCGTGGCCGAGCGGTCTAAGGCGCTGGTTTAAGGCACCAGTCTCCTCGGAGGCGTGGGTTCGAATCCCACCGCTGCCAGGAATATTTTTAGGGAAATATATTACCAAATCTTAAATAAATCATTCTTATTCAAATTCAACGTTTGTTGTCGTTATTTTATTTGATTTTATTGTCTTGCCTGGATGCTTTGTAATTGTAATTCT
This sequence comes from Hylyphantes graminicola, assembly GCA_023701765.1. NCBI lineage: Eukaryota > Metazoa > Arthropoda > Arachnida > Araneae > Linyphiidae > Hylyphantes > Hylyphantes graminicola. Next base: position 11,096,279 of record CM043120.1, read on the forward strand.
TTTTCTGTGTGGCAGTTAAATGAATATTAATGGTTAAACAATATTTCCAATGAGCATAATTGTTTTTTTTCTGAAAGATACTGTTTGATTCAGCTCGTTGGTTTCTGAAAATGGTAAAAGAACTTAGCAATGGAATATTCTAATAAACTCAACAATTAACAACTATGTATATTTTTTAAAAATAAAAATGATTTAATTCGTGAACAAAATTCAAGTCAAATAATTAAATATGCAATATTTAATTAATTTTGGACAAAGTTTTTTTTAGCAATAAAACTCTCGATTCAATTCAACATTTTATAACTCTAAATTAATTTTGTTAATTTGTTCGATTCTTTGACAAAATATGAAATGGGTAAAAACCAAATGCTAAAAATAGATTTTTCTCTGGAATTTTTGGTTAAACTAAGACAATATAAGATTAATTAATTTAAATTAAATAATTATTTTATTGCAGGAGTCCACAATACTGCACTTTTATTTTAACATTGTATAAATAATTATATCCCGCTTACCACGAACAAGTTTTATCCAGAATTTGACCAGAATTTTCCCCTTAGTATACTATTTTTTTTTTTTTTTTTGAAAATTAAACTTAAGTTTTCGATAGTATGTCCTTCTAGTACAAATTAATTTTATTAATTGAATTATTAACTGTATACATTCATATTATTAGTATATTGCATTATAAAATTATAATACTTTTTAAATGTTATTAAAAAAAAATATTCACTGGTTCAATGAAAAACAATTTCTGACGGTTAACATGAAGTTAGCACACAAGCTGCAATATACACATACCATACCATACCATAACATGAAGTTAGGTTAACACGAAATGTTTCGGCGCTCCCTTCGAATTCGCTTTAACGTTGTTCGACTGTATATTTGACTAGAGGGATTATAGGTCCCATAGAGCTAATGCATTGATTTTGAAACAACTTCTGCAGAAGTATTGCTTTGCCGTGTTATCCCATTTTCAACGGGTATGGGAATTATCATAACATCCATTTAAAACAAAATTGAAAAGAAAATAACATCTGGTTATTTTATTATTAGTTGATAAAGTTTTGAAATAGTGGCTCCATTTGCTGTATATTTCTGCCATTTTAAAACTTTAAATGTATATAATTAAATAACTAGATAAAATTTTCGCTTCAAATTTGTTTCATTTCAATGTTATGTTGATTCAAATACACTCTAAAAAATGAATGCTCAAAAACGACGAAATTTTCCTTAATTTTGACGATTCCGTTACTGGCAAATGCTCCGAGTTTTCGTTTCCTCAAAGTGAGGAAATTTGAATCGTCATTTTTATGAGGATTTGAATGTCTTCTAATCTAAAGAAATATTTCGTCATTTTTGAGCATGTGAGTACAACAATGAGATTCAGTTTCCTCAAAATCAAGATACAGAATTGTCAAATCACGATCGCAAAAGTGACGATTCGCTTTTACTCAAAAGTCACGTGATAGTTCGACGAAACAATCCTCAAAATTAACGAAATGAGGCTTGAAGATTCATGAATCATCAAAAATGAAAGTGTTATTTTTGAGAGTGTATCATTGAAAAAAGGACTATATGGCAAAGCTATACTTTTGTGGAAGCTGTGATTCCAAAACTAATGTATTTAGCTCTATGGGACTGATAATGGGTATGTTCAAAATGGGTATGTTCAAGTTTCGAGCTGCAACAGATATGCTAAAAATATAATATGAAAACAAATTCTTTCTCTAGACTCTATTGCTGAATCAATGTCACTGTTAAACAGATCACCGACTGAAGGAAAATAGAAATGATAGTTGGAAGATAGAAATTTTTATGTACACTCCGTGCCAGCCTGACTTGGGTAAAAACCAAGAGTTAAAAGACAGAAGTAAAAGCGCGGTTGGTCCGTTAGTTGGAAACTCTTGTAAGATAATATTTTTTCCTAAAATGATCTGAATACAATTAAACCAAAATACACTTCTCATTCAGATAAAATTGCCAAATTTTCTCGAATAATATTCAAATCTGTTAGACCTTAAGCGAAATTAATGTTTTACGTGTTTTCTGGATGGATTCACAAATAATTTATGGAACTCTTTACATGCGCGGAAGGATCTTCTCCATAGCATATTTCTATTTATCCAACTTAGGGTGGCGAGGAGTAGTGATTTTTATTCTACGTTATAAAACTATATTTAACAAAAATGCCTTAGTTCAAAAGAGTGATTTTTTTTAAAAAAAGCGCTTGTTTCGACATAACCCCAGTGTCAGAAAAGTTACCGATTCTTAACCTCCGGCATTTAGAATTCCGACTCTCGTATTCTCCTTGGTTGATTGTTAATTTTTTTTTTTTTTTTTGATGATTTTTTTTTAGGTTTCTTCACTTGACTTCGAATGAAAATCGTTTTTTTTCTTTTCCCAACCCTTATTATTTTTTTTAACCCTTCTTTGCATTTTTCTTTTCCCTCTGCCTTTTTTCGTGGAATTTTTTATGCAAAAAGAAGAAAAAAAAAGCAAAAAGATATTTTAAAAAATGGCAGATTTCGAATGGAGTTTAATGCAAAAAAAAAGAAAAGAAAAAAAAAGAACACCCACATTAAAAAAAAATTGGAAAGAAAACGAATAAAAAAAAAATTCGCCACGTTGCCACTGGGGGAATAATAAAAAAACAGAGAGGGAATAAAATAAGAAAAAATAAAAATCGTTTGAAGCGATAAAAGAACGAAAAAAAAAAAATAGCAGAGCAAAGGACTCGATGGAAAGAACGGTAGAAAACGAGGAAAAAAATCCTCAACCGAAAGAATTCCAGAGAACTAAACTAAAAAAGAACGATAGAATGAAAATTAGAATGAGACGAAGATGGCGAACTGAACTGAAGAGACGATCAACTGGTTGCATCTTGGAGTTGAAGAGGGGTCGACTTGAAATCTTCTTTTTGGATAATTCGAATCTTTTGTAAGGGATTCTAAAATATTCATAGATGTTCCGTATTTCTATCAGTTTAAGGATAAACCATGTTTCGAAGATTCCCGAACCTTGGATCAGAAAAAAAAAAACCTGATTGGATCTAGGATAAATTAAAACGAACATGTTTCACGTCTCGAGTGGCAACGGCTCCAGCTTTGTTTTGGTATTCTTGAAAGTGAGTTGTGAACAAACTTTTATTGCAGACAAACTAAAGCTTTTTCTCTGTTCGTGAATCACATTCAATTGCTGGCAACCGATTCCGCCTAATTTCTCCTTATAAAATATAATCTAAACCAAAGTAATAATTTGCATAGTTTGGCCGTGGATAGCCTAGTGGTTAGGGCCTCGTTCTCGGAATCGAAAGGTCCCGCGATCGAGCCCCGATACAATGAAGATCCACCGAGTATACGCGGATTACGTGCTCGTTAAATCTGTGGGTACGAAAGCTCTGAGGGCGGTCATGGCGCAATTTTCCACAGGTACAGGTCCTGGAGACTATTTCCCTCCCCTTCAGGGACATGTCTAAATTGCGGAGGGGGCGATAGATGGCAGCATCTGTCACTTATACGTTTGTGTTGTGTCTGTCTTACTTGACGAAGTTTTATAAGCGGGTATCTGACCAAGCACACAAACCTGAATATATATGTCTACCAACCAACCAATTAATGAAATATTTGAATATAGTGAATTGCCTCTGTTTAATATGGGTGCTCAAATGTGGTTCAGTGGTTGACTATTTCTAATTCAAATTAAATAAATTTCGCACTCATAAAAAACATGGTCATTTTTCAAACATTCACATATTTATTCTAAATCGAAAGTATTTACTGTTGCCAATTTCAATTTTGGAAATATTAGAAAAACAAAGATAATATTCGTATTAAGTAGAGAGTTCACTTCACAGGTAAAAACAAAGACAATATTGGGACAAAGTAGAGAGTTAATTTCTCAGCAGTTCCAAACAGCCTCTATAAAGGCCGCAGGCTGCCGATGGTCTAGAAGACACAAAATTGCTCTATGCGGTACAAAGAAAACCTTCTCACCACCTCTCCAAACTACGACTTACTATGATCCTTCTATGCGTATTCGTATTGGTTGGTTGGTAGTCATATATATTCAGGTTTGTGTGCCTGGTAAGGGACCCGCTTATAAAACTTCGTCAAGTAAGACAGACACAACACACACATAAGTATGCTGCCATCTATCGCGTACTCCGCAATTTAGACATGCCCCTTACCCGTATTACATGTCATAACTTCAAGTGAAGAATCACTTTTTGGGTACATGGCGTGCGAGTGAGAATCTAAAATCATGCCCCCCCTCCCTCTACATATCGTGTCGAGCCGTATTTTAGAACGCAGAACTCCACATGATGTTCCCATCATTAACCCCCACCCCCACCGCCCCCGAATAAAAAAAAGAACAATAAATACAGAAGTGTGTTATACGAAAAAGAACCAAGTCACCTAGTGATCTGAAACTTAATCTTATTTGAAACTTTATTCACTTTATTTATTCATTTTTTCATTTATTTATTTTTTTAGCAATACTAATTTTTATTAATTTAGTTTATTTATTTGTTTTTGGAGAAAATGGCTGCATTAGGGATAATTAGAACAGAGCCTACTGCTTGCAGCTGATTCCGAATGGCTAGGAACATGTATGTCAGAATTTTTTGTTTCAATTTTATTTTGGTTGATAAATTACGCCGTGGATAGCTTAGGGGCTTCTTCTCGAAATCGGAAGGTACCGCGATCGAGTCTCGATACCACTGAAGACTAACCGAGTATATGCGGAGAACTTGCTCGTTAAATCTGTGGGTCCGAAATTCCTGCGGGAGGTCAATTCGCAGGATGGGTACAGGTCCCTGGAGAAGTTCCCTCCCCTTCAGGGACATGTCCAAATTGCGGAGGTGGCGACAGATGGCAGCATATGGCCTTTGTGTGCTGTGTCTGTCTTATTTGATGAATGTTTATAAGTGGGTCTCTGACCAAGCACACAAACCTGAATATATATGTCTATCAACCAACCAACCATTTGTACTAAAGGTATGGTAGGTACATATATATTCCAGCTTTTGTGCTTGTTCAGAGAACCGCTTACAAGCTTTCGTCAAGTTTGACAGACACATAAAGAATTTTTACAGTCGCAAAGTAAGGAATAACACATATACAAATAACAACACTTATTGACGGTCCACAAACATCCATGCCTGACCGGGATTCCAGCCCGACCGCAGCAGCTCCAAAGGCTAGCGTCCTAACGATAGCGCCACCGATGCGGCACCATTTGTACTACACCAAAACCAAGCTTAAGTTTGCAGCAGAGAAATGTACTAGATGGAGGAATCTGCGTAGACAACGCTGCTGGCGCCGAAATTTCGAATGCTCCTATTGGCTGCTCCTCTGACTCTGATATTTATGCGCCCTGTTACGTCAAAATCGAAGGAAAAAAATAATTAAAATAAGACTCTAACTGAAGCTAAACTAATAAAAATAATAAATTTATGTCTTGAAATAACAAATAAATTTGTTTATTGAATGGGAAATACCTTTTTGTATTCGATTCTCGCACTCAAAAATGAGAACTATTTACCCTTTTTCTCGTAGAACATTTGTATACTGCAAACTTAAGGTCGGTTTTGGTGTAGGACCAAAAAATTTCGAAAATATCTATTGAAAAAAAAATCCAGTACCATTCCGATTAACCACCAGGACTGCGATCAGAGAAGAAGCGACAGAAAGTTGAAAAATATAAAAAAAAGCGCATTCGGGGCCGAAATCGGGCCGCGAGAAGTCAATCAATATTCAGAACGACTCCGGTTACCTTGGAAACGCGGGGTGAAACGAAAATAGCCGGAAAGTTTGTATTGTAACCCCCCCCCCCCCCCCCCCCCCCGAAGAAGACGTCACAGGAAATTTTATCATGGTCCTAATTGTTCATTTTGCCTATTAAAGGTGGGTTTTTAAGCGTTAATTCTTGCAGGAATAGGTTAACTTGAGAAACTTTGTCCCTAGCTAACATTTTAACTCCTCATAAAATACACCTATTAGCTTCCTGGTCCGTTCGTCTGTCTGTCCGTCACCTACTTTCGTAGCCCAAACTACAAATGCTACGGACAAGTGTGATACGTCAAAAAATTCAGCGCATTAGAATACATTGAAAAAATTTCAGATAAGAATTCGAATTCTATGTACTTCAATTATTTAAAAATAATTTAATGCTCATTTAAAAAGCATAGGAATCCATTTTTATGAGAATTGAATCATCATTGCCATTGCAACAATCGCTCGAGAAACTTTAAATCTTTTAGACAATAAATTAAAATAAATTTATTAGTGCGACATCGATCAGTTTGAAATGGTGTCAAATATATTTCACTACGAGATTCTTTGTGTTTTTAACTACAACAGCCCATATAGAAGAGGGTCAGTGTATAAAATTTGAATGGTTGTTGCCAAAGGGAGTTTTTAGGGTTTTTCCATTAACAAAAATTATTGAATTACAAATTCTAAGAACTTTTGTGTGTGTATAGTGATTTCGCCGCAACATAAATCTATCTTTGTGTAAATTTTAGGAACTTCTGTCTAGCATTATATGAGAATGTTCGTCACAAAATAAAAATATATGAAAGATGGCGTTCCAAAACAAAAGACGTTGTTAAAACTAAACAACTTTTGGACTTATTATTACTTTTACTTCCATCTATTTCTAAACGGAAAATTGTAAATTTCAGTTTGCAAAACTATTTTGTGCTGTCACCCATACTTACCATTGATAAAACCGTACCTGATATCCACTACGCGCTAAGAATCCGGTTCTCAATAAAAAAACACGGAGCTCCATTAAAATATCAGAATTCAAATAAGAAATTTAGTACTTAGTTAAATTAAAGAAAAACCTAAAATGAATTAAAGCTAGCAGTAAGCGTTACGAATTCTATAACTAGATTTTACAATTTGGACGAACAATTGATTTTACAATGTTAAAAAAACCTTTACGAAATATATTTTAAAGTTAAAAAAATATGTTATGTCAATAAATGTATAATAATAAAAAAATCGTACAATTAAAAAAATATCTGCGAATTCATTCTTCCAGTGTCAGTGCTGCCATCTATATAAACTATGAAAAACTAAAATAAGCTTTTAATATTTGGTGCTGCCATCTATACTACTGCTACTGAAATATTAAAAATTCAATCTATAAAAGATATATTAAGAAGGATATCTGAAATATATATTAAAAAAAATTATAACTGTTACAATCCAGGCCGCCACATAAGAAACTATCTGATTATATTGATGGTCCATATTTTGAATATATTTTTTAATATTTATTCAACATTTTTCAACATCGAAATAAAGCTTATTTTATTATACTTTGAAGAAGGAAAATATAATGTATAATATCATACTTTTTGGATTGTAAACATTTCATATTTTAAGTGAGTGAGTTTGTTTGAGAGATCCAAAATATTTAATTTCATAGTTCCAATTATTATATAAAAAAGTTTAATTTCTCTCAAAATAAACTCATCACCTGCTAGTCCCTGTTAAACACATTAAAATTAAGGTAGTTTTTGTTATAAAACTAAAGTTTTGCATAAAAATGTCAGGAAATCTTATATAATATAATATGGATATATATAATATAATACATCTTATACAATATCTATATCAAAATATAAGTTTGGTGATAAAAGGAGGAATATTAACTGTATACAAGGCAAAAATATCATGATAAAATATAGGGGTAAGTGGTGTACCTTGGACATATGTGTACCTCGAACCTATGCTGATTCTAGCTCGATTTGCTTAGATATTGAAACAGCACCACATTCAGTTTAAGTATTTGTTACCAGAGGTCTCAGGGAAGTTCTATCTGTTTGTTTAAAAGGTCAATTTATTAAAGAGGTTTCGAAAAACTAAATTCGCAGTTCAAAAGTAAATTTTTGTCACATTCTTTAGTGTATTTTTATACTCAAACATGTAGTGTTTATTCAGAAACGATGGTTATGTAATATAAAGCAAAGTTTTAGCTATAAAACTGTGTGCTTGAAATTAATTTAATTCTAACCTTAACATTGTGATTAACTATTTTGTTTTTAATATCCAAGTGGTGTACCTCGAACCTAATACAAGTGGTGTACCTTGGACTGATCCAAGGTACACTACTATAGGACGTATGTGCTTCAGATTGTTGAAAACCCTTTTTAAAATTCAAGTAAATTTTTTCCTTTGAAAAATTAAAGATTTTAAGCTATTAATATGCAACCCTGATATGTAAATTACGTAGAATAGAAATTTGTAAGAAATTTTTATATGGTGTGATAAATATTTTTCTGTCGTTAATTATTTAGATTTATGGTAGACCTATAAAATTTTAACCATATTGATATAATAAGAAAATAATTATTGCATACGCATCTAAAAAGATGATTTTTATAATAAATATCTTTGCAGAACATCCTTTTTACGTTTAGACCTAGTTGTATAAACATAGGGGGAAATATTTGAGTTTTTTCAAATTTATGACAGAAAGATAGCCAGATGTTTTCCTATGGCATGAAATGACGGTTTAATTTTATGCTGCATTTTAACGGATACACCTGAGAAAGATCACATTGAAAAAGCCAAAAGGGCACTAAAAAAACTAAGGCAATAAAACCCCTTACTAAGCCAATTGACCTAAAATAACCAATTACTACAATCTTGGCTAGAAATAAGAGTTGGTTGTAAAATGTATTTTTGAATTTTATGTGTCTTATAAATATTGGTTTTTGGACTGTAAAAAGCGAATCTCTCTACTTTTTAATAATTGGCCCAAGGTACACTACCGGTTGGACCAAGGTACACCGCTGGTGGTGTACCTAGGTCCTAATTACAATTTTCTGTATTTATTTTTTTAATAGTTGAAATCATTTAAATAACAAGTTGAAATAAATATATGTTGTATATAACAACATAAAGTATTTAGTAAAAATATTTTTATTCACTTTTTGCAAGTAATTAAGAAATTAAAAATTTATAAGTCAAAATAGGTCCAAGGGAACCCACCTTCCCCTAAAGTTTTTTGTTCTTCAAAATAATATAAAATCAACAAACTTTTTTAAATTGTAAAAATGTCAAAATAACAGTAGTATTTCTATTTTTTAAACTAGCAAGGTACTGTTAAATGATTTTGTAAAATTTTTATAGAATTTATTTTGTTCACCTAGTTACGACAAAATAAAATAATCTACGATGGTAACGAACCCTATAATATTAAAAACATTATTTTTTCATTTTGGTGCTGCCATCTACAAATAGCAAAACAAACTAATAACCTTAATAAATACCATTTCTGCCTTCATACTTTTTTTTAATAATCCCACAGAATTAAAAAAAAGACAGAAAGTAGATATTGAAATCGTAAATACATCCATCTGACTTTCCTCCCGCATCGCCTAATTCCAATATCAGTTCCATCTGTTTGACTTTAAAAATTTCAGGTACCGATGATATACGATCAAATGTAGTGCTGCCATCTATATTGGACATTTATAAACATAAGCAATTGATGGTTTTGGTGCTGCCATCTACAAATGATGATATAAACTAATATTTTGTATTACAATTTTATATCCGTGCGAAATACCCAAGGAGAAAACAAACAAACAAACAAACAATTATTTGAAAAAGCACGCTTGTCACAAAACTTTAGTGAAAATTTATTTTAGTGTTCAGAAGGTTAAAATGCACTGCGGTTACGGGGTAAATTTACTTACTTTACGCACCATATATTGGGCACTTTACAACGGATACGATTTGATAAATGAATTGATAAGCGCGTTCAGAAAACATAGTTTTGTGAACTCGTGCATTATTCAAATCGAACTGTTTGGTTTTATAAGGTTTTAACTTACTTTTCTTTTGTAAAAAACATAGTTTTCATAGGCATTTCTATGTATTTTGGAAAAACGTATTATGCGTTTTCGTAAGAAAATAATTAGGGTTGCGGCAGTCAGGCTGCAGGCTGCAGGCAACCAGATTTTGTCAGTATTCACAATATTCGCTAAATAAAGGTCTTTTCTGAAAAAAAAAACAATTAGGGGAATTGAATGCCACAAACAAGTCATGTTCCTCTCCTTTAGAATTGTTCTTCAACAAAATTTTATTCTGTACTCTTTTCTGGAATAACTTAGTTTTTAGGTGCAACCTTGCGTTACAGTTATACGTCAGCCTGTTGTAGGACATAAACAACCTTTTCATAAAAATAACTTAGGCTATTGTTGATTTCAATTAACTAATTTTAAATAAAAGGCAATGAAAGTTTTGCGGTGGGTCGAAAATCATACATGGAGATTTTGTGCTTCCTACACAATTTGGGGGATGCTATACTATGATGACCTATCGACAGTCTTAAATGAGGTTTTCGAGAACGCAATGACAAGTTGACATAGAACTTTCTAAATTTTAAAGTGGTTGAAATTACCTTATACCGTATATAATTATTTTTAAATGTATAGATTAATTGATAAGTAATTGAAGGTTGAGTTGTAAAAAAAGAAAGAAGAAATGAGTTAAGTGAAATGAAATTTACCGTATTCAATGCCGAAAGTCTCCGTATTTGTTACAATTTTATTCTTGCAATTCAGTTGCAGTTTCAAACCTTAAATATAACGGGATTTTTTTGAAATTTCCAATATTTTTTTTCATTCTCAAAACTAACTAAATCTCAGTATCAGTGTTATCAAACCACACTTTTACGTCATACTGTCGCATACCGGATAACCTTTTCCCCAACGTATATAGGCCGGATATTTTTATTTTATTTTCAAATCAATTTCAGATCTTTTCTTGGTAAAAATCGGTAAATGTTCTTCCTGTGCTTTTCAGTTTCCCGGTTAAAGTAAAAGGGTGAAATTTAATTGTGTTTATAAGTGTATCGAATAAGTATCGCTTGCAAAGTTCGCCTATTTCTAGCTTCCTGTCAACTGACTGAGTCTTCAGTTTTGTTTAGATTTTGAAATTGTTAAGATATAGATTGAGCTTGAACGTTTCTTGCTGTCTAATTCTAGCCTTCGTAGGGAGCTTTAACTCAACCAATTACTCCTCTTAATTTAGTTCAAGTGACGATATCGACATTCAACGGAACTTAGAGCTGCATCGTATATTTTGAATTTTTCCCACATTACTTTTGCATGGCTTTCGGCCTGTTTCTAGGCTAAGTACGAACTTTAACACAACTGCTTAGTACTTTTGTCTACCGCGGTCAAGTGACGAGGTGAAGAAATGGAACTCTTCAGGCTCTCGTCACAAGAGTCCAAACGGAGGAGCAAGCTGAGTGATGCTTCATGGGTCTACATGGTGAGTGATGGTGCACGTTAATGCTATTTATGTCTATTATTTATTAAAAGTTAATTATAAGGATTGTGACTTGCTCTCTTCATGTATTATTTTACAAATTACGATATCTCTCAAATAGTTGCTTTAAAATGTAAGTACTATTTTATAACCAGACATGAAAGTGTTAATAACAGCCAAATGAAAGAAATTTAAAGAAACAAATATAATGTTGTTGCTTTATTATTATTTTAAAAGATTTTTTAATGTAGTGAATGTTAAAATAGTGTAAGTTTTGAAGAAGTAAAATTTTCGACAGATGACAAAACTATTTTTAAACTTTATTACTTAAATACGTACACTTAGAAAAAACTTGTTTTGACATTCAATTTAAAGGATTATGTTTTTCTCAGTTAGTACAAGTTGTGTTGAAACAATAAAAAACAAATGCGTAGCGACTAAACAGTAATTTATACAAGGTTCGCGCTTTTTTCCGATGTATCTCAATAACCGTTGCACGTAGAATAATTATGTAAATTCAAAACTTGTAGAAAAATGTATGCTTTTTAACTTTTGTATTGACATTTTTGTTCTTGGATTAACAGAATACGATATGTGGAGCAAAAACTTGAATTTTTTGCATTTTTTTGCGATTTTCAAATGAAAAGCGGCACGTGTTACAGATATCAGAATGCGATAAAACTTCGTTTGTGAGTGTTTTGACATAAAAGGAAAAAAATGAGACGATACGTCTCTTCGATTTCGAAAATTCGTAAAATAAGGGACACCCTACTGGACATGCATGTACACTCTTAAAACAAATGAGCGATTTTAACTCAGTCTGAGTTAATTTTCACTCCTACAAGCTAGAAAATGCACTTCCCCGAAAGGAGTGGATTCTTTGTATGTTAAACCTCCGACAGGATCACTCCAAACGAGTGATTTTAACTCAGCCTGAGTTAATATTCACTCCTTTCCAGTGCCGAAAATCACTTCTCTTACTGGAGTGGATTTCACTCTTTTACTTTAGGAGTGTAATTCGCCGATGAATGTCGCCAACGAGCCGGACCTTATATCTTGGTTATATTTAGGATAATACGAATTTCGCAACTAGACCCTACTTTGGAGAGTCTATCTGCTGACAAAACTATTTCTTTAAAAAAAAAACCTTTTTATTTTGAAATTTTAATGCATCTACATTGCCCCCTTCTATAAATACACAATGGGAGATAATTATACGAAAAAAGAACTATCAAAATATTTATACAGATTCCAACGCACTTGATCTACTTTCGGAAAAACCTCTAAAAAAAACTTCTAGTTTCATCATCGGAGTCAAAGTCACTGGGTTAAAATACGTAAAAATAGTTGCGTATCTTTCTTTTGGACGATTGTTATCAGTGTTGCAGTGGACATTACGTGTTTCGCATTTCCTATGTTTGTGTTACTGAGATAGCGAAAAATTTGTAATAGCGGGTTTTCCGATTTTTTTAAAAACCTTTTCCCAGTGATGCCATTTGGAATCACCACTTTCAATATTTTTTTCGAATATTTATGTCCCTTTATGACATCCAAACACACATCATTCGATTCTTCACACTTTGTTCTATTCGACATTATTTTACATTAATCTCAATAGAAGTCAGGACTATTATTTTTTTTATTTAGAAAATAGCTAACAAGCGTTTCACTTGATTTTTGAAAAGTTCACTTCAGTTCCACATATTTAAAACGCAATTTAAACTATTTCGGTTGATATAATTACTTATTTTTTTTAAATAATATGGTCAGATACCTAAAAATATATAACTCAAAGTATTTTTAGGTAATATATATATTTTCATTTTGTAGTTTTCCACAGTTAAAAAAATTTGGCATTTTTTTCAAAAACCGTATAAAAATTAAAATGATTTTTTTCTTATAGAACTCTTATTTTTGACCTAAAATAAGCTTATTTTGTGAATATCAGATGTTTTTGTAGTGTAGTAAATATTTGGGACTGAAAGGGTTAACTGAAAAGTACTCAAAATTTAATACAGTAGAACCAGTCATCAAATCATTTGGTAAAGAAAGCTTGCACTGAAAGAAAAGCTTCTTTTCATCTATTATTCTCATTTTGAAAGGGATGCCGAAACAATCATTGAAATCGCAGAACACAAAAAAATGAAAACAAGAGCACTGCATCTTCTGAAACATTCTCATTGGAGTTCTACAATGCTTTATATTTTTTGAAAATATTGCCAAATATTTTTTTGAAAATATTTGGAACTTGTTCTTAGAATATGTAAGAACAGTTTTAAATCTTAATATTTTCTAAATATTATAATCGTTGTTCGAAATATATATATTAATATTTTCTAAATATTGCCCAAATATTTAGAATTTTTTTGGAATATTTAAATAACATAGATGTTTGGAACAGGTGGTAAAATATTTACAAAATATTGATATTTAGAACCATTCGTAAAATATTTAGAAAACATTAATATTTAGAACGATTTTCAAAATAATTATTATTCAATTACGTTTATTTTCTCATTATTCTAAGGACTGTTTTAAATATAAACAGTTTATAAATATTTCAAGAAAAATTCTAAATTTTAATTAATAGCTTACAAATATCTTAAGAACGGTTCTAAATACTTTTTTAAATACATGTTTAACATTATTATAGTAAACTTCCTATTAAAACTTTTACTTTTGTAATATATTATATTAAAACACTCTAAATACCTTTAACACTTAAAAAAATTATTGGATTTACGTAAAAATAATTAAACTATATGTGTTATAAAATGACGAACACGAACATAAGTAACATAAATCCCCAGGTGCAACGCTATTTATCAAAGGGAGGTTAAAAGGCTATATTTTAAATTCTCCAACATATTTTCTCCCTCATTCAAACCGACATTTATGGAACCAGATCCATTTTATTCTTTAGCGACTGGGTCACCTACTTAAAAATAATGCTTGAACCAAACAAACCACATTTTATCATATCTCCAAAGATGTGTTACGAAATTAAAATTTTATTCCCACAAGCCATTTTCAAAAATAAGCTCAAAACCTCGACACGTGGTCTATTTATTTTTAAAGTCGCTCGCAAAAAAATGCTACTAGAAACTAACAATTTCAGGGGGAATGGGCGCTCTGGATCACGGGTCTCCAAAGCAAAGTGCATCAGTGTTGTGTTAATCCAATGGAGAAAAGAAAATATTTTCTATGCCACATTTCTCCGACTGTACACTGTTAAAAATTTGGCGCAGGATTGCACCGGAATTCTGGAACTTTTTAGCTACCACCACCATTTGAAGCGCGGATTCACCACTTTTACGGTGCATCAAAGTTATAGTTTTACCACAAAATTGGTTATTTCAAGCTTCCAAATAGGGGTGGCAGCTAGAAAGTTCCAGAATTCCGGTGTAATCCTGCGTCAACATTTTTAACACAGTATTGAAAATTTTTGCAACCAAATTTTTTTATGTGATAAATAGATCCTGACAATCCCACTTTTTGAAATTAGTGCAATTTTATTTTAAATTTTGAATAAATAATTTTACAAAAAGTATTCGAAGTAGTTTTAAAAAGTGGGATTAGAGAGACCTGTATCTACATTTATTATTAAAAAAAAAACAGCTTGCAAAAATATTCAATACAACCGAAGGTGTGGCAGAGAAAATATTTTTTTCTCCATTTTGATTATCATTGATGCACTTTGCTTTGGATACCCGCGGTCCAGTGAGGCCCTTTCCCCCTTAAGTATGAGTGAGTACCTGTTTGCCAGAATAGGTTAAATCAAATCCTTATTCGCGATTCATATCATCAGGCGATTTATGTATAATAGAGAATGCTATCTTTTTAACCCCTAATGCACTTCCTTCTATGTATCATACTAACCCCGTAACCGATAGCCTTGAAAAAAGAAATTCATTCCACCCCCGTATGAGATCCCATTTTATAGTTGAAACAAAGTAATGGAAGTTTTTAGAAATTCTTTGTCCGTCTGTCTGTTTGTCGCTCACTGTCACAGCCATATATTTTTTTTTCTAATGGGTCAAGCCTTTGCAGACTAGGCGTAAACTGTGAGAGCCATTTTTTTTTTTAAAAATCGTTAATCGTTAGAAAAATCGTTAGTTTTTTATTCATTGTATTTCATTATAGAAAAACTCAGGATTCGCTAACAAAAACTTAACTATTCTACCCACTGTTTTAATATTTGCTTTAATCATTAGATATTTAAATTCTGAATATTATAGCACTTACAACTCAAAGAGTCATATTTGTACGAATTGTTTTTTTTCTCAAATAGGGCTGTAACATAGGCGGTCAAGCCTTTACAGACTTGGTATATTCCCCAGAACTGAGAGCCATTCTTTAGTGTGGCACCATCTGGGCGACTCTCGCTAGAAATTTTGACGCTCTGATCACAATGAATCTGAGCTCTCTGTGGATGTTAGAGTATGCCGAGATTTAATTTTGCCAAGAGAACCCGAGACAAATGGGAACTCACAAGGATATTTTACATGCCACATAATCATATGACATGCGTACCCAAGATTTTCTCATCCAGAAAATTCGGTGACTCAGCCGGGGTCGAACCCGAGATCTTGGGCTTACGAGGCGGACGCGCTAAACCTCTCAGCCACTGAGCCGCTTTTTATATATTTATTATTATGATAACTTTTTTTTATAACTATAATTTTGATTCAAATATTTTTTTTAAATCCTACAATAAAAATATCTATTTGTTAATTTTATGAATTTTATAAATTTTTATGTAAACATTTGGGCTTTACCTCTTTTCGCTCTCTCGCTATCGTAAATGAATTGCACTCCTTGCCAGTCTAACTTAGGTAAAAAGAAAGAGTAAAAAGGCAGATGGAAAAGCGCTGTTAGCCAGTTAGTTGGAAACTCTTGTAAGATAATATTTACATACAAAATGATCAGAATACAATTTAACCAAAATACGCTTTTCATTCTGATAAAATGGCCTAATATTATCAAATAATATTCAAATCTGTTAGACCTTAAACGAAATTAATGTTTTAAACATGCTTTCTGAGTGGATTCGCACATTTTTTATGGAACTCTTTACATACGCGGAAGGATCTTCTCCGTAGCATATTTCTATTTACCCAACTTAGGTTGGCAAGGAGTGTATTCAAATAAATAATTTGTGCGTAAAGTCACATTTTTCTGAAGCCTGTGTACAACAGTTACTTTAAAGCATCAAAGTAACTTTTTTACACTGCTTCGGGCTACAACTATTCCATTTTTCACTTGATAATAAAGGCCTGAAGAAGTTTAAGCCTGAATTTTACCCTGAATTAGAATGATTAGAAAACTACTAAATATACTTTAATTTAACCCTCTTGAACTATAATTATCTTTCGAAACAATTTATTTATATTAAGTACTAATATTATACTTTGAATACTGCCAAAGACATAATTTCACAACAATTAATAACGTCACCCTTTAATTTTGAATGCACTTTTACTACTGTTATCCTTGAAGGTTATTAGTAACTTAAACATCAAAATAGAATGTAATAGATGAAAAAACACAGATTTGTATAGAGGGAGCTCTACTTTAATAGAATAAAGTGGATTATGTTACTTGTTGCCATATGGCAACAGTATGCATTAGAGGGTTAAAATTACATGTTTAAACCGTATTTAACCATTAAGTAGCGAGTAGCGGTAAAATCTTGTATGAAATGTAGAAAATATTTTTTGTCAAGTGATTATAAAAAAATAATGTTGTCAAACCTCGTGCGTAAATAACTATTACGTCATCGCAACCCAACTTCAAAATATATTTTGAAGATCCTATTCACCTTTGAACTGTTATCAATTGCTCGTGCACTTCATGAATGATTGTTATGTAACCAAGGAATTTTCGGAAAAAAATAAATGGACATTCTAAATACAAAGCTAATTTAGTAAGGTTAGGTTAGGTTTGAATTATCGTCGATGAAGAGCTACACGAGGGCTATTTTCGATGGGCGTCGTATTTTAGAACCGCAGTCAAGTGACGAGCCGTCACCTGAATAGGCACCCAACGCAACCGTTAAGGGCGATATCGTACGCAGCGTTAGGACTTTGTAGGATATTTTAAAATGCACTCCCTTACACAGGGTATTATTCGGCGGACATTTTTGGCTGCACGGGCCGTTTGTAGGTCGGCAGTTACTTTGGCGATGCTCGGACGCGAACCTGTACCCTTCGCATGCCAAGCGAGTGCGTTACCGACTGGGCTCCCCAGCCCACCTAATTTAGTAAGACGTTAGGTCATGAAAAGTGAAAAAAAAAAAAGATTTGTAAATAATAATATTTAAAGAGCCCGTGTATAAAACTTGATAAAATGTCACATTTTATTTCTAAATAAATCTATTTTCATAATATTGTTTAACAATACCGATGCAAATACTGTTTCTATACCCTTTCTAGCATGAGGTTGATTGTAATAAAATCATGCTACAGCAACATGCCATTTTCAGAGAAAAATCAATTCTCTCAATAAAGGAAGAAAAGTGGCAAAAGATTAAATTATTTTTGTAACTTTTATGCAATATAAGACTTAAAAACAACAATGACACACGAATTTTTTTGATAATCGTGTAGTCTATTGTACTAAGTTGTTATTTTCTTTATATACATATGACCTTTTACACATATGCTTCCTTTTAAATACGTTTACATTTAACTTTTGATGAGTCAAACAGTAAGCTTGGACATTTTCTACAGGCAGGAAGACTAATTTTTATGGGCTCAAACTTATATCGTATTTATTTCTCTTAACAGACAACAGAAATTTGAAATTTTAAGCCACACATTTTTCACAAGGTATCAGCATTGTCATAACAGCAAAATAAAACAAATTTGAGCTGAAAGTATGGAGAGGTTATTTAATTGTTAATTTGAGTTTAGAGTTTTGAGGTTTAGAGGTTACTTAATTGTTAATTTTGAGTCAGTAAATGGCATTTTTCATTTGATTATTAAATAACCAGAGGCTACTTTCTTTTCAAATTTACTTTATTTTTGCTATATTTAAAACAAAAACGTTATTTTAAATAAATAAATAAATAAATAAATAAATAAATAAATAAATAAATAAATAAAATAAATAAATAAATAAATAAATAAATAAATAAATAAATAAATAAATAAATAAATAAATAAATAAATAAATAAATAAATAAATAAATAAATAAATAAATAAATAAATAAATAAATAAATAAAAACCGAACCTTACTAAAAATTATTCATAATTCTTAGAAATAAAGGAAATCAAAAACTACGGATATGCAATCGTAACTCATCATGACGTCACGTGGTCGATGACGTCACGTCAACCTCAAAGCGGGAGAAAACGCCGCGAAGAAAAGTTTGCCGCAAAACGCGATTTTTACCTGTTGAAGAAGCACGGATTTTTTCTGCAACCTGTCAGCGAGTTTTACACAAACTGGATCGCGTAGTATTTGGATTTTAGTGCATATTCGTTTGTTTATTGTTGTTCTTTGAAGATAGTTTTGTGATTGGGTTTGTTTGAGAAATTGAATATCGTCGTATCTGTTTGTGGATATTATGTCGGTAAGTTTTTTGTTATGTTTTTATTTTTAGTAAATGTGTGTGTGTGCTTACTACATATTTCTTTATAATTTATATATTTATTCATTTCAATGAATAAAATCTCATTAAATAAAAAAAATATATATTTAATATTATCATGTTAGGAACGATTTACTTGTTTCGTAATTGATTTTTAAAAAATGTGAGCTTTTTTGTTTAGACTAATTCAGCATTCTGAAGTATTTTAGTGGTTTTTGGCGCTTTTGTTCATTTTTAGTAACCTCTAATGGATCAGTTTTATCAATAATAAATAAAAAAACATTATAGTGAGGAAATCATGTCAATATATTAACTGAGGGATACGTTAATTTTTTTGAAGCGCAATCTTGTTGAGAACAAGTGTATGAGTTTAAATTTTAACTGAAAATTTAGTTTATTTGAATTGTTTTGCATTTTATTTCTGATGATTATAAATGACTTTTTCTTACTTTAAATTTTAAAATTTAGTAAAATTATAAAATTTATAAACTTTCTTTTAATTATGTGCGTTGCTGGAAAATCTGACAGTCAGGCGATGAGTTATACGTCTGGGTATATCTCCCTCAGAGTGGAATATGAAATAAAACAAAATTGTTTATCTTCAATTCCAAGCCAAAGTTTTAAATGTAACCAAGACATCTTCATTCTGTCTTAAATTTAGTTTCAAATTCATGAGTGGTAAAGACTTCAAACCGGTCTGACAGTTCGCAATCAAATTCAGGTTGATTTTTTTTTATTTTTCAAGTTGGTCTGTTGATAAGAATACTACCGAAAGAACTAGACGATTGAGTTCAACTTTTGACCCCTTAAATCTATGAATCGGATTGTGTTTACTTTGCATACTCTAGTTGAATTCTATGTTTACAAAATAACGTTCGCTATTCGGAGAGGTCTGTAGCTCGAATGAATAACCCGAATGCAAAAAAAAAAAAAAAAAACCATCGATACACTACTAGTCAAGAGGGGGTGGGGGGAGAATGGAATCATAAAAAACAACTCGTCTCTTGACCAGGGTTCTAAATTACGAGTCGTAATTGTATGTGGTGGATTGGTTGGCCGTAATTGGCCATAATAGACTACGCCTCGTAATTTAGAACCCTGGTCAAGAGACGAGTTCGTTTTTTATGATTACTCTTTTTTTATCATTATTTTTTAGGATTCTGTCTTTTTTATGATTTTATTCTTTTCCCCCCTTCTTGATTAGTAAGTGTCTCAACGTTTGTTGCATTTGCATTATTCATTCAAGCTACCTACCACTCCGAACAGCGAGCGTAATTGTATAACCACCCTGTACATCCAACCAACACTGCAAATTTCCAGGCACATTGGGTGCTTCATACGTTTTTTTTTTAAACTGGGCTGCATTTACGGCTGATTAAAGCCTTTTTGAAGATTCAGCATATTCAGAGAACTGAGAGCAAATTATTTGTGGCACTATCTAGACTACTCTCGCTACCAATTTTGACGCTCCGATTGGAATAAATTTGAGATATCTGCGGATGTTTAAGAATGACGAGATTTATTTTTGACCACAGAACCTAAATACAAAATGCGTATATACAAGGGATCTTTTACATGCTAGATAATCATATGACGTGAGTGCGGTAGTATTTCCCATCCTGAAAATCTGCCTACTTGGCCGGGACTCAAACCCGCGATCTTGCGTGTTAAGAGGATGCTTGATATAATGTTAAAGCTTTTAAAAAGACTAAATATGACTCACCGAGAAACCAACGTGGTTCATCCCTCAGGGGTTGTATTTGCAGGTTCAGTCCCGTCCATGACACCCTATAAAATAAAAATAACGTATCTAAATAACACTGCATGTAAAATAATGATGTACTGTACAGTTGTCTATACTTCGTTCGATTTTTTCAAAATCCTCAATACCTTTATTTTTTTAAAATCCTGATTTTCAAAAATTTCGCCGAAAATAATCTTCTTGAAATCGTAAATCTTCAACAACCTTAAATTTGTGTCCAACCTTGTCTGTGCTAAATGACGATCTGACGACGACTTCGACGATATGTTAATTGTGAAACTCCGGCATCGCAACATGTCAAAATTGCAGCGATTGTAAAATTCAGAAACTCAGACGATAGAAAAAATTTAGGAACTCTCTCTATCCTGAATTGTAATTGACGTATTAATTTTGATTAAAAACTCAATAAAAATAATAATACGTACCATAGTTAAAATTTTTCAATAAAATCCAAAATACTAATAAGTTTTTTTCCTACGTTTGTGATCAAGTTGTTAATAAGATAGATAAGGGGGCTGCCTTTTTCTAGCCTCACGTTGGATGACCGGAGCTTAAACACAGCTGGATACCCTTCGTAATTTAGAACTGCGGTCAAGTGCGATATTTGCGAACATTTTTATTCTTTGACAATTACAAAAATTTAGTCATTCAATGACTAAAGAATGTCAAGAAAAATGATACACAAAACTTTCGTTAAACGTACTTTTGTCGATTTGTGGTTAAACTTGTGTCTGAGAAAATCGTCTTACGTCACTTGGTCTCATGGAGAAATGATTGTCAAAAGCAAGGCTTGTTCTAGGAAATATCAGAATTAAGGCACAGCTCCCAAAATATTGGGGGCTGTGCCTCAAGATATTGGGGACCATAACACTAGCAGTCCGCGTGCTGTAACGGGTGCGGGTTCGATTCCCGCCTTTGACCTGGGTGTACTTCCTTTCTCAGTATCAAAATTTTAAATTAACTAGCACTTTTGCCACTCTATTTGGTCCCCGTAGTGAACCATGGCTGCCGATGGCAGCTCAGTACGAGTTGTTCCTCTACTCTACTATAGAACTCTTTGCTTGTTTGATCTTTGTAGCATGAACTCAAACTGCGATCTGTGGTTGAGGGTTTTTACGAGGAAACGACTTATGATTCAAAAAAGTTTTGGGAAAAATTGCTTAAAAAAAGGTGTAAAATAAGCCAAACCCCCGGAAAAGGTTCCCACCTTATTTCTTGACCGCGGCTCAAAATTACAAAGCTCTTATTCCTTTTTGCCATTAAAATATTAAAAAGTTTAATTTCAAAGATATTAATTCGTTATAAATAAAACATTTTTTGTTTTAGATATAGCTTTTCCCGATCTTGTGCGACGTTATTCAACCGATGCAAACCCGAAGAAATCAAAATTTTTTTCCCGTTACAACCAGGTGTTTAAATGCACCGGTTCTTTTTGTCCAGAACTTAGCACGTCTCCATTTGATCTACGAAAATAGAGATAAAAACTGCAATTTGGCTTCATTTCTCGACACTTTTTTTTTTTAGGATACGCATCACTGGGATTCAAACCGGCTTTTTGCATATTGTCGGAAAATAAACTGTTTTTTTCCCGACGATTGTGTAATAACTGATGGGCATTTGTTTTGTCTAAATGGCGTTGTGAATGGTGGAATTACAAAGTGATGTGCGACCGGACGATGTGTGCTGGCCAAAATTTCAATGTCATTTCATAAATAAACTCGTTTTCTGTTTTTGGCTTTTTAACCCATTAAGGCCTACAGTTACCATATGTTAGTGCAGGCCAGAGGATTGTTTTGCTAAAAATAACTTCGGTTTATCTTTTTACTGATTTTGATTAAAGCAGATGTCTGCCAGAATAGACAATTTGAATTTATATATTTTTAAAAATATATAAATTCAAATTGTCGATTCTAACATATATCTGCTTTAATCAAAATCAGTAAAAAGGTAAATCAAAGTTATTTTGTTGAAAGCAATCAAGGTTTTGCTACTTTTTTCATTGATATTATTATTGCAAAATTTCAGAATTTGATGTGGATTTACATTCCACCTATATTGTTTTCTTCGTTAAAGAATCAGATGTCTAATTCTATGTAACTGTAGTGTAAACCACAATTTAAGAGGATATTGCATGGTTTTTAAAAGTTAAAAAATAAATCAAACTAACTAAAGCATTATTTGGTTTCAGTAAGCGTATATTAGCTATACCTTTACTATTTTTTCATTTAATATTAAAATTTGTTGTTATAATCACATTTCAACACATGACTAATACTGCAGAAAGTTTGGATGAAATTAGCCATATTTATTTTTGCTGCATCAACCTGCGGCATACCACTTTTATCTATGTAATAATTGTCAGGGTTCCAGACAACTTACTACAGGATGGAGTTTCACAAATGGCTATTTAACCTGATAAATCTATTTGGAATATTTAAATATTTCCAAGCTTCTAAGATCATGTGGCGATCAATGCTATAACACGCTGTGCTACCTTGAAATTAATGAAGGCATGGGGGTAGTGCATGTCTATATCAAACTCTTTAGTGTTCGGTACTTTGGCCCAGGTGGTCTAGTGGGTTGGATCGCAGCCCATTACGCTTCTGCGCTCTATGCTGGGTGCTGGTTAGATTCCCGCTTTCGCCCTGAGTGTACTTTCTCTCTCTGCGTCAGTAAAAATTCATTGAAATTCTTCGCGAGAAAAAAATCTCGTCTTTGTCTGGTCTTACTTGAAGAAGGTTTATAAGCGGGTCTCTGGTCTCTGGCGGGTCTCTGGCATAAAAATACATGTTCCAACCAACCTACCTACACTCTTAAAACGAACGAGCGATTTTAACTCAGTCTGAGTTAATTTTCACTCCTCCAGTATAGAAAATACACTTCCCCCCTAGGAGTGGATCCTTTGTGTGTTAAACCTCCGACAGGATCACTCCAAACGAATGATTCTAACTCAGTCTGAGTTAATATTCACTCGTTACCAGTGTCGAAAATGCACTTATCCTACTGGAGTGGATTTCACTCTTTTGTTTTAAGAGTGTATACAATAGTTTAGGCAGGTTGTCGGATCTTCCCTTTTCCAAAAACAAAACACGCCCAAACCTTAAATTTACAGACAGCAAAAACAAGGTTCCGCCACAACAAACAAGTGGGCCAAGGTCAGAACCCCAGATGTTCTTTACTACTGACCCTACTTTCTCTTAACCGGAGGGTCTTCAATCAACCGTTTATCCGAACAAGCCCTGTGATTTTCCGAGAAGAAGCGCCATTTGCAAAAGGTAATTGCACCTTGCCATCTACCAGATAAGTGTAGGTCTAAATGTGCAAAAAAGGTTCAAATGCACCAGGAAGTTTTCCTTGCACACTTTTTATTTGCATTGAAAACGACGATAAAGAGCGTAGAGGGAAAGTTTCCTTGTGGATAAAGATGAAGATGTTGCCGGGCAAAAACCTTTGATGAAACCAGTTTGCCAAGTGAAGCCATTGATCGCCTTGTAGTAAGCCCGAACAAACGTTCTTGGCGAACTATTTGGCGGTTTTCTAACTGGAGTTTGTATAGACTTATTACATTGACTTTTTGGCTAACAAATAAAGCTAAACGTATTTTTCTTACCTGTGAGGAGAATCAGTACCATCTTGTGCAAATTCGGATCTCGTGCTCACAGCCTACAACTGCGTTAAGTCATTTTTTTTGGTTTTTAATCAACATTTTTAAAAGAATAAAATGATGCGTTTTACATTGAACTAAGATTCAGGGCCCGATCAAGACTTTAGTGCAAGGGAAGCCTGCCTTGATTTGGGGGTCCCCCAAGGCAAATACGCAACTCAACTAATGGGCCAACAAACGCAACTTTTATTTAAAATGTTACAATATTTCTTCAAAAACGGTATTAATATCCACAGAATGTGAAAACAGAACTCCCTTACAATTGTTTTTTTCCCATGAAATTATAGAAAAAAATATCAAAAACTTGTTAAATACGTTTAGGAACATAAGTTTTTGAAAATGTGGGGATATTTGTAACAGAATGAGTGTTAAAAAAAAAAGGTGATTTGGGGGGGCCCCTTTAAATTTTAAGGAGGAAGCCCAGGCTTCCCCGGCCTATTCGGTGATCGGACCCTGCTAAGATTGATAGAGCAGTTTGCTTTTGTTGTTTGGCTGGGTTTTTTGGCGACTTTCTGGTGTCTTCACTTTACTTCGCGCCAAGCACCTCCTTCTTCCTCTAAACTCTATGGGTAAACTGCAATAAAAACAATGATTTGGACCATTTCTGATCTGAAGCAATCTGTCTTTTAGCATACTTTCTTGAAGGTAAAAGTTATTTAGTTCTTACGACAATGGCTCAAGTCATCAGTCTAGATACTGAATTTTACCTGCCAGCGGTAGTATATAACTTGAGGGTATTTTTGGTGGCTGAAATATTAGTTTGGACGCGGTGTTTCAAAAACTATTTGCTCTAATAGTTAATGGAAAGACATCTAAAATACCTTTTGCATTGTTGTAGCAAAAAAGTAGGCTGAAGCTATTTGCTTATCCCTTTATTTATGGCGATTTAAGTTTTCAGAGCCTTTTTTTTTTTGGTATCGTAATAGCGTTGTTTCGATTATGCTCTGTTATTTCCATTTGTTATTGAATGTAATTATGTTATTTGAGGGCTGTAGCTTCTAATTATTTTAGGTCAGTAGCCGATGTTTTTTTATTAATGCATGCATGACGAATGTATAAATGCCTCTCTCCGATTGGAGTGAAGCACCACCAAGCGTTTATCATTTTCTACCATTAACGTAATTAACGTACATAGTACTCCAATAAATCTTAAAAGCGTGACATGTTTTTTTCCTCTGTAATTTTGTTTATAAAAATTGTCGGTACTTGTGTAATATAGGTACTCTCAACCATTTTCATCAAAAACTATATTATCGCTCGATAGGTAAGAATAATGTGCAATAAATATAAGAATTAATAACATATATGGATTTTTGTATTATTATAACTGAAAATATCTAATAATTAATACAATTTATAGCATAGTGATCCGATATAGGTATAATTATTTTTTAATTTTTTTTTGTTATGGAAAAACTAGCGCCAAACTTAAACATATTCGAATAAGGATTTCGCCAAATTCTTAAACGCTGCTGGCCGACTTAATTCAAAACTAACAAATCCTCCTTGAGTATTCCGAATTATATTCATATCTGCAGCGGTCCACCACACACGTATACGCTACCTCAAGTAACATCCACGCTAGATGGCGCTGATTTTCCAATGCATTACTACCAGTCATCTAAAAAGAGTAGCATCTCAGTTACTTAGAACTAAAGATAGGGTAATACAATTCGTTCGGAAATCGAATATTTTATTTTGGTTGGATTATAGCACGACAGTAATGTAGGCCTTATTTAACAACACCATTTATGTACAGACACCTTTGACCCAAACTTCGAAAGGTGTCAACAGCTCACCAGAAGTCAATGTCGTGCCAAGTGGTAATAACTCTTACTTAAATTCCTGTTAATCCAGAAAGGTCAAAATACGTTCTACACATCAAAAGTGTGCCACATTTCGGGATGGTTTCAATTTGAAAAATGAATAGCGCAACTTTTTGTTCGACTAATCAGGTGACCCCGTCATCATGAAATGAGAGTGGATTGCTTATTTTGTGTGAGGATTGCAACTTTACGCGAAAATTGAATGAAACCGAAGCAGTTGGGTTGAACTGACCCCTAGAGGGTTGTTTGCGAAGTTTCTGTTAATTTCTTGAAATTTATCGAAAGTTGTAAGGCTAGAAAACCTTGGTGAAATCATATTTCTGATAAGCTTTGTTTCACTTCCAAAAATTGTTCCTTTAAGTACCGCAAATTTTTCTCCTGAAATATTTCCTACAATGGGTTCTTGTCTTGAGTTGCAACAGCTTCAGCTGTATTGTTTTAATTCTTAAATAAATCATCGGTATCATGAAATTATAAGATCAATACACATTTAAAGGTAATTTCTGTTCCCTATAAATTAATTTTAATAACTTTAAAACCTAAAAAATTAAGGAAGCTACCATTGTACGTGCGTGATTTTTTAAAGACCTTATTGCGACGGTCGATACTAGGAACAATTTCGTATTTAAAGTCGAATTTTAAGTCCGTATAGCTCTTTTAGGTCGAGCTGCAGAGTGGCGACAGGTAGACTCACAGACGGACAGTGTGACAGGCAGATAGACAGACGGACGAGCAGACAGTCTGACATACGAAAGAATAATCGAAAGCAACTTTTCTAGAATCAGCACAATCCAAAACGTGTAGAAAACACCATATCTCCTCTTCGGATTTTGACCCCATCGTAAAACTTTCATTATCTTATATTTCACATTAAGTAATAGAACGCAAAAGCAAAAGTATTTCTATGATATACCGAACACCAGGTGTGAAAGGGTTAAACGCCATATATTTACATCATAATCTTTGGCCCTACTATTAGCATAAACTAGTTTTTTGTACGTTGCCTGACGCTATCAACATAATTAAGATTGCTTTAAAAAAAATCTAAGACATGCACTAAAACAGCCGGTTTTTTCTACTTAATTATATGTTCTGCCTTGTCTTTGCCTCAACACAGCCATGTCACGTTTGTCAATTACTCTCTGCGTGTTGAGGAGAAATGAATCTTTTAAATGTTAAAAGAAACCAAGCCCGCAGAGAGATTTCCCTACTCAGGTATCCTTAATGCAAAATTCTAATGGGAAAGGAAGTGCTGGGAAATATTCCTCTAGATTTATACCTAGTTTTGCAATTAGCGATTTATAGATCGACGATACAGATTATTTAAAGCGATATTTTTTGTAACGTATCGTTGATGGCACCAGTTTGTCATTAGGTTGCCTAATGGTTTTTTGTAAATGTTTTTTTTTCTCATAATATTTTTCGTATAGACAATTTGTTCAACTGAGTTTCGAATATTATTAAATGGCTCTTCAATGCTGAATTATAAAAACACTTATATATAAATGTTTCTATTTTGGTTATACCTTCATGAAAATTTATTGCATGTTTGAATGATTTAGATCAAACTCAATAAGTAGGCGGTTTATTTTTTATCCCGCATATAACTAGTTTGTTACAATTGAGTTATGTTTGTTTAAGGTAACCATTAAAGAGTTATATTTAGAAAGTGGCAGGAGTACTCAGTCGTCGAGGCTCTTCCTTTGTATGCAAATGGTAACAGGTTCGAGTTCGGGAACTGCAAAAATATCTGCTAATCTATAAACGGTTTTTGCAGACAAAAAGTCCGATGAATGATACTTCATACAGAGAGAATGGACGTTAAATATACAACAAACTCCCGACGCCATGTAAGATATCGCCGTTAAAGTTGCATGGGGGCCTACTTGGGAGTCGGTTCATCACTTGACTGTAGTTTTAACTTATGACGCGCCCGTCCGTGGCCGAGTGGTTAAGGCATCCGCCTCATTATTCAGCCCTCTCCAGAAGTGCGGGGGTTCGAATCCCACCTACTGCGAGTCATGCTATAAATCGGATATCTGTACTGGGAAAGAGTAGAAAATCCAACGCGTGACGGATGGGCCCGAGTACACTGGGACAGACGTGCTCGTTAAATCTGTGGGGTCCAGAGTACCGACTCCGTCAGCGTACGATGTCGCTCGAAGTTCCGTTGGGTGCCCGCTCAGGTGTCGACCTCATCACTTGACCAGGGTTCTAAATTACGAGGCGTTATTGGCTGCGTTAAAACTCCTAATGGAGGCTCGAAATAGGCAGCCGGAAGCGATTACACTACACTGCTCTACACTACACTACATTTATGACGCCCTTCACCAATAGCTCTCATGCGACTTTAGCTCAAATCAACTCTCAAATGAGTATTTGTTGGTTTGAAACACAAATTTGAATAACAACCACACAACCCATGTTTTTTCTGATATTTTTAAAGTTATCGAAATACTAATTGAATCGGTGAGTGCAGAAACCACTTCAGTCCAAAAAATCCGAAAACTCGTTTTCAATGAAAGTAAGCGTAGAAAGGCAAGATGTGTGTTGGGTGCAAAAACTACGTTAGTCTGTCAAGTAGTTCCGTAAATACAGGACGTTTGTTTCGAGTGTTGAGTGCAGAAATAATGGATTAGTTATAACGTTTTTTCGTCCTTCTGAAAAATTTGAAATTTGTGACTGACGTTGTTTCTGCACTCACCGTTTCAATTTACGTTTTACCCTCTTCATCAATGTCAAGCCTTGCACAAACCTTGGCATGAATTTCTCATTCTCTAGATCGCATGCCATAGCGTGTTACACGAAATCCCGATTTCACATGAATAGCTAAATGCAAAAAAGGGTCATAATCATTGACGAATTTCCCTCTTCATTCCTTTCTTTCAACGATTTAGCATTAGATGAAGTCTATTAGGAAACCTTCCTATTGACTTGACACCTTTCTATATTTCGTGATACACACATAACCCTTGGGAAAAGACACCACTTGGGTTACGTGAATGTTTATAAGGCCGCTTTTCGTGTGTTGTTTTGTAAAATGTTTTACAAACACGCGAAGATGGGTTATGTTACCGACATTTTTCGTGTATAATTCTCATAGGAAATTTTCTTTCCTATAAATGTGTGCATTATCATATTGCCATATCGTTTTTGAGTTCAAGATACAAAAGTTTCACAGTTAGCAATGACAGGCGAAAATTTTGTTGTTGTGGCAAATCTCATCAGTAAAAAAAAAACACCCCATTACTGGGTAAGTTGTGTAGATGGCACTGGACCCCCACTTTTAAACGGTTCATATTTAATATCAAACCCGCCCTCTTTATTAAGTCCCACACTACGTTTATAACGTAAAAATGGAAGGTATTATAATCGCTCAGTCCGTCTGTCTGGCCGTCACCCACTTTCATAGCTTAAACTACAAATGCTACAGAGAAATGTGATGCGTCCAAAATTCCTTTTCCAAATCTCCACATATATGGACCTTTTGTAAAATTCACTTCTCAACTTAGGCTTACAATTTTTCTTAAAACTTGAAGCTTGAACATTCTAGTTTATAATAAGTTAAGAAGTGAATTACAAAAGGTCCATATATGTGGAGATTTGGAAAAGAAATTTTTGACGCATCACATTTCTCGATTATAAGCCAGAATGTTCAAACCTCAAGAATACCGATACTGAAGCAATTGATTTATTGTCTTAAAAAATAACAAGCAAGTTAAGCCGATTGCGTAGCTTTTTTTTAACTGATAATTTATAGCACATTTTTGATTTAAACAAACATTAAAATGACTACGTAAAAAACTAATGGATATTTTTGATTATTCATCGCACACAAAAAATGTTTTTCAGAACCTCATATTAAACTAAATTGACGTGACTCATCAAATGTTAAATTCTATTTTCTCAAAATTACTTGAAAAACATATTTCTAAATATACAATTTTTGGAAAAATATTCAGATATTACTTTCTTTCGATCTGGCGTCCCCATTTGGGTCATTTTTTAAAACCTCGAACAAACAATTAACAAGTTTATTAGTTCCGAAATTGAACTGGTCCGAAAGAAGATCCAAATATCAGTTTTCAGCCTTTGATTACTGGTATCTGTAATTTATTTCTACAAAAAATGAAGTTGAATGATGGTCAATATGATATTAGAGTTCTTAAAAAAATTATTAAAATTTTTTCCCACAAACTTTTCAAAAAAGTTCTTTTAGTAGTTCACTTTTAAAGACATTTTGCAAATTTTAATTACAAATAATTGATACGGCCGTTTTTTTTACTTTTAAAGCACAAAAAAAAATGTTTATTTTTAGAGCTTAAAGCGCGTCTCTCAGTAACTATTAAACATAATATTTTAAAAAATGACTATGCAAAACATACTTTTTAGCATATATTTGTATGAAAAGTATGTTTAGATAATAAGAATTTACGTGTAGGATTTTGATCAAGTCTTAAATGTTTTTCAGGATTTAAGAAAATTCATTTCTAACTGGACCCTCACATAGAAGAAATCCGTTGCTCAATAAATCTTGGATAATTTGAAGCAACTGTTTAAAATACGACAAAGCACGTCTGTAACAAGATTTCACATTGTTATACAACCCTAAAGAGCCCCCACTTCTAAAAACAGGTAAAAAGTTACCTGTGACTACCCAACATAATTCTTGTAACTTTTAAAAAAACTTGGTAATGGATGTTCTTGTAACAGATGTAAGAGTAATAGACTATTTTTGAAGAACAGCTGTTTGGATTATCAGTAAAGATTAGCTTCATTAGCTATTTATTTTAGCTTAAATATTACTGACAAGTTAAAATAATTAAACTTGTCGGTAATATTGTTCCTGCTTTTTAATTTTATTTTAAGAATTAAAAAAAACATTGCTAGTTGTCAAATTTAAATGATACAAATAGAAAAGGGGAAAAAAGTCAAAAGGGTTTGTAAAATGTACAGCTGTGGAAATAAAAAAGTACCCACTTGAGGTTGTTTCATCCGTTAGTCATCCTATAGAATCGGACCTTTTTGACATTTTGAACAATTAACATTCTGAGTTAATTGCATGAAACAAAATTTGCATAAGGGGCCATCTTCATATTAAAAATGTTACTAACTTTAAAATTTCCAATAGTAACACCCCTTTTTGAGTCCATATTTCAAATCTATGACCCATGTTAATAAGAAATGCCAAATTTTGTTAGTTTTTAAGCATTATTAGGGGAGTTAGAGACGTGCAAAGTTTAGGTCCCATAATGTTAAATGATTTGCACATAAAAAACTATCCCAATCTATAAATAATTAAGATAATGAAACGAATTTTTTACTGAAATGAAATTATAATAACCCAAACAAAATGCATTCAATATTGGGGTATTTAAAACAATTTTTATATTTTTAAATAATTATTATATTAATTTTTAAAAAAAATATGAATAGAAACCCCTTATTATTTTTAAAGAAATAAATTTAAGACAGGAAGTTTAAGCGAAATCCCAAATTTTTAAAAATTTTATTCATAATTTGCTGAGTAAATCACAAAATACTTTTTAATTACCCTTTAGGGGACTGTGTATAAGATTACGTGTGATTGATAAATAAAGACGACCTTGCATGCATACTTGCTTGTCATTTTAGAGATGGTCCCCAAAAGGTCCACAAGTGATTCGATTAAATAGCTCGTCAAATATTCATCCAAATGTAACAAAAACTTAGATTTAAGGGTTTTCAAGAGTGCTTAACATTTCTAAGTTATTAAAATTGGGCGTTGCCATTGGAAATTTCAAAGTTCGTAATATTTTTAATATGAAGACTGCCGAATTAAGCAAATTTTGTATCGTGCAATTAAATCAGAATGTTAATTGTACACAATCTCAAAAAGGTCCGATTCTGGAGGGTGACTAACGGATGAAATAACCTCAAGTGGGTACTTTTTTATTTCCACAGCTGTACAGGTCTCCATACACTAATACTTAAAAATGGCAGGTAGTGCTACGCTAATCCAAAATAATCATCTATGAATGGTAGGGAAAGATTTATTTTTTGTTTTGGGAATAATTTTTATTGTTATTAACCACCAAGTTTGTGTTGTTTAGCTGCTTTATATTTTCCTTGGATATCAAAAATATAAATAATAAACCTTGGTCAAAAATATAAAAAATTAACCAAGGTTTATAATATAAATTATAAACCTTGTATGTAAAAGTATATCTGTATTGCTAGTACGACGCTATTTCACCCAATAAAAATAAGAACAGTACCACGAGAACAAAACGTAATTTCTTTATTTCAATCGCGCCTCACTTCTAACTAAGAGGGCGTTATCTCGAATTGATGGGTGTTAAGTTTGCGAAGGTGGTCTTCTTCTGCATTTGGACATATATAAGGTGCCTCTCTATGACGTCATTCACGGGCCGGATTCTGTCACCGTATTGAGGTTAATCTATATAAGGCTGATTTGTGTCTGATTTGGTTTTTGGGTTTTTTAGGGGCCTTTTAGCTGATGTCCGGGTGAAAGGGACGTTGAACTTGTATAGGATTGATTTTGCTTATTAGTGTTCCTAAAGTTCCACTAATAAGCAAAATCAATCCTATACAAGTTCAACGTCTAGTAGAGTAGGGTAGACTGACCAGTGAGTGAACAGGCCCCAGTGAATGAACATTTGGTAAATATAATAAAAAATAAGGATTGAAAATCATTCCACTATGTGGATTGGCAACACTGACTTCCTCCCATGTAGTAGGGAGCTATCTGACAATGGTTGGTTGTCCTGGTCATTATATCCTGGTGTTCATTCACTGGCGAACATGACGTCTTAAACGTTCATTCACTGGTTAGTCTACCCTAGACAAAGAGTTCTATAGTAGGGTAAGGACTGAACCTACCAACCGCACCATGGACCAACACGGACACAATATAGGGTATCGTGTGGAGATGGCCGAGTGGTTTGGATTGCAGGCCATAACTCAAGCAGTTTGCTCTCTGTAACGTGTGCGGGCTCGATTTCTGCCTTTGCCCTGGGTGTACTTCCTTTCTCAGTATACAAATTATAAATAAACCGGCACTTTTGACACTCTATTCGGGCTTTCAGTACGAGTCGTTCCTCTACCCTACTATAGAAAGAACTCTTTGCGTGTATGGCATCAAGTAGTTTAAGAAAGTTATAGTATTGTAAAACCCGAATTATCCGAACCCCATCAGAACTCTGGATTAAATATACCCTTTTTCCTCATTCACTCTTATTCGAACTATCAACTACACTATCTTACAGCCCAACAATGTATTGAATAATGGATTTTATTAACCCGTTTTCTTGATTAACTCTTATTATATGGATTCTTGAATATCCGAATGTGTTTTGGTCCCAATTACGACGGATAATTGGAGTTCTACTCCATTTCTTATAGTACTGATAAACAGACACAGACTAAAACAAAGTGTAAAGTATATAAAAAATATAGAAATCTAATATTATTATACCCCTCTAACGAAAATAATTTTAAAATCGACTGTTACAACTGAAGTAGGAGCAGACTGAAGGATGAAAAAAAAGCAGAAAATGCAGATGATCTCAAAAGAATTAGGATAATTTCTCAATAATAACCTTTTGACCTTCGTAAAAAAATAATGCGTCATAATCTTAGTTTCGAAACGAAAAACCAAGATAGTTTATTATTCATCCTTTCTTCGTATTTCCAACACTTGATTTCCCTTTAGTTCCAGGAACAAACAATGGATAGCGTGAATCATTCTCTAAACTACTATATTTATAATACATTCTGAAATCATTAAAAGGATTTTTTGAAATAGTAGGCGTTTCTCGGACATTAAGATGAATGCTTAATCTCATGGTATTAGTTTTGAAATCCTGACTTACGCGAAAATATTGTAGTGGGATCGAAGATATTACTTTTATATACCCAGAAGCTAACTCCTGGTCCTGGCAAAGAACACCATGTAAAAGTGGGGTAGATAAAGGTCCCTTTCTCCCAAGAGGGAGGGGAAAGCTTTTTCGCTTCACGCCGAAGGCCACATGACTCTTCCTGTTCTTTCTATCCTCCTAGAGGCGAAGATACTTCGGCTTATATCCTACCGTATTTGTCATAATCTAGATCAGGTGTTCCCAATCTTTTGGCACCTGCGTACTACTTGATTTTTTGAGAAATTTTGGTGTACCACCAGACCTAAATATTTTAATAAACGTATAATATTTACTCTTCTGAAAGTGTTCAAAGTTTTTTCTTAGTAAAATTCCTGAGAAAACTTGGTATTTAATGGTTATATATTTCTTTATTTACAACATGGTTTTAATAAATGAGAAATTAAAAGATTTGAATGGTATTAATTTAAAGTTTTGCTTATTACCTGCAATTCTAAAAACATACAAATATTTTTTTTTTACAAGCTCAGCAAAATCCGATCCAGAAGTTAATTAAAGATTTTGTTTTTAAAATAATGTTCATGTTTAAAATAATACAGAAGATGCGTACAGAAGATTTATAGCATCATGTTGCTCACGCGTACCACCTGAAATATTCCCGCGTACCACCGCACCGGTTGGGAACCCCTAATCTAGATGACTGGTAGAAACTTAGTAGTAAATCAGCGTCATCTAGCTGTGGAAGTTATTTGAGGTTATGTATGCGTTTGTTCTTGGCGGACCGCTACTTCTTACTATATGAACATTTGTTTTTTTTCACCTGGTAAGAAAATAGTAATAACCCTAACCAAATAACAAAACCAATTTTGAAGAAAAATATCAATAGATTTCTTAGCGCTTTCAGTCCCAGTGACAATTTGGCAATATCATTTTAGAATCTGTTTCTGATCGTCTATAGACATTTATGATATCAAAAAGCACATCATTCGATTCGTCAAACTTTTTTTTCCATTAGAAGACATTTTTTATTAATCCTATTAGATGTAAGCCCTATTAGTTTTTAAAAATTATGATCAGAAACAAGATGATGCCAAATGGCATCACTGGGACTGAAAGGGTTAATTTTTGGTAAAGTTTAAAATTATTGTCGCCATCAGGTAATAATTAAATGCCATTTTATAGCTTAAAAAATTAATAATTAAATATCCAAAAGGTACTTTATCTTTCGAATTCGTTGTATTTTGCCATTAAGATTTTCATAAGTGGTATAAAAATACTTGAATTGTAAAATTGTAAATGAATAGTAATAGATTTTCAACTTTAATGCATTAGGTCTATTAAACCTAAAAATTTTCTTAAGTAACTATTTATAATACATTCATAAACCACTAAGAACTATTTAAAATAATAGACTTTAATCTAGAAACGTAGTTTTACTCTATCAGGTACAAAAGATACATCTTTACTTAATCTTTCGGACTTTAAATAAGAAATGAAATACACTTCATTTTTTCATACATTATTGAAATGTTAAATAGAAAAGATGTCACTTGAAATATTGTTTTTTATTTGGCAAGATCTAGTCGACGTAAATGAACGAACCTAAGCAACATAATATTTTTTAGTTAATAATTGCTTAAAAGGTGTTTTAGCTATTTTTAAAATGGAAATTGAAGTAAGATTGTAAATTTGTAAACAGAGCAATATATCTGAGAATTATTGATTTGTAAAAATACTTCCTCCAAACACCTAATTGGACAGTGATAATAATTTTCGAAAATAAATTATGGCGACATTCAGATGAAATTTGAAGTTTAAGATTCTTCCTATAACCTGCTTTCGTAACCTTGATAGACATTTAAACTCGTGAATAACATGAAAAAAAATATAAATGTGAACTTTTCATGCTCAATTAGCATAATTTGACCAGAGTGTTTACATCACGAAAACAGTTACTTGTTTGAGTCAACGGCATAAAATATTAATTATAGTGGATCTTTAAATATAACTTAAAAGGCCGATGATTTGGGGGCCAAGTTGGTAATTTGTTAGGAAAGTTCAAGTTGGAATTTGGTAAGGAAAGTTGCTACTTTTGGCGATTTACGGTTGACGTTTGAATAAATGCAAAAAGAAACAGAAAATAGTTTGAATTATTTTTTTTGTGTTGAATTTGCCATACGCGTAAAAAAAACCTGTTGCGTACATTTCGGTATATCTTTTGGAATATTGATGTTTGGAATATTGATGTTTGTAATATTGATATTTGGAATATTGATGTTTTATATTAATGATGTTTGTAATATTGATGTTTTGGAATATTTATGTTTTGGAACATTGATGTTTTGGAACATTGATGTTTTGGAACATTGATGTTTTGGAACATTGATGTTTTGGAAGAGTGATGTTTGGAATATTGATATTTGGAATATTGATGTTTTGGAACATTGATGTTTTGGAACATTGATGTTTTGGAACATTGATGTTTTGGAACATTGATGTTTTGGAACATTGATGTTTTGGAACATTGATGTTTAGGAACATTGATGTTTTGGAACATTGATGTTTTGGAACATTGATGTTTTGGAACATTGATGTTTTGGAACATTGATGTTTTGGAACATTGATGTTTTGGAACATTGATGTTTTGGAACATTGATGTTTTGGAACATTGATGTTTTGGAACATTGATGTTTTGGAAGAGAGTGATGTTTGGAATATTGATATCTGGAATGTATAGTTGTTTTGGTTCTTTCGAAATCATTCGAATTTTCTCTGGTCTTGACCTACGTGATTTTCATGCCAAGTCAAGTGACTGATGTTGGTCAATTTTTAGGTTTGTCAATGCATTTGACACGTCCCTAAAGTGAAGTCAGAAATCACTTTTGGAGGAAATTGTTTTTAACTGCAAACGAAGTAAATGAAATTGTTCATAACCGTAAAGCAAGCGAAATGGGTTTAAACCATCAAAAACATGGGGAAATTTTAATAAAGAGACACATAGTTTATGCTAAGTGGGTTATTAAATAAAATAACTCATGTTTTTACGTCAAGAGTTCACCGTATTTTGGCTGTATTTGTAAACTGTCAAACTCAAATTGCAGTAATTTATAAACATTAACTGCAAAATTGTCTGTAAAACACAATATTTAACCTTCAAACGTTAATGTTCTGCTTTTAATACGTCGCGATTCAGCTTATTGCTGTGTAAATGTCAGAAACGTATTCAGTGTAGACATCAGTTTTGCATTTCATTCTCTTTTGGCAATAAGACAATGGAGCTCTCGAATGTCTGAACAGCTGAGTCAACTAGCGATATTAGTTTGACGAAAGTGTATCACTGAACTGAACTTAAAATCTGGAAGGAGCTTCCCATGAAAAGTTGATGAAGCCTATTTTGCACTCTCAAAAATAAATGCTCAAAAACGACGAAATTTTCCTTAATTTTGACGATTCCGTTACTGGCAAATGCTCCGAGTTTTCGTTTCCTCAAAGTGAGGAAATTTGAATCGTCATTTTTATGAGGATTTGAATGTCGTCTAATCTAAAGAAATATTTTGTCATTTTTGAGCATGTGAGTACAACAATGAGATTCAGTTTCCTCAAAATCAAGATACAGAATCGTCAAATCATGTGAGGATTCGCGTTTACTCAAAAGTCACGTGATAGTTTGACGAAACAATCCTCAAAATTAACGAAATGAGGCTTGAGGATTCATGAATCGTCAAAAATGAGTGTTATTTCTGAGAGTGTGGGGTCACTTGGCTACAGATTTAGGGAGAATATGTACCGCATTTTTCACGAATTCGCCGATCACAATTGCCACTTGACTTGACAGTTTGCATTGGATGTCAAAATCACTCGCCAAGAACAGTACTCCAAGGAATTTAAGTTTTAAAGATTGCTGCCGCAATTCTATTTTTTTTAAAAAGTACATGTTTCCGAAACTCCATTATATAAAGAACCTCTCAACGCAATAAAATATCAATTTTCTGTTTAAAAAATTATTGAAAAAGTTAGTTTAAATTACCTACTTTAACAGGTAAAGTATAGGATTGGCGGCAAAAGTTGGGTTGCTCTTACAGGGTTGCCGGGCTTCGCCGTCCCTACATAGCATGCACTCTAAAAAAAACTTTCATTTTTGACGATTCATAAATCCTCAAGCGTCATTTCGTTAATTTTGAGGATTGTTTCGTCAAACTATCACGTGACTTTTGAGTAAACGCGAATCTCGCTGTTGTACTCACATGCTCAAAAATGACGAAATATTTCTTTAGATTAGACGACATTCAAATCCTCATAAAAATGACGATTCAAATTTCCTCACTTTGAGGAAACGAAAACTCGGGAGCATTTGCCAGTAATGGAATCGTCAAAATTAAGGAAAATTTCGTCGTTTTTGAGTTTAAAAGTGTGACATTTTAAAATATTAGATTCTAATTTTTTTCGGGTACCGAAATTTCAGTTACATCTTTGTCAAAAACTGGCATTTTTCTCCCAAAAAGCAATCCTAAGGTCATTTCCTCCAATTTGGTGTGTATTTTGCACAAAAGAATTTCCACAAACGAGTACAGTGCGCACGAGTTTGGTCTTTTTCAGCTTGTTTCAAATGTCTTCTAAGATAAATATTTATTCCCTGGAATGAGATTTGTTAGAGTACCTAAATATAGACTTGCACTGAAAGGTACAGATGAGTCGCTACAAGAGGGAGGGAATTGTAAGTGTAAATACGTGGGGGTAATACGTAAGTGTAAATACGTTTTTGGGCCCAATGAGAGTAGTTACCACATTAACCAAATGAGCCCATACGAGCGCCGCATTATACTTTGTCAAGCCAGAATGGGAGCTTTGAAAAGACTTTCTTTCCCAATCTCTTCGCATGGTTTTTCGAAACGGCGTGAGCCTGATTTACCTCACCCTACTTGGGTTTGAACTATACGGATTTTTAACCCTACAACAAAACCTCAAACGAGCCAGGTTTAGAAAAGCGATGCTCTTCCCCCCGTTTCCTAGAAAACCAAGCGAAGGGATGGGGGAAGAGAGTCGTTTCGAAGCTCGCATTCTGACTACACAAGGTATGGTGTGCTACCGGGTTACACAAATCACATGTCTGTTGCAGATATATTTCTGCTATAAATGATAACTAATAATTTTAAAATTTTGTAAAATTTGTAAATAAAAAAATATTGTTGGAAAACCTGCAAGTCAGGTGACGGATTTATACATGGTTGTACATATGTATCAGTCAGAGGGTTAACATCGATTAACCTCAGGAATGGAAAATCTGCGCCAGGAAGAGTCAATATCAGTATTATCCTCTTAAGGGGTCATAGGACTCTTAAAAATGTGCAAAGAAGGAACTACAAAGTTTAGTTTGATCTTTCATGTAATTTTTTAACTACTCTATATAAAAGTATAATTTTTTTATATGTAATTCTACAAGATTTATTTAATATAAAACAAATTTTAAAATTTATGAAACTTAAGCCAAAGCTAAAATAAATGATATTAAACATAATGCTATTTGAACACATTGTGATTAGGCTTGCGCGGCAAATTTTGAGGTCAAAATTGAAGACATGACCAAGAAAATGACTTTTTATTGTACAAATATGTACAAACAAAGACTTATACCTAAATTCTCAGCTCATTTTTTATTAGAAATTATTTTAAGAACTTTTTTCTAAAAAAATTAATAAAAATTTCAAAATTTTGATTTAAAAAATTTTTTAAAAATAATTTCTAATTAAAATGGAGCTGAGAATTTAGGTATAAGTCTTTGTTTGTACATATTTGTACAATAAAAAGTCATTTTCTTGGTCATGTCTTCAATTTTGACCTCCCAATTTGCCGCGCAAGCCTAATCACAATGTGTTCAAATAGCATTATGTTTAATATCATTTATTTTAGCTTTGGCTAAAGTTTCATAAATTTTAAAATTTGTTTTATATTAAATAAATCTTGTAGAATTACATATAAAAAAATTATACTTTTATATAGAGTAGTTAAAAAATTACATGAAAGATCAAACTAAACTTTGTAGTTCCTTCTTTGCACATTTTTAAGAGTCCTATGACCCCTTAAGGCCAGAGCAAAATCTGTCATGTAAATTCTTAATCGAAGCATACTTTTCATACAAATATATGCTAAAAAGTTGAAAACTGATATTTGAATCTTTTTCCTTCGGACCTGGTCAATTTTGAAACTAGTTAACGAATTGTGTGTGGGGAGGTAATGCCAAGACATAATTCGCCAACTTTTTCAAGTATGTAATTGATCTGAGTTGTCGCCTTTCACTACCTCCCACGTAAAATGGTATTCCGTAGAGAAAATTATTTACATTAGGTGTTGTACTGACACGGATTCTAAATGTTTTTCGGTAAAACAAGCCGGGTTCAACAAAACATTTCCTTCATGTAAACTCGTAATTATTGACAACAAAATCCCAAGTTCACGCATGGGAAATCTATGTTGACAGTCCGTCTTCCACATAATCCCTGAAGGCTGTGGATATCTTGATATCGCGCGCACGACACCTCCAATTTCCGTGGAAGATAACGGATATGTTGGCACAGCGTATCCGTGATTTCGCACGCGTGCTCGCAAAGCACCTGTCCGGAGTTTTCAAGATCGTGATATTGCTCCGGAAGATGAACAATATGTAGCTGCGTTTGATAAAATATTTCGAGTAATAATTTGAATGGAATGATTGGTGTTTGAACTGAAAAACCTTGAAGGAACCTTTTAAAAAAACTCCGATCCTCGTTTTTGTTGATGCCGGTTAAAAAGAGTAAAAAACATGTGTTACAAGCATATACATCATATAAAGTACTAGATTGGCAGATCACTTGATCTCCAATGCTAACGAGTTCAGCAAAAATACGAAATTACATTTTAATTTGGTTATTTGAAATAACCTTCTAGTAGTGATCATTTTATCGTACAACTAGACTTTGTTAAAATTCCTAACTTTGGGGAGTTTATTATTGAGTTTCATCTCAATTTCATTCATAAACTAACATTCCATCAGTGCATTCTTCTCGCCTGTCGTCACATTTCCCGTGTTCCATCAAGCTAGCAAGGTCATCATTTCATTTCAAACCGCTCTTATGAATCAGAATTATTACTAAAAGCAGGCCTTCTATTCACTAAAAAGACAAAACAATGCAGAAAACCTCATTCGTAAATGAATGAGAGTTATCAGCCTACGGGGAACAGTGAATCATCTGGTACGATATACTTTATGGCAATTCCATATGTGACGGAATGACATTTCGAATTGCAGAATTGAAGTGGGCTGGGGGGCCCAGTCGGTTAAGCACTCGCTTAGCACGCGGAAGGTCCCAGGTTCGGGTCCGGGCATCGCCGAAATAGCTGCCGACCTATAAACGGCCCGTGCAGCCAAAAATGTCCGACGAATAATACCCCGTGTAAGGGAGTGCACGTTAAATATCCTTCAAAGTCCTAACGCTGCGTATGATGTCGCCCTTAACGGTTGCGTTGGGTGCCTATTCAGGTGTTGGCTCGTCATCTGACTGTGGTTCTAAAATACGACGCCCGTCGCCAATAGCCCTCGTGTTGCTCTAGTGCGACGATAATTCAAACCTAACTAACTAACAGAATTGAAGTAAAACAATTACCACGAAGCTATTTAAAAAGGAAAATTGTTTTTTTTCAGTTTATATATTTCTGCTAATGATTAAACGATAATAAAGTTGAAATTTTTTAGAAAAAGTATTTTATTATTTCATTTTTGACTAACTTCTTTTTGTGTGACGGAATGACATTTTTGCAAGCATGTCTGCATCCTAGTGCTTAAAAATGGAAATTTTTGCGTTCAAACTTGTGTTTTAATCCAAACTGATTTATAAATTACAGTTGAAATTTTTTATTTTTTTGCAAACCTCAGTAATTTGCTTGATCCTCTTTACGTCATTTTTATACAATTAATAAATCGGCTGCTTCGGATAGATGTTGCAATTATTATTTTTTAAAATTGCGTGAAAAATCTGACTTTTACACTATAATTTTAATATCAGACGCGTGCGTAAAGTTATACAGTTTAGAAACAGTGATAAAAAATGACTTTTTTTTCACCCAAAAGCAGTGAAAAAAAAAAGTACTTTTTCATTCGTTTTATGAGATGCCAACATTCCAAGTAAAACTTACGTTAAAAAAATGTCAAATTTCATTGGTTCAAAAATAATTCACATGCTAATTTTTTTTACCTGTAGAAGATCGGCATCGATAAATCTCTGGAACTAAAAAAGGCTAACTTATTTTTTAGTTTTAATTAAAACATTTGAACATGGATTGGATACTGATAATAGTTTTGAGCTTCTATAAAAGATAGAGATAGCAGCTAATGATGTTACTTCAAATATGCTCCCGGGAAAAATACAAAAAAAAAAAAAAAAAAAAAAAAACGGAAATGCGTATGAAAAGTTCTCTCCTGGAAGCTCAAAATTCGTATCAGTATCCATGTTCAAATATTTGGCTTTAAACTAAAAAAATGAGTTGCCTTTTGTAGTTCCAGAGGTTTATCGATACCGATCTTCTTTACGTGAAAAAAATAGCACGTAAACGTGAATCATTTTTGAACCATTGAGATTTGATTTTTTTCACGCAATTATAAAAAATAGTGTATGAAACACGAGCGAAAAGTAAACTTTTTAAAACGCGAGTCATTATTTCACTCGCTCGTACCTCGCTCGTGAAATAAAATCCACTAGTTTTAAAAAGCGTTACTTTTCACACAAGTTGCATAAATAACTATTATATAACAAGTGTTTATGCCACTTTCACTAAGTTTATTGAGAAATGGTATATCAAAAGGAGTATCATCATCGGTTCAGATTCCTGAAGACGGAACAATTCCCAAAAGAAAAATTTATTTCTTATTTTTATGTTTGGCTTTTCCTACGTTCTATACAAATTTTCTTTTCATATTTTCTCTGGCGAAAGTTACTAAGGGAAGTAAGTAATTTACCTCACAAATTAGGTTTTTCGACGTTGGCAGCAGGTGGGAAATCGTTTGTTTTGTGTAGAGTTTTATGAGAACAGAAGAAAAAAATTCTTTTCTGGAGAACAAAAAGTCTGGTTTCGTAGAAAATGAGAATGCATTTTCTTTGTTGTATATATAGAAATCCTAATTGCT
This sequence comes from Hylyphantes graminicola, assembly GCA_023701765.1. Taxonomy (NCBI): domain Eukaryota; kingdom Metazoa; phylum Arthropoda; class Arachnida; order Araneae; family Linyphiidae; genus Hylyphantes; species Hylyphantes graminicola. The sequence continues at coordinate 11,139,461 of CM043120.1, forward strand.
TTTGTGTTAGGTTCGTTTCACAAGTAGAAGTTCCGGTAATTTTATCGCACTTAGGGTGCAGCTAGACCAAAGGTTTAGTGTTGAGTCAGTTGGACCTTTCACATGTGGCAGAAGTCAAAACCGTACATATGGTTTTACCTGTAGTTTTCATACAAGTAGTGGCAATTTTAAGTGAATTTGATAACGTGCAGATTTACATTAATACTGTAGAGTGGTTGGTTGGTAGACATATTTTCAGGCTTGCGCGCTTGGTCAGAGACCCGCTTATGAACCTTCGTCAAGTAAGACCGAAACACACACATACGCGAGAGATGCTGCCATCTATCGCGCGCCACCTCCACAATTTAGACATGTCCCTGAAGGAGAGGGAAATAGTCTCCATTAACCTGTACCCGTGGGAAACTGCGCAATGACCGCCCACAGGACTTTCGGACCCAACAGATTTAACGAGCACGTACTTCGCATATACTCGACCAACACAAACATCCATGCCTTACCATTATTCGAGCTCGAAGCTCGAAAGGCGGGCATCCTAACCATTACTCCGCCGGTTCGGCCTGTAGAGTGGCTGGTGAGGCATTACGTAATCGCCTCATAGGCCCAGTCGGGCTCGAGCCCCGGCCAAGTCGGCAGGATAGGAAATCGCCGGTGCTTATATCATATGATTATGTGGCATGTAAAAGATCCTTTGGAGTACAATTTGCTTGGGTTCTTTCGGCAAAATCAAATATCGGCATACTTTAACCAGAGAATTCATATTCATTGTAATCTGAGTCTCTGGGCCAAGAAGGCTCTAAATTACATTTTTGTAAAGCTTAATTTATCTTTATTTATATTACACTAGTATGTTGTACTTCTAAATAGGAATATGAAAATAGGTAACGTACACAAGGTAATAATACCTGCTATTTTATAAGCCATGCCTGGCAGCTAAAATTGAATTGCATAAAGGGTTGTATTTATATTAAAATATTAAGTCTTGATATAGCATCTTCTTAGAGCACGTCTAGACCGACAGATGGACAACTGTATAAAAGATAGATACCTAATTTCATAATATTTTAACAAACATTAGAATATTTATAATGAGAGCCCACATTCATTGTAATCTGGGCGTCAAAATTGGTAGCGAGAGTCGCTTACATGGTGCCACAAAAAAAATAGCTCTCAGTTTTGGGGAATATGCCTAGTCTGCAAAGGCTTGACAGCCAATATTGCAGCCCTATTAGAGAAAAAAAATATTTATAACCGGAGGAGGAATGGAATTTGGATGGGGAACGAATGGATAGACAGAAATCTACGTAATGTCAATTCTAATTTTTTTTTGGGAAACTTTTTTTTTTAAAATTCAAGAGTTTTAATTAAACTTGGTGTATAATAGTTGCTTCGTCTTAAAGTTTTACATTGCGCAGTTATTGCATCAATAAACTCTTGAAATTATAATGTTGGATACTCTTGCATTATGATAGAGAAATGAATAGTCATCGCGCAGCTAATTATTTTTCCTTTTTTTGAAAATTGAGTAATCTCGTGCCTTAAAGCATCGAACTACTGCTACACACTTAAAACAAAGGAGTGAAATCCACTCCTATTGGAGACACTGGAAAGGAGTGAAAATTAACTCAGACGGAGTTAAAATCACTCGTTTGGAGTGATCCCGTCGTGGATTTAAATAAAAAAATTACTGAAATCCACTTCTATAGGGGAAGTGAATTTTCGACACTGGAATGTGTGAAAAATAACTCAGACTGTGTTAAAATTGCTCGTTTATTTTAAGAGCGTACTTTAAGTTTTTTTTTAAAGGTGTTTCAAAAGCATTTCTTTATCCCTTTGGGACCATCTTTGTGTAAACTTGTTTTCTCTGCATTATATTTAAATTTCTGACTTATTAATTTAGTTTTTTTTATATTTTTTTATTTATGCAGTAACTAGTATGTAGTTGCATTAATGCCTTAATAGTAAAATTTTTAAAATTCGACATCAAATATATTCGAATTTTTATATCTTATCTACCACATTTATCAATAAAAAAATTCTAGAATAGTATAAGCTGTTATCATTTTTTTTCTGATTTGCTGATTATTTTGTGTTTGGGTGCGTGTGTTATGATAAATGTTTTTTTTATTATCAAAGTCTAATGCATCAATTTCTTTGTTTATATTGGGTGAAGCCGTGAAATTTATTCTAGAAGAAGGGTATCCTCATAGATTGCGTTGTATTGCCTAAATGTTTACTTTTCCTTGACACATTTGTGAAGATTTACTTCTGTTTTTTTAAAAAGAACTTTTTAATTTTTTTCTTGATATTTCTTTTGTAATTTAATACAATTCCAACAAAATTAATTAAACCTTAAGCTTTTATAAACCTTATGCTTTTATTTTGTCCCAAGACCAGTGGGTTAAAACGTTCTCCTTACGAGCGAAACTTGCTAAGTTCGGGTCCGAACATCGCCAAAATACCGCCTACTTTAAAAAGACCTGTGCAGCCTAAAAAATTACACACGAATAATATCCCAAGTAGTGCACGTTAAACCTACTTCAAAGTCCCGACGCTGCGTACGATGTCATCCTCACAAGTTGCGTTGGGGGACTACTCAGATGTCAGCTCGTCACTTGACTGTGGTATTCGACTCCCGTCGCCAATAGCCCTCATGTAGGTCTAGTGCGACGATAATTCAAACTAACCTAACCAAGGGTTACAATGTCTGAAAGTTACCGCCCATTTTTTCATATAAAAAAATTCGTCCACTTGAGAACAGTGTTTTATTTAGGGGGTAAGGCAACCCTGGTGGTAGGTGCTTGCCTTGTATGCCTATGGGCCCAAGTTCGGGCCTGGGCTTTGGAAACTAATTTCAACTTCCCACCGATAAATGGTCTGTACAACCAAAAAGTCTGACGAATGAGCGCACGTTAAGGTATACGTATACCTTTTACAATTTTTTTTAAAATTTTCATTGAAATTTTTTTTAAATTATACCATTAGATGAAGTACACATAGGCTAACTATTATATGTAATTTTTTTTTCAAAAAAAGTAATTAACTTATTTATTAATTAGTAATTAGTATGGTAATTAGACAATTTTTTGACAATGATCCTGCTAATTCAATTTGACTTAAAACGATATTTTCTTTTGGAAACTGTTTATTACACCTTCTTTAATGTTGTGAACCTCCAGATAGTTCTTAGTTAAACTAGAACTTATTTTAAAAAAAAATGTTTTTTGTGATACCGAAAAAAAAAGTGATTTTTTTAAGGAAATAATTAAGTTAAATGCCTCTAAAAGCATTTCTTCCAAAGATACAAATAAGATGGAGGGTCATCACATGCTCTATATAATACCGATCACATAACTGAAAGCAGAATAAAAATATATTTATCAGAACACAAGATATCCTTGTCAAGATGAAGCAATACATGCAAATAAACACATTCCTCAGAAAATCCATTTGAAGTTACTAGGAGACCCTAGATTCTATTAGATGTGCTTCTACAAAAAAATCATAAGTCAAAAACTAAGCTACGGATTTTAATAATATTGGTATCATCAGAAAGCTAGTTAAACAGAGCATATTATAAAGAAATAAAACAAAATTGAAAGTTTAAGTCGTTTTTCACTTTCTGTAAGGTGTACGTATACCTTAACACTTTCGCTACGAAAGATTATTGTTTCCGCGTAATACGTGATAAGATTAGCATAATCGAATCTTTAGTTCAATCTATTCTTAATTTTTTTTTCTAGGAATCTCCCGAAGCCCCCATCATGGACTCCCCCAAACTCAACGGCAACTCAAACTCAATCTCGCCAACAAACGGGCACAGCAAGACATCAGAGGTTCTGTCCATGCAAGAAATGCCGCCAAAGGAGCCAAAGAAAGCTCGCCATCCCCTGCTGCAGTGCCTTGGCGAGAACCTCATCACGGTGGCGACTTTTGCCGGCGTGTTGGCGGGAATCGCCCTCGGACTGGGACTCAAAAGTTCCCGATCCTGGACGAAACGGGAGATCATGTATGTCAATTTTCCCGGAGAACTTTTCCTGAATATGCTGAAGTGTCTGATTTTGCCGCTGATTGTGTCCAGTTTGATATCGGCCATTGGGAGTTTGGACACCAAGTTGACAGGTGAGTTTGCTATCAATTTAGTATTTCGTGTAGTTCTAGTGTGAAAATCATTCCCAAGTTTAGTATTCCAGGTGTAACGGTCCTCCGTACACGTGATAAGTTACAAACTCTTTCCTGATTTGGGGGCAGGGGAGCCCAGTCGATCAAGCACTCGCCTAGCTTGCGAAAGTTCTCAGGCTCGGGTCCGGGCATCTCCAAAATAACTTCCGACCTATAAATGGCCCTTGCAGCCAAAAGTCCGACGAATAATACCCCGTGTAGAGGAAGTGCACGTTAAATAAACTTCAAAGTCTTAACGCTGCGTACGATGTCGCCCTTAACGGTTGCGTTGGTTGCTTATTCAGGTGTGTGGTTCTTAAATAAGACGCCCGTCGCCAACAGCTCTCTTGTAGCTCTAGGGCGACGTTAATTCAAACCTAACCAAACCTTCCCACTAAATCTGACTTTCCTTCCTTCTAGGCAAGATCGGGTTTCGAGCCGTATCCTACTACATGGTGACGACGGTTATGGCCATCGTGCTTGGCATCGTACTCGTCATGACGATTCGTCCCGGGGCTGGGGGGATGGTGGATGACGAGGCAGACGAGACGAAGAAATCTCGTCCCTCGTTGCCGGAAGATACGCTAATGGATCTCGTCAGGTAAGATATTAAGTTGAAAGAATTAAAAAAAAAAAAGAACGGGAAGTAGGTATTGATATAGGGGAGATTTTCGAGCCGTGGATTTAGCCGTCCTATTGAAGTATGACCATATTTCTGTTATATTTTTATACATTTTTCTGTACGCTTTCCGTCCATTAGTCCAATTGCCTGATGGTCTGTTTTAACTTAAGATCTAACCATCATCTTTTTAGATCTAACTTTATACCTAAAAATTCTTATTTTTTGTTGGAAAGCCATGAATCACATGCATATTTTTTTTTGTTTTTTTGTCCGTCTGTCAATGCATACGCTAAGATTTTCTGTGCGCATTAAAGTAGCAAAAAAGTTGGTTAACCTTTAGTTCTTTCAGAGCTTCTCATTATCATTATGTTTCATAGATGGCAGCACCATTTTAAAAGGGTTTCATTGACTTCTTGACACTTTTTTTTTTTTATTATAGGAACATGTTTCCACCGAATATTATAGAAGCTTGCGTTGACCAAGTAAGTGTTGATTTTGAAATAATGTGAAAAAGTAAATTAATAAATAAAATTAACGCTTATCATCTTCGTTCCCATTTTTTTTAAATATGAACTTTCCAACCTAACGTTGACTTTGTGAGTTTGTATTAGAGCGTGAATGCGATTAAAACGGTTTGTAGTTTAATAACAGATTAAACATTACAGTAGTAACCAGTACATAATACTGTGCATTACCTTAAATGACATTAGAGCTAAATAACGCTGATTTACTACTACGTTACTATTAGTTATTTAGATTACAACAAATACTGTGATATATAAACTGAAGATGTATGTCAGTTAATAAAAAGATTTTGAAGTTCCCATTTTAAGAGGACTGTCTGGAAATTCACATCTTGAAAATCGTTCGTGCGAATGTTATTCCCTTGGGAAAACATTCGCAAGTCAATTACCGCCTCAATTTTAATAAAAGGTTACTAGTTTTTTGTATAATTGTAAAGAACGAAATTAGTAGATTTCATAAAACTAATTTGTTTTGTGAAAATCATATATTTAGTATTTTTAGTAGTTTTTTTTAAGTTAGTAAAAATGGAGTACGCATTAAGTTCTAACTTAAAAAATTATTAAAACACTAAATATGTGATTTTCACAAAACAAATTAGTTTTATAAAATCTACTCCTTTCGTTCTTTACAATGATACAAGAAACTTAACTTTTTAATAAAATTGTGGCGGTAATTGACTTGCGAATATTCTCCATATGAATAACAATACGATTTTCAAGATGTGAAATTCCCAAGAGAGTCCTCTTAAATAGCTATAGCCGTTTGGAATGGCTAGATTCACTTTGACTGCATGTAAATTTTTTAGCTTTGATACTAATTTCTTTTTTTTCTAACGCAGTATACAAGCATCTTGAAAATGCCAAAGGGATACAATAAATCTGAAAACGAAACAGGTAAACATACCATATACACAACAAATGTATTGGAGAAGGTGGGTTTTATAACTTTTAGTGTTGTTGTGAACTTTAAGTGTGACTTTTGGAAGGTGTAAAATATCATGACATCCCGTTGTTCACATTGCTTTCCTATGAGACTTTATCCACCCTGAAAGTTCTCCTGAATTTACTAGTTTTATGGAAAAAAATTCCATTCCTGAACTTTTAAAGCGTCCCCCTCACTCTTTTCCTTTTCTTCTCGAAATTTCGCATTTCGTCACTTAAGTTCCCACATGTGCTATCTAATTGAATCGGTGAGTGCAGAAACCACTTCAGTCAAAAAAAATCCGAAAACTCGATTTTAATGAAAATAAGCGTAGAAAGGTAAGATGCGTGTAGGGTGCAAAAACTACGTTTGTCTGTTGAGTAGTTCCGTAAATACAGGACGTTTGTTTCGAGTGTTGAGTGCAGAAATGGAGGAGGAGTCATTACGTTTTTTCTCCCTCCTGAAAAATTTGAAATTTGTGAGTGACGTTGTTTCTGCACTCACCGATTCAATTGTTGTGAAAGGATCAGATTTACTGTACGGTAACCCTTGGCGCAATTTTTTTTCTAGACCTGAGGGATTTCGATCGCCACGGCAGTATGGAGGGCAACACAAACATCCTCGGTGTGGTGGTGTTCTCTGTGGTACTCGGAATCACCCTGGGAGAGATGGGACGTAAGGGGAAGCCCCTGCTTGACGTGTTCACCTGCCTCAGCGACGCCATCATGAAGATCACCAAACTCGTCATATGGTGAGTATAGTCCATAGAGATCTTAATTAAAGTATTAGAGCGGGGGCTCACGTGACCTCCAATGCTAACGGCTTGACGAGCATGGAGGCCGCCATATTGTCGAAAAGTGGAGAAATTGGGCCAGTGTTGCCAGTACTTTAAGTAGAAAAAATGTTGAGAAAAAATAAATTTAATTCTAAAATTATCAAAAAATATCATAAAAATAATAGCTGCATTTTGGAATATTTTTATTGGCTTTTAAAAAACTTGAAACGCTTTTCTAGTATTTTTATTATATTTATTTTGTAATTTTAGAATTATATTTTATTTTTCCGAGTATTTTTCTTACTGTGGCGGCGGTGGCGACAAGTTACCAGTGTTGCCATCACATAAAGAATGCTACAAAAAATAAAATTTAATTCTAAAATTACAAAATAAATATAATAAAAATACGAGAAAAGCGTTTCAAGTTTTTTAAAAGCCAATAAAAATATTCCAAAATGCAGCTATTATTTTTATGATATTTTTTGATAATTTTAGAATTAAATTTATTTTTTCTCAACATTTTTTCTACTTAAAGTACTGGCAATACTGGCCCAATTTCTCCACTTTTCGACAATATGGCGGCCTCCATGCTCGTCAAGCCGTTAGCATTGGAGGTCACGTGAGCCCCCACTCTAATACTTTAATTAAGATCTCTATGGTATAGTCCGACCACGATAACTTAGCAACCAAAATATTTTGATTGTGGACCGGTCCACTTCGAAAAAAGGTAAGGAGGGTTTTGGTTTTGGGCAAGAGCTACTATGTTTGGCGATTCATTGCTTTTGGGCGCATATTTCTTTAAGGTTTTATAAACAGACTATCAATCGAAGGGTAGATCGAACTTGCATCGGGATTACTCTTATATTTCCCATTAATATTTAAGTTATAGCGTCCCTCGGTGTAATTCCTAGTCACAGTCATATTTTTAAGTTTTAAAACCCTTCATCAAAATGAAAAAAAAAAAGAAAAAAAAATCATAGAATTATGCTGGGAAATATACTCAGTGGAACTTATAACTTAACTACGAGTTTGTTTATTAATGTTGAACTTTTTTAGCAATGGAGTTAGCAACGGATTCGTTGCTAACGTTGGAACGGTTTTTTAGCAAGTTGATTATGTTACTTGTTGCCATATGGCAACTGTATTCATTAGAGGGTTAACTAGATTAGGGGAGAGTGTTGTACCTTTGTGACAATTTTTACATTTTAGTTTTTTCTTCGATAGTTATAGTCAAAGTAAAAATTTAAAAGCAGCATTTCAACACACCAATATATTCCTCTATAATATTTTTTTTTTAATTCTGGCAGCTTGAAATTAAAAAATTGCTACTCATTTAAAGTAGAGAGGATAAACTGTCCCAAGGTACAATATGATGTTGTACCTTGGGACATACTTTATAATTCAGTCAATAGTCATACACTTGAAATAATTTGTGTCAGGAAACAAACTTTATTGTGGTTTCAAGGAAATACACAAATAAAACTTCATAATTCAAGAATAATTTAAATTATACAGCAAAATTGCAAGTCCAAATTATTTAACATTATATGATGATACAATATGCTTTACTGTCCCAAGGTACAATACACTACATGGTTTAAATAAAAGCAAGATAGTGGCCAATCTAAATGCACTATCATTATTTTCTCATAACCAAAATATTTTAAAATCTTCTCTTTTATGAAGAAAATAAAATGCAGTTGACTTTTTGTAAAAGTACAAAGGTAAAAAATGATATTAGAATGAGAAAGATATTTACTTTGGGGTAATGAAATATTATTTTTTGTCACCAATTCCTCAATTCAATGATGCTAGTGTTAAATTTTATTTCGATGATGTCTGTTGGTTGAGTCTACTATTAAAAATAGACAATGTATGAATATTGCCAATAGATTCTTAGAAATTGTCAGTGTCCCAAGGTACAAGCGTCCCAAGGTACAACACTCTCCCCTACTGGTATAAATAACAAATGCAGTAGCATAAATGCCAAAGCATCTCATCTCTAACATGGGCTATGGTTTACCGAGGCCGCTACAAACTGTCCATGGTCTTATTCCACATCTGTATAGAACTAACATAGCTTCCCTCCTTCTGCAGGCTGTCTCCAGTGGGCGTCCTATTCCTCGTGGCCAGCAAAATACTGGAAATGAAGGACATCGGGCTGATTGCTGGTCAGGTCGGCCTCTACTCGGCCACAGTGCTGGCCGGTGTCCTCACCCACGGTTTTGTTGTCCTGCCTCTGATGTACCTCGTACTCGTACGGAAGAACCCGTACTCGTTCCTCCTCAGGATGGGGCAGGCTATGGCGACGGCTTTTGGTACATCGTCCAGGTAAGAATATTATCTGGATCAGAGGTTCCCAACCGGTGGTACGCGTACCACTGGTGGTACGTGTGAGTAATGCGAGCAACATCATGATATTAATTGTTAATAGCTTCTGTAAGCATAAGCAGTGAGCAAGCAAATATATTACTCATTATTTCAAACATTAACTTTATTTTAAAGAGAAATCTTTAATTAACTTCTGGCTCGGATGTAAAACCTGGTACCCTTTGATCTCCCGGAAAACTACGCTATTTTTGATAGTTCTATTACTCCTAATGTTGATATTTTAGTCACAGGCAAATAACAAATTTCGCACTACAGATTACAAAAGTATATTTTGTATGATGATTAATTTTTTAATTATGTTCTATTTTTTTATCTGTATGTTTTTAGACCTATAGGTAGTGAATAAAACTGTAAATTAATCCCATTTTTTTTCTTATTTCTCCTTTATTATAAGCATGTTAAAAATAAACAAAAATCTAACCATTAAACACGAAGTTTTCTCCTGACTTTAATTCAAAAAGCATTTGAACACTTTTAGAACAGTAAATATTATACCTTTATTAGAATATTTAAGATTGGTGGTACGTTCAAATTTCTTACAAAGTCAAGTGGTCGCAGGTCCAAAGAGGTACCTATGATCTAGATATTGGTATTATCGGTATAATGAGACAATTTAATTTCTATAGAAAATTTTGTAAATATCAATTTTGTTTCACGTGAAAATTTTCGTGGAAGGTAACAGAGGAAAGTGTATTTTTTTGATATATTGCAAAACTCATTTACTGAAGTAATATCTATGATAGGTTTCAGTCAGTTCTTTCTGGACTGCTAAAGCATTTCGGGAAAATATTTATTGACATGCCCAAATTACGGCTGGAGGTTTTGCCAAAATTTGGGGAATCACATAATCCAAAATTAGAAGAGATTTTCCAATATTTTTTTGTGTCCAAAAATTGATTTCAATATTTGGTGCAAAATAACGGCTCTTTATTACTTTCAAATTACAATATTATAATATTAGGTCTGTCTGTCTGAAATTACTCTACAGCTCGTATTTAGAGCTACTTACTCCAAATTTGGTACACAAGTTCCCAGTACCTGTCGAAAGTCTTCATAAAGCTTTTGAGAAATGCGCATGCGCAAATGGTTGCTGCTACCGAAATTTTTTGGTTTCAAAAGTATAGTTGAAAAACTAAAAGAGCTACAGACTTAAATTTTGGTGTACGAGTTTCAAGTACTTGTTGGACGACTTAGTAAGGTTTTCGAGAAAGTTGCGTTTGCGCAAAGGGTTTTGGTCACACAATATCTTAGGTTTTAAAGTTATTAAAATTATCTAATAGGGTGTAAAAATTACCTTCGCATGCATTTATTATTTGAGCGGTGATTGAAAGTCGTGTTGTTATAGATACCCCTGGTTTTTTCAATATATATTACTCTCCATCCATAATAATAAGAGTCTGTTTTTCTGTCTGTGTGTATGTCTGTGGATCGCAAAAGACCTACTTAGACTGCTCTAAGAAATTCGAAATTTTTAATATAGATTCCTTTTAATGCCTACGTGTGCACCTGAGGCATAGTTTTTTCATATTTGATTGAGATTTTTAATTAATATAATTAGTTTAAAAAAAAAACGTCATCCACGTGGGATTGCGGGACCATAACAGGGCTTGAAAATGCATGGACCGGGCCGAAACGGGGGCTTGACGCCATCCTCCATTAGTTTGATTGATTGAGTTTGGTTGAGATATGCGCTCGCCCTAAGGCTGCTTCATCCTCTATTAGTGTTTGCTTTTTTAAGTGCGCATGCGCCAACACGAATTGTTTTGATTTTGAGTGTATTTTCACAAGTAAGCATGCCTCTAAAAGGAAGCAATGCACAGTTAACGGGTTCTCAGTAAGGTGGGACCATACTGCTAGTATATTATAATAATAAGTTATTATACATTTGTGTCAGATCTTCCGGCCACTCAACGTAGTATAAAATTAGGAAAATTCGTATTTTTCGCTAAATTTCAAAGTTTTAACTTTTTGTAAATTTTAATCATGCAACATGATATAGAAAAGCAATTAAAATCATATATCGTGTTTAAAAAAATTATGAAAAATTACGATTTTTGACAAGTTTTGCCAACTTTGATGGCATTGCGCGAACGGAAGATATAGTAATAAAAAATAATAAATTAGTGCATTTTTTCATGTCTTTACCAATGGCAACTTTTCCGCACTATAGAGATCCGAAATAAAATAAAAAAAATTTTTCTGCCCACCCTAATAGATACCCCTGGGTTTTACAATGTAATTCATTCTCCATCTTTCAAATTCAATTCGAAATCCTTTCTTGCAGCTCTGCCACCCTGCCCATCACGATATCATGCCTGGAAGACAAAAACCACATCGACCCTCGAGTTTCGAGATTCTGCCTACCTATCGGGGCGACCATCAACATGGACGGTACAGCGCTGTACGAGGCTGTGGCCGCTATTTTCATTGCCCAGGTGCGCGGCATCTCGCTTAGTATCGGCAGCATCGTCGCTATCAGGTGGGTCATTATTGGTGTATTTTGCGTTCTCTTTAATATACAGACACTGCTCACAACAATTAGGGGAGCGCATGGTTTAAAAACTCTTTCAACCCCAATGTTTCCATTTGGAATCATTAGCTTGCGATTATTTTTCTCACTAAATTGAGCTTGAACTAATTTATCGTTAGATGGAAGAATCATGTCTGAGGATGTAAATAATGTTTGTTTTAATCAAATGAAAATATGAAAACATGGTAAAATAAAATTCACTCCCAAAAAATATTTATAAAATAAATTGACCCTAAATTCTTCACGCTTGCATTCTCAGATGTTTAAAAAATGATTAAAACTCTTTTTTGCAAATAAAAATTTGAAAAAATTATTGTTATAATTTATTCTTAATTTTTTATTCCGATTTTCTCCAATTAAATTTTAGTTAAAAAAATAATATTTTTCGCCTGTTTTTTACCATTTCATTCTGGATGCATAAGGAATCTATTTTCACAAATTTTAGATTTTTAGAATGAAAAACAAAACGCCGAAACTGAAAGGGTTAACAAAAGTACGCAAAGTGCTCCCCTAATTGTTTTGAGCAGTGTAGTAGTTAACCGTATCCGAATACAGAGAATTTCAATATTATCGGAATATGTTAAACTTCTTGAGTAAATCCAAAAATTACGATAACCGTATTATTTCCTGAAAAATTCATAGTTTATTCGAATTATTTGGGGTGTTTCACACCAATTTTCTTTTAGATCTAATATAATCATACTTTGATATTTTTCAAAGTGTGTCAAACCCAAACCTTTAGATTAAACTTGAAGATCACTCGATTAACTTCTGTTTTAAATTAGTCTACGGCGGAGATACCTAAAAAATATCTTGATTGAAACATGTATCTCAACGCATGCTCCCGAGTTATTCAATAAATGCATTTTGAAAATAGGAAAAAAAAAACACTTTTTAATTACACAAAAAGCGAGCGCCAGTTCGGATCATCGGAGTATTTCTGTATCAAACCTCGCCATCTGTCAATGACCTATGACTATTTTAATACTTTAAACATTAATATTAAATTACCAGATGACCTTTTCCATTCATATTTGTTTTCTAATGTAGTTTTACTGTTTTCATACCTAATGGAAAAGGGCATACATTATAAACCACTATTTGGGTAGAAATTCCGATTCCAATACTAAAGCCTCAAGTTCATATGACTGACCATACCTCTTCATATTTTGGCAACTAAAGCAAAGAGTTCTATAGAAGGATAGAGACTGAACCAACCGCACCATGGACCAACACGGAGACAATATAGGGTGGCATGTGGGGCCCGATGGCCGAGTGGTTTGGATCGCAGGCTATAACACTAGCAGTCAGCGCGCTGTAACGGGTATGGGTTCGATTTTCGCCTTTGCCCGGGTGTGCTTCCTTTCTCAGTATCAAAATTATAAATTAGCTAGCACTTTTGCCACTCTATTCGGGCTCCGTAGTGAGGCATGGTCGCCGATGGCAGCTTAGTACGAGTCGTTCCTCTACCCTATTATAGAACTTGAGAACATTGAGCTAAATGTAAATGCAGGACAATGGTTCTAAAATACTTGTGTGTCTTCTAGCATCACTGCAACTGCAGCCAGCATAGGTGCTGCTGGTATTCCTCAGGCGGGGCTGGTTACCATGGTGATGGTGCTCAACGTGGTTGGTCTGCCGGCAGAAGACGTCACCCTCATCCTCGTTGTTGATTGGATACTGTAAGTTATATCTATACTGTGAAAATAGCTATTTTGAACTGAGCAACTCTTGTGAAGCAAGTCTAGAGGAAAGAACAACTTGCTCTAAGTTGGAATGAAGTATTGGCATCCTAACCGAAATGACGAACTTATAATACCGTTTCCTGGTGCATATTTATTAAAAGCAGTAAAAATGAGTAATTACTAAATAATGACTTAAAAATGACTAATTTCATCCGAAATATGCATCTTTAAGTCCTAACAACCCGTGACCAGAAACGGCGTATGACGTAATTCATGCCCCTGGTGATTTTTCTAAAAATAGCGCTGCAATTTACGGACACTTTATTAAATAACAACTTTTGCTGTCGAAAAGAACAAAATTTTAATTTTAACCAATTTCCGGAAATAGATTTGAACAGCCCGTTCCTGGTTTGGTTGTTTTGTTCCAAATCGCACTGGAGCGCGCCACAGATATTCAAGTAGAATCAATCGAAATCATCGTATGAAATCTACGAAATTTGATGAAATCAACTTTAATTTAAGTACTTTTTACTGTCTGATTTCAATTAAAACAAGTTGATAAGCACGGAACACCCACGGAACAAGAAAGTCAGGAATGACGTCATAATCCACGACTAAAGGCTTGAATTTTTTTAAACCAGAAGTGACTTTAAAGTCAATAACCAACAAATTATACTAATTTTAATTGTGTGTAAATGATATTGCCATTCTACGGGTATTTGAACGGACTGTTGTTTTGCAAAAGAATTAAAAATTTATGCAACTGCCCCATTGAACGCATATATTATTGAAAATAGAATATCATCGACTTTCGCTGGTATTTTATTTTTAATAATTGAAAATTAACTATTGTTAATGCACCATGCAGACCCTAACACTATTTTTATCTTCTAGTGACAGGTTCCGGACAACTATCAACGTCCTCGGGGACGCCTATGGATCGGCCATAGTTGCCCACTTCAGCAAGAACGATCTGGAAGAACTGAGCCACCCCGAAGAAGAAAAGACCATCGAAGTCACCACCCTTTGATCATCTATGTTTACAGCACCTACTAACGTGGTTGATGATTCGCTGCAATATGTGTGTTGTTAGTGAATAAGACTAATGGGGATAGAGTTGCGTTTGATGAAGATTTCAACAGTTGCATATTGTTTCTTGAGGTGTGTGTGTGTAATACAACAAATGTGGATTTTACAATGCGAATCGAAGAAGATTTACATCGAAGTCACCACCCTTTGATCATCTATGTTTACAGCACCTACTAACGTGGTTGATGATTAGCTGCAACATGTGTGTTGTTAGTGAATAAGACTAATGGGGATAGAGTTGCGTTTGATGAAGATTTCAACAGTTGCATATCGTTTCTTGAGGTGTGTGTGTAATACAACAAATATGGATTTTACAATGCGAATCGAAGATGATTTACATCGAAGTCACCACCCTTTGATCATCTATGTTTACAGCACCTACTAACGTGGTTGATGATTCGCTGCAATATGTGTGTTGTTAGTGAATAAGACTAATGGGGATAGAGTTGCGTTTGATGAAGATTTCAACAGTTGCATATTGTTTTTTGAGGTGTGTGTGTAACACAACAAATATGGATTTTACAATGCTAGTAGAGAGTAAAAATCTGGCGTTGAAGCACCTTCTTGAGACGTTGAAGCACCTACCTTGATGAAGTTTATGCTAATTAAGCAACATGTGTGTAAGTTGGTGTCAAAACTATCGGGATAGTTGTTTGACTGTTGAAGATCTACAAAGGTTGTGCACTGTTTGGTGAGGTTGAACTTCGATCATCTGTATTAAAACATCTACTCACGTGGTTGTTTAATTAACTATGTGTGTTAAGTTGATGTCAAAGAGTATAAGGATAGTTGGGTCTGACGAAGATCGTCAACTGTTGTACATTGTTACTTGAGATAAGAAGTATGGGTTTTACTATGCTAGTAGAGGGTATTGACACTTGTTTGTTATGGTTATTGTACATCAAAACCTCCTACATACTAATGCCTTCCAAGATCACAAAATAACATGCATTTGCATGTTGTCGAAAAGAGGTGTGGCTTATTGATCCATCTTAGTCCGGGCGAGGGAGACTGCTAAGACCTATTTTCTAGAATTTTAGTTAATTCAACTTATCAATTACAATTACAAATGAATAAAAAATCATTAATTGTCCATTATAATTGAAACTTATTAATTTCTTTTGCATAAAACTTCGGTAGGCATTATTATGCAGTAGGCTGAATACTCGGAGAAGATCTGATACATACATTGTTTAGTTGACGAACTTAAAAGTTTCACATTATGCGCTGTGTGCTATTTATGTGGTGAGTAAAGTTTTGCTTTACGTGGTAGTTCTTAAATTTTCGTTTGGCGGCGGTTATACATTTTTTGCGACTTTATCGCTTTCGCCCGCGAAATGGGAATTTGTATGCGATCAGAAAGAAATATTTTTTTAATAAACAATATTTCAGTTGATAAACTGTGATTTTAAAAGATTTAAAAATAATTTTTGTATTAGTGGTTGTGGGACAGTTGTGAACCAATTTTCCAAGGTAAATGCACATTCTTTTTTGTTTATTTTCATATTTTTATGTACATACCTACGTTTTCTTATACTATTGCATTTTGAAAAATAAAATAACATAAAATGTCATTGTTGTGTAGTTTTTATTTTAAACTGGAAAATGACTAACGACATAAGGAAATTCGTGCTGTAAATATGTGAAGTCATTATCACAGTCAAATCTGTGTACACTTGCTCAAAAATGTCCGATGGATAATATCCCTTGTAGAGAGATTGCACGTTCAATTTGCTACAAAGTCCCAATGCTCATTACGATGTTTCCCTAACTGGGTGCCTACTCGTACGTGTCGGCTCGTCTTTGACTGTTGTTCCTAAATTACGACTCCCGTCGCCAATAGCCCTTGTCCAGATCTAGAGCGACGATAATTTAAACCTACCCAACTATGTACATTGGCGAACAATGTAGCAAACGTCACTTGATCGCGCTTAAAAAGTACAAAACGTTACTTTGCTGTTACAAAGCTCTTTCTAGTGACCAGAAATAGACAGCCTACATTTCTTTTCAAAATAAATTTAAGTTAACACGTTGGATGCCAGTGACTCCTTAGGGAGTCGCGTGGTTCCGATTCCCCGATAACGGCACATTCTGATGAAATTCATAGTACGCCGCCGTTCGCTAACGCCAACCGTTCTTATGAGTTCAAGTTCGTTTGTAACTTTCGCAACCGATCCTTCTGTGCTTGGAATAATGCTTGGTGATTTGAAAGAGGGCATTCTATTTAAAATTACAAGGAAATTAAATCCTTCGGCTCAAGAGTAGGGCGACCAGACACCAGACATACTGCATTTCGTAAAGTGATTCTGTTTGTTATTCTGCAATCTAGCTATTAAAAAATTGCAAATAGTCTGAAAAAAATAGAAAAAAAAAATAAAACAAACAAAAACTAACCAGAAAATATGAATTATGAAAATTTAATGATGATTTTATAGTCGAAAAGTTAATCACTGAAGCAAATCTGGCAATTTTCTTTCAATTCAATAATTAGTGACAGGTTACGAGTTATCCGGTTGGAAAAAGCCAGGAAAATTTCTTCGTATTTTTACGACTAGCTGTCGGCTGTCATGTAGCTGTAGTTAGCAACGTTAATTCAACCTAACCTTGCAATTTTACTACCTCGAACTAAGATTTGTACTTGTTCGAAAATGAAGAATATTTAGTTCATTTCTATTGTAACGAACAGGTTTAAAAAACAAGATGTTTTTTTTTCTTCTAACTTTATCAGCCTCCATCGATGAAGCCTCTATCGATGATATACTGGCAGCGAATGTGTTAACGTTATTCTCTTTCTGTGTCTGTCTTACTTGACGAAGGCTTAATAAGCGGGTTTCCGATCAAGCACACAAGCCGGATATATATCGTCGGTCAAATGACAAAACCACGAATGTGCAAATTCAAGGGATTTGCGGTTTTTGAAAAACAAAACCGCTTCTCGGTTCAATCGGTTCTTTTTTTCCCTCCGGTTTTCACCGGGAAAAGTAACTAAAAACCGTGCCTTTTAAAAACCGGTTCAAGATACTTGGTTGGTTGATCGATTCATGCCGACCATTGAGGTTAAGTTTGAATTACCTTATCACTAGAGCTACACGAGAGCTATTGCCGGGCCTCGTAATTTTGAACCACAATCGTATGACTAGTCGGCACCTGAGTGCCGGATGCAGTTTTTTAATGAAAATATAGCACTTCCTAGCTTCTTTCTGAAGGTTTTGTTGCCGCGTAAGATGTCATAGGAATAGAATTACCTGTAGCATTTTTCATGATGACTTTGGGCATTATCCGCGTAAGTGTTAATAAACATTGAAACCATGTTATATAAATCCATTATGATATACAGGGTGGTTATAAAATAACGCTCCCTATTCGGAGTGGTCTGTAGCTTGAATGAGTAATCCAAATACAAAAAAACTTTGAGACACTTACTAATCAAGAAGGGGGAAAAAAGAATGGAATCATAAAAAACAAACTCGTCACTTGACCAGGGTTCTAAATTACGAGGCGTGATTGGATGTGTTGGCCATAATTAGCCGTAATTGGCTACTCCTCGTAATTATAACCTTGGTCAAGAGACGAGTTTCTGTGTTATAATTCCATTCTTTTTCGTAAAACAGAAACTCGTCTCTTGACCAGGGTTCTAAATTACGAGGCGTAATTAGCTGTGTTGGCAGTAGTTGGCCATAATTGACGACGTTTCGTAATTTAGATTCTGGTCCAAAGACGAGTTTTTTTATGATGATTATTTTTTATGGTTATTTTTTAGGATTTTGTCTTTTTTATGATACCATTCTCCCCCCCCCCCCCTCTTGATTAGTAAGTGTCTCAATTTTTGTTGCATTTGGATTATTCATTCAAGCTACAGACCACTCCAAATAGGGAGCGTTATTTTATAACCACCCTGTATTTTATGACGCCATAATTCATTGATTTATCTATCTCCATCAAATTTTCCTTTCGGCTTAGGGGTGTCGGCTCGTCATTTGACTGTGGTTCTTAAATAGGATGCCCATCGCCAACTGCCATCGCGTCGTGCAGCTCTGGCGCGACAATAATGCAAAACTAACAATAATCTTTAGTTTAATCGGTTAAAATTTTTATTCAAACTGGTTCTTCAGTTTTAACCGGTTCCGCAGAAAAATGTTTTTGACCATTTAACCGAAGCCAAAAGCCTTTTTAACCGTTTTCGATTTTCCTTCCCTTAGCATATTTGTGTTTTTGCACATTCGTGGTTTTGTCATTTTACCGACGATACGTTTAAGTAGTAGTAATAGTTAATCAGTGCACTTTCTCTGGAGTAGAGTTAAGTCGTAAAAGTTAGTAATAAAGCGTAAACATCTTTTTCTCAATGAACACGAAAAATTATAAAAATAATTCATTTAAGACATAATAACATACCGTAACGCTAGGGATTCGGAAGTCTTTTCTTTGGCGTGAGGGAAGAGGGAGCAGTATGAAACGCGCGTGGATCAACACCTGTTTTTAACTTTTGTTTTAAATGACTTTTGTAGGCCGATGAATTCCATTGCATATCGATGAATTTTAACTTAATACTTTCAACTTATTGGCTTATGTAAACCTAATGTGACCAGATTTTCAAAACCAAAAAGCAGGACACTCCCTCGCTACCCCCCTCCCCCACAAAGTGAATTTTTCATTTTTTTTGTATGTACATATAGTTCCTTCACACAATTAGGCACTAAATATGAAAAAGATAAGTATGTAAACAAACAAAGACATTACTAATAGATGTCATTATATTACACATAAAATAACTAGTTTTTAATTCATCATTATATTTTTTGAGAAAGGAATATGCATGATATTTTGTAAGAGTTTTCAACAATGTCTTTTTTAGACCGTCGTTGTAAACGCATTTTCGTTTGCCCATGGAGGAAAAAACGAGGTAGTATATTCAATTTATTTACGATTTCTTCGTTTTTCGGGACGTTGCGGGACTTTTAAGAAAAGCGCGACGTTTTGGCGGGATATTCGGCCCGCGGGACAGTGATACAAAAAGCGGGACTGTCCCGCCAAAAGCGGGACGTCTGGTCACATTATGTAAGCCGACGAGGAACTTTCTTTCAGGTGCGATAAATCGTTCAGTGAACGCATACCTCCGTACCCAACACGCAGAGTACGATGGTAACATGCGCTCTGCACTGGTAACCGAAAGCCTGCCACCAACCAATTCGACTACAGAGTGAGCTTACACATTCCAAGCACTGTTCTTCATGCCTGCTTCGGCGGATTCACCTAAAAATAGAATTTGTTCCCTAACACCGGAGGATATCTCCGCGCTACATTTATTTAAAAAAAAGTTAAAGTTAGTCAGGACTCTCCCTCTGAAGTACAGTTAAGTTGTAAAAACTAGTAAAAAAAACTTAAGCATCTCAATGAACACGAAAAAATATAAAACAAAATCATTTAAGACATAATACATACCGTAACGCTAGGCTTTCGGAAGTCTTTTCGTTGGCGTGAGGGAAGAGGGAGCAGTATGAAACGAGCGCCCTATCGACATCTGTTTTTAACTTTTTTTTGGAGTGGCTTTTGTGGGCCGACGAATTCCATAGCAAATAGATGAATTTTAACGTAATACTTTCAAATATTTGGCTTTTTTAGGCCGACGAGGAACTTTCTTTCAGGTGCGATAAATCGTTCAGTAACGCATACCTCCGTACCCAACACGCAGAGTACGATGGTAACATGCGCTCTGCACTGATAACCGAAATCCTACCACCTACCAATTCGGCTACAGAGTGAGTTAACATATTCCAAGCACTGTTCTCCTTGTCCGCTTCGGAGGATTCACCTAAAAATAGAATTAATTCCCTAACACCGGAGGATATATCCGCGCTACATTTATTAAAAAAAAGTTAAAGTTAGTCAGGACTCTCCCTCTGAAGTACAGTTAAGTCGTAAAAACTAGTAAAAAAAACTTAAGCATCTCAATGAACACGAAAAAATATAAAACGAATTCATTTAAGACATAATACATACCGTAACGCTAGGCTTTCGGAAGACTTTTCGTTGGCGTGAGGGAAGAGGGAGCAGTATGAAACGAGCGCCCTATCGACACCTGTTTTTATTTTTTTTTGGGGTGGCTTTTGTGGGCCGACGAATTCCATTGCATATCGATGAATTTTAACGTAATACTTTCATATATTTGGCTTTTTTAGGCCGACGAGGAACTATCTTTCAGGTGCGATAAATCGTTCAGTAACGCATACCTCCGTACCCAACACGCAGAGTACGATGGTAACATGCGCTCTGCACTGGTAACCGAAATCCTACCACCAACCAATTCGGCTAAAGAGAGAGTTAACATATTCCAAGCACTGTTCTCCTTGTCTGCTTCGGTGGATTCACCTAAAAATAGAATTAGTTCCCTAACACCGGAGGATATCTCCGCGCTACATTTATCTAAAAAAAAGTTAAAGTTAGTCAGGACTCTCCCTCTGAAGTTTTTAACTTTTTTTTTGGGGTGGCTTTTGTGGGCCGACGAATTCCATTGCATATCGATGAATTTTAACGTAATACTTTCATATATTTGGCTTTTTTAGGCCGACGAGGAACTTTCTTTCAGGTGCGATAAATCGTTCAGTAACGCATACCTCCGTACCCAACACGCAGAGTACGATGGTAACATGCGCTCTGCACTGGTAACCGAAATCCTACCACCAACCAATTCGGCTACAGAGAGAGTTAACATAATCCAAGCACTGTTCTCCTTGTCAGCTTCGGTGGATTCACCTAAAAATAGAATTAGTTCCCTAACACCGGAGGATATCTCCGCGCTACATTTATTTTAAAAAAAGTTAAAGTTAGTCAGGACTCTCCCTCTGAAGTACAGTTAAGAAGTAAAAACTAGTAAAAAAAACTTAAGCATCTCAATGAACACGAAAAAATCTAAAACGAATTCATTTAAGACATAATACATATCGTAACCCTAGGCTTTCGGAAGTCTTTTCGTTGGCGTGAGGGAAGAGGGAGCAGTATGAAACGAGCGCCCTATCGACACCTGTTTTTAACTTTTTTTGGGGTGGCTTTTGTGGGCCGACGAATTCCATTGCATATCGATGAATTTTAACGTAATACTTTCATATATTTGGCTTTTTTAGGCCGACGAGGAACTATCTTTCAGGTGCGATAAATCGTTCAGTAACGCATACCTCCGTACCCAACACGCAGAGTACGATGGTAACATGCGCTCTGCACTGGTAACCGAAATCCTACCACCAACCAATTCGGCTAAAGAGAGAGTTAACATATTCCAAGCACTGTTCTCCTTGTCCGCTTCGGTGGATTCACCTAAAAATAGAATTAATTCCCTAACACCGGAGGATATCTCCGCGCTACATTTATTAAAAGAAAAGTTAAAGTTAGTCAGGACTCTCCCTCTGAAGTACAGTTAAGTCGTAAAAACTAGTAAAAAAACATAAGCATCTCAATGAACACGAAAAAATATAAAACGAATTCATTTAAGACATAATACATACCGTAACGCTAGGCTTTCGGAAGTCTTTTCGTTGGCGTGAGGGAAGAGGGAGCAGTATGAAACGAGCGCCCTATCGACACCTGTTTTTAACTTTTTTTTGGGGTGGCTTTTGTGGGCCGACGAATTCCATTGCATATCGATGAATTTTAACGTAATACTTTCATATATTTGGCTTTTTTAGGCCGACGAGGAACTTTCTTTCAGGTGCGATAAATCGTTCAGTAACGCATACCTCCGTACCCAACACGCAGAGTACGATGGTAACATGCGCTCTGCACTGGTAACCGAAATCCTACCAACAACCAATTCGGCTACAGAGAGAGTTAACATATTCCAAGCACTGTTCTCCTTGTCTGCTTCGGTGGATTCACCTAAAAATAGAATTAGTTCCCTAACACCGGAGGATATCTCCGCGCTACATTTATTTAAAAAAAAGTTAAAGTTAGTCAGGACTCTCCCTCTGAAGTACAGTTAAGTCGTAAAAACTAGTAAAAAAAACTTAAGCATCTCAATGAACAGGAAAAAATCTAAAACGAATTCATTTAAGACATAATACATATCGTAACCCTAGGCTTTCGGAAGTCTTTTCGTTGGCGTGAGGGAAGAGGGAGCAGTATGAAACGAGCGCCCTATCGACACCTGTTTTTAACTTTTTTTTGGGGTGGCTTTTGTGGGCCGACGAATTCCATTGCATATCGATGAATTTTAACGTAATACTTTCATATATTTGGCTTTTTTAGGCCGACGAGGAACTATCTTTCAGGTGCGATAAATCGTTCAGTAACGCATACCTTCGTACCCAACACGCAGAGTACGATGGTAACATGCGCTCTGCACTGGTAACCGAAATCCTACCACCAACCAATTCGGCTAAAGAGAGAGTTAACATATTCCAAGCACTGTTCTCCTTGTCTGCTTCGGTGGATTCACCTAAAAATAGAATTAGTTCCCTAACACCGGAGGATATCTCAGCGCTACATTTATCTAAAAAAAAGTTAAAGTTAGTCAGGACTCTCCCTCTGAAGTACAGTTAAGTCGTAAAAACTAGTAAAAAAACATAAGCATCTCAATGAACACGAAAAAATATAAAACGAATTCATTTAAGACATAATACATACCGTAACGCTAGGCTTTCGGAAGTCTTTTCGTTGGCGTGAGGGAAGAGGGAGCAGTATGAAACGAGCGCCCTATCGACACCTGTTTTTAACTTTTTTTTTGGGGTGGCTTTTGTGGGCCGACGAATTCCATTGCATATCGATGAATTTTAACGTAATACTTTCATATATTTGGCTTTTTTAGGCCAACGAGGAACTTTCTTTCAGGTGCGATAAATCGTTCAGTAACGCATACCTCCGTACCCAACACGCAGAGTACGATGGTAACATGCGCTCTGCACTGGTAACCGAAATCCTACCACCAACCAATTCGGCTACAGAGAGAGTTAACATATTCCAAGCACTGTTCTCCTTGTCAGCTTCGGTGGATTCACCTAAAAATAGAATTAGTTCCCTAACACCGGAGGATATCTCCGCGCTACATTTATTTAAAAAAAAGTTAAAGTTAGTCAGGACTCTCCCTCTGAAGTACAGTTAAGAAGTAAAAACTAGTAAAAAAAACTTAAGCATCTCAATGAACACGAAAAAATCTAAAACGAATTCATTTAAGACATAATACATATCGTAACCCTAGGCTTTCGGAAGTCTTTTCGTTGGCGTGAGGGAAGAGGGAGCAGTATGAAACGAGCGCCCTATCGACACCTGTTTTTAATTTTTTTTGGGGGTGGCTTTTGTGGGCCGACGAATTCCATTGCATATCGATGAATTTTAACGTAATACTTTCATATATTTGGCTTTTTTAGGCCGACGAGGAACTATCTTTCAGGTGCGATAAATCGTTCAGTAACGCATACCTCCGTACCCAACACGCAGAGTACGATGGTAACATGCGCTCTGCACTGGTAACCGAAATCCTACCACCAACCAATTCGGCTAAAGAGAGAGTTAACATATTCCAAGCACTGTTCTCCTTGTCCGCTTCGGTGGATTCACCTAAAAATAGAATTAATTCCCTAACACCGGAGGATATCTCCGCGCTACATTTATTAAAAAAAAAGTTAAAGTTAGTCAGGACTCTCCCTCTGAAGTACAGTTAAGTCGTAAAAACTAGTAAAAAAACATAAGCATCTCAATGAACACGAAAAAATATAAAACGAATTCATTTAAGACATAATACATACCGTAACGCTAGGCTTTCGGAAGTCTTTTCGTTGGCGTGAGGGAAGAGGGAGCAGTATGAAACGAGCGCCCTATCGACACCTGTTTTTAACTTTTTTTTGGGGTGGCTTTTGTGGGCCGACGAATTCCATTGCATATCGATGAATTTTAACGTAATACTTTCATATATTTGGCTTTTTTAGGCCGACGAGGAACTTTCTTTCAGGTGCGATAAATCGTTCAGTAACGCATACCTCCGTACCCAACACGCAGAGTACGATGGTAACATGCGCTCTGCACTGGTAACCGAAATCCTACCACCAACCAATTCGGCTAAAGAGAGAGTTAACATATTCCAAGCACTGTTCTCCTTGTCTGCTTCGGTGGATTCACCTAAAAATAGAATTAGTTCCCTAACACCGGAGGATATCTCCGCGCTACATTTATTTAAAAAAAAGTTAAAGTTAGTCAGGACTCTCCCTCTGAAGTACAGTTAAGTTGTAAAAACTAGTAAAAAAAACTTAAGCATCTCAATGAACACGAAAAAATATAAAACAAAATCATTTAAGACATAATACATACCGTAACGCTAGGCTTTCGGAAGTCTTTTCGTTGGCGTGAGGGAAGAGGGAGCAGTATGAAACGAGCGCCCTATCGACATCTGTTTTTAACTTTTTTTTGGAGTGGCTTTTGTGGGCCGACGAATTCCATTGCAAATAGATGAATTTTAACGTAATACTTTCAAATATTTGGCTTTTTTAGGCCGACGAGGAACTTTCTTTCAGGTGCGATAAATCGTTCAGTAACGCATACCTCCGTACCCAACACGCAGAGTACGATGGTAACATGCGCTCTGCACTGATAACCGAAATCCTACCACCTACCAATTCGGCTACAGAGTGAGTTAACATATCCCAAGCACTGTTCTCCTTGTCCGCTTCGGTGGATTCACCTAAAAATAGAATTAATTCCCTAACACCGGAGGATATATCCGCGCTACATTTATTAAAAAAAAGTTAAAGTTAGTCAGGACTCTCCCTCTGAAGTACAGTTAAGTCGTAAAAACTAGTAAAAAAAACTTAAGCATCTCAATGAACACGAAAAAATATAAAACGAATTCATTTAAGACATAATACATACCGTAACGCTAGGCTTTCGGAAGTCTTTTCGTTGGCGTGAGGGAAGAGGGAGCAGTATGAAACGAGCGCCCTATCGACACCTGTTATTATTTTTTTTTGGGGTGGCTTTTGTGGGCCGACGAATTCCATTGCATATCGATGAATTTTAACGTAATACTTTCATATATTTGGCTTTTTTAGGCCGACGAGGAACTATCTTTCAGGTGCGATAAATCGTTCAGTAACGCATACCTCCGTACCCAACACGCAGAGTACGATGGTAACATGCGCTCTGCACTGGTAACCGAAATCCTACCACCAACCAATTCGGCTAAAGAGAGAGTTAACATATTCCAAGCACTGTTCTCCTTGTCTGCTTCGGTGGATTCACCTAAAAATAGAATTAGTTCCCTAACACCGGAGGATATCTCAGCGCTACATTTATCTAAAAAAAAGTTAAAGTTAGTCAGGACTCTCCCTCTGAAGTACAGTTAAGTCGTAAAAACTAGTAAAAAAACATAAGCATCTCAATGAACACGAAAAAATATAAAACGAATTCATTTAAGACATAATACATACCGTAACGCTAGGCTTTCGGAAGTCTTTTCGTTGGCGTGAGGGAAGAGGGAGCAGTATGAAACGAGCGCCCTATCGACACCTGTTTTTAACTTTTTTTTTGGGGTGGCTTTTGTGGGCCGACGAATTCCATTGCATATCGATGAATTTTAACCTAATACTTTCATATATTTGGCTTTTTTAGGCCGACGAGGAACTTTCTTTCAGCTGCGATAAATCGTTCAGTAACGCATACCTCCGTACCCAACACGCAGAGTACGATGGTAACATGCGCTCTGCACTGGTAACCGAAATCCTACCACCAACCAATTCGGCTACAGAGAGAGTTAACATATTCCAAGCACTGTTCTCCTTGTCAGCTTCGGTGGATTCACCTAAAAATAGAATTAGTTCCCTAACACCGGAGGATATCTCCGCGCTACATTTATTTAAAAAAAAGTTAAAGTTAGTCAGGACTCTCCCTCTGAAGTACAGTTAAGAAGTAAAAACTAGTAAAAAAACTTAAGCATCTCAATGAACACGAAAAAATCTAAAACGAATTCATTTAAGACATAATACATATCGTAACCCTAGGCTTTCGGAAGTCTTTTCGTTGGCGTGAGGGAAGAGGGAGCAGTATGAAACGAGCGCCCTATCGACACCTGTTTTTAACTTTTTTTTGGGTGGCTTTTGTGGGCCGACGAATTCCATTGCATATCGATGAATTTTAACGTAATACTTTCATATATTTGGCTTTTTTAGGCTGACGAGGAACTATCTTTCAGGTGCGATAAATCGTTCAGTAACGCATACCTCCGTACCCAACACGCAGAGTACGATGGTAACATGCGCTCTGCACTGGTAACCGAAATCCTACCACCAACCAATTCGGCTAAAGAGAGAGTTAACATATTCCAAGCACTGTTCTCCTTGTCCGCTTCGGTGGATTCACCTAAAAATAGAATTAATTCCCTAACACCGGAGGATATCTCCGCGCTACATTTATTAAAAAAAAAGTTAAAGTTAGTCAGGACTCTCCCTCTGAAGTACAGTTAAGTCGTAAAAACTAGTAAAAAAACATAAGCATCTCAATGAACACGAAAAAATATAAAACGAATTCATTTAAGACATAATACATACCGTAACGCTAGGCTTTCGGAAGTCTTTTCGTTGGCGTGAGGGAAGAGGGAGCAGTATGAAACGAGCGCCCTATCGACACCTGTTTTTAACTTTTTTTTGGGTGGCTTTTGTGGGCCGACGAATTCCATTGCATATCGATGAATTTTAACGTAATACTTTCATATATTTGGCTTTTTTAGGCCGACGAGGAACTTTCTTTCAGGTGCGATAAATCGTTCAGTAACGCATACCTCCGTACCCAACACGCAGAGTACGATGGTAACATGCGCTCTGCACTGGTAACCGAAATCCTACCACCAACCAATTCGGCTACAGAGAGAGTTAACATATTCCAAGCACTGTTCTCCTTGTCTGCTTCGGTGGATTCACCTAAAAATAGAATTAGTTCCCTAACACCGGAGGATATCTCCGCGCTACATTTATTTAAAAAAAAGTTAAAGTTAGTCAGGACTCTCCCTCTGAAGTACAGTTAAGTCGTAAAAACTAGTAAAAAAAACTTAAGCATCTCAATGAACACGAAAAATGTAAAACGAATTCATTTAAGACATAATACATATCGTAACCCTAGGCTTTCGGAAGTCTTTTCGTTGGCGTGAGGGAAGAGGGAGCAGTATGAAACGAGCGCCTATCGACACCTGTTTTTAACTTTTTTTGGGGTGGCTTTTGTGGGCCGACGAATTCCATTGCATATCGATGAATTTTAACGTAATACTTTCATATATTTGGCTTTTTTAGGCCGACGAGGAACTATCTTTCAGGTGCGATAAATCGTTCAGTAACGCATACCTTCGTACCCAACACGCAGAGTACGATGGTAACATGCGCTCTGCACTGGTAACCGAAATCCTACCACCAACCAATTCGGCTAAAGAGAGAGTTAACATATTCCAAGCACTGTTCTCCTTGTCTGCTTCGGTGGATTCACCTAAAAATAGAATTAGTTCCCTAACACCGGAGGATATCTCCGCGCTACATTTATCTAAAAAAAAGTTAAAGTTAGTCAGGACTCTCCCTCTGAAGTACAGTTAAGTCGTAAAAACTAGTAAAAAAAACTAAGCATCTCAATGAACACGAAAAAATATAAAACGAATTCATTTAAGACATAATACATACCGTAACGCTAGGCTTTCGGAAGTCTTTTCGTTGGCGTGAGGGAAGAGGGAGCAGTATGAAACGAGCGCCCTATCGACACCTGTTTTTAACTTTTTTTGGGGTGGCTTTTGTGGGCCGACGAATTCCATTGCATATCGATGAATTTTAACGTAATACTTTCATATATTTGGCTTTTTTAGGCCGACGAGGAACTATCTTTCAGGTGCGATAAATCGTTCAGTAACGCATACCTCCGTACCCAACACGCAGAGTACGATGGTAACATGCGCTCTGCACTGGTAACCGAAATCCTACCACCAACCAATTCGGCTAAAGAGAGAGTTAACATATTCCAAGCACTGTTCTCCTTGTCTGCTTCGGTGGATTCACCTAAAAATAGAATTAGTTCCCTAACACCGGAGGATATCTCAACGCTACATTTATCTAAAAAAAAGTTAAAGTTAGTCAGGACTCTCCCTCTGAAGTACAGTTAAGTCGTAAAAACTAGTAAAAAAACATAAGCATCTCAATGAACACGAAAAAATATAAAACGAATTCATTTAAGACATAATACATACCGTAACGCTAGGCTTTCGGAAGTCTTTTCGTTGGCGTGAGGGAAGAGGGATCAGTATGAAACGAGCGCCCTATCGACACCTGTTTTTAACTTTTTTTTGGGGTGGCTTTTGTGGGCCGACGAATTCCATTGCATATCGATGAATTTTAACGTAATACTTTCATATATTTGGCTTTTTTAGGCCGACGAGGAACTTTCTTTCAGGTGCGATAAATCGTTCAGAAACGCATACCTCCGTACCCAACACGCAGAGTACGATGGTAACATGCGCTCTGCACTGGTAACCGAAATCCTACCACCAACCAATTCGGCTACAGAGAGAGTTAACATATTCCAAGCACTGTTCTCCTTGTCTGCTTCGGTGGATTCACCTAAAAATAGAATTAGTTCCCTAACACCGGAGGATATCTCCGCGCTACATTTATTAAAAAAAAAGTTAAAGTTAGTCAGGACTCTCCCTCTGAAGTACAGTTAAGTCGTAAAAACTAGTAAAAAAACATAAGCATCTCAATGAACACGAAAAAATATAAAACGAATTCATTTAAGACATAATACATACCGTAACGCTAGGCTTTCGGAAGTCTTTTCGTTGGCGTGAGGGAAGAGGGAGCAGTATGAAACGAGCGCCCTATCGACACCTGTTTTTAACTTTTTTTTGGGGTGGCTTTTGTGGGCCGACGAATTCCATTGCATATCGATGAATTTTAACGTAATACTTTCATATATTTGGCTTTTTTAGGCCGACGAGGAACTTTCTTTCAGGTGCGATAAATCGTTCAGTAACGCATACCTCCGTACCCAACACGCAGAGTACGATGGTAACATGCGCTCTGCACTGGTAACCGAAATCCTACCACCAACCAATTCGGCTACAGAGAGAGTTAACATATTCCAAGCACTGTTCTCCTTGTCTGCTTCGGTGGATTCACCTAAAAATAGAATTAGTTCCCTAACACCGGAGGATATCTCCGCGCTACATTTATTTAAAAAAAAGTTAAAGTTAGTCAGGACTCTCCCTCTGAAGTACAGTTAAGTCGTAAAAACTAGTAAAAAAAACTTAAGCATCTCAATGAACACGAAAAAATCTAAAACGAATTCATTTAAGACATAATACATATCGTAACCCTAGGCTTTCGGAAGTCTTTTCGTTGGCGTGAGGGAAGAGGGAGCAGTATGAAACGAGCGCCCTATCGACACCTGTTTTTAACTTTTTTTGGGGTGGCTTTTGTGGGCCGACGAATTCCATTGCATATCGATGAATTTTAACGTAATACTTTCATATATTTGGCTTTTTTAGGCCGACGAGGAACTTTCTTTCAGGTGCGATAAATCGTTCAGTAACGCATACCTCCGTACCCAACACGCAGAGTACGATGGTAACATGCGCTCTGCACTGGTAACCGAAATCCTACCACCAACCAATTCGGCTAAAGAGAGAGTTAACATATTCCAAGCACTGTTCTCCTTGTCTGCTTCGGTGGATTCACCTAAAAATAGAATTAGTTCCCTAACACCGGAGGATATCTCCGCGCTACATTTATTTAAAAAAAAGTTAAAGTTAGTCAGGACTCTCCCTCTGAAGTACAGTTAAGTCGTAAAAACTAGTAAAAAAAACTTAAGCATCTCAATGAACACGAAAAAATATAAAACGAATTCATTTAAGACATAATACATACCGTAACGCTAGGCTTTCGGAAGTCTTTTCGTTGGCGTGAGGGAAGAGGGAGCAGTATGAAACGAGCGCCCTATCGACACCTGTTTTTAATTTTTTTGGGGGTGGCTTTTGTGGGCCGACGAATTCCATTGCATATCGATGAATTTTAACGTAATACTTTCATATATTTGGCTTTTTTAGGCCGACGAGGAACTTTCTTTCAGGTGCGATAAATCGTTCAGTAACGCATACCTCCGTACCCAACACGCAGAGTACGATGGTAACATGCGCTCTGCACTGGTAACCGAAATCCTACCACCAACCAATTCGGCTAAAGAGAGAGTTAACATATTCCAAGCACTGTTCTCCTTGTCTGCTTCGGTGGATTCACCTAAAAATAGAATTAGTTCCCTAACACCGGAGGATATCTCCGCGCTACATTTATTTAAAAAAAAGTTAAAGTTAGTCAGGACTCTCCCTCTGAAGTACAGTTAAGTCGTAAAAACTAGTAAAAAAACATAAGCATCTCAATGAACACGAAAAAATATAAAACGAATTCATTTAAGACATAATACATACCGTAACGGTAGGCTTTCGGAAGTCTTTTCGTTGGCGTGAGGGAAGAGGGAGCAGTATGAAACGAGCGCCCTATCGACACCTGTTTTTAACCTTTTTTTTGGGTGGCTTTTGTGGGCCGACGAATTCCATTGCATATCGATGAATTTTAACGTAATACTTTCATATATTTGGCTTTTTTAGGCCGACGAGGAACTTTCTTTCAGGTGCGATAAATCGTTCAGTAACGCATACCTCCGTACCCAACACGCAGAGTACGATGGTAACATGCGCTCTGCACTGGTAACCGAAATCCTACCACCAACCAATTCGGCTACAGAGAGAGTTAACATATTCCAAGCACTGTTCTCCTTGTCTGCTTCGGTGGATTCACCTAAAAATAGAATTAGTTCCCTAACACCGGAGGATATCTCCGCGCTACATTTATTTAAAAAAAAGTTAAAGTTAGTCAGGACTCTCCCTCTGAAGTACAGTTAAGTCGTAAAAACTAGTAAAAAAAACTTAAGCATCTCAATGAACACGAAAAAATCTAAAACGAATTCATTTAAGACATAATACATATCGTAACCCTAGGCTTTCGGAAGTCTTTTCGTTGGCGTGAGGGAAGAGGGAGCAGTATGAAACGAGCGCCCTATCGACACCTGTTTTTAACTTTTTTTGGGGTGGCTTTTGTGGGCCGACGAATTCCATTGCATATCGATGAATTTTAACGTAATACTTTCATATATTTGGCTTTTTTAGGCCGACGAGGAACTATCTTTCAGGTGCGATAAATCGTTCAGTAACGCATACCTCCGTACCCAACACGCAGAGTACGATGGTAACATGCGCTCTGCACTGGTAACCGAAATCCTACCACCAACCAATTCGGCTAAAGAGAGAGTTAACATATTCCAAGCACTGTTCTCCTTGTCTGCTTCGGTGGATTCACCTAAAAATAGAATTAGTTCCCTAACACCTTAGGATATCTCCGCGCTACATTTATCTAAAAAAAAGTTAAAGTTAGTCAGGACTCTCCCTCTGAAGTACAGTTAAGTCGTAAAAACTAGTAAAAAAACATAAGCATCTCAATGAACACGAAAAAATATAAAACGAATTCATTTAAGACATAATACATACCGTAACGCTAGGCTTTCGGAAGTCTTTTCGTTGGCGTGAGGGAAGAGGGAGCAGTATGAAACGAGCGATCTATCGACACCTGTTTTTAACTTTTTTTGGGGTGGCTTTTGTGGGCCGACGAATTCCATTGCATATCGATGAATTTTAACGTAATACTTTCATATATTTGGCTTTTTTAGGCCGACGAGGAACTATCTTTCAGGTGCGATAAATCGTTCAGTAACGCATACCTCCGTACCCAACACGCAGAGTACGATGGTAACATGCGCTCTGCACTGGTAACCGAAATCCTACCACCAACCAATTCGGCTAAAGAGAGAGTTAACATATTCCAAGCACTGTTCTCCTTGTCTGCTTCGGTGGATTCACCTAAAAATAGAATTAGTTCCCTAACACCGGAGGATATCTCCGCGCTACATTTATCTAAAAAAAAGTTAAAGTTAGTCAGGACTCTCCCTCTGAAGTACAGTTAAGTCGTAAAAACTAGTAAAAAAACATAAGCATCTCAATGAACACGAAAAAATATAAAACGAATTCATTTAAGACATAATACATACCGTAACGCTAGGCTTTCGGAAGTCTTTTCGTTGGCGTGAGGGAAGAGGGAGCAGTATGAAACGAGCGCCCTATCGACACCTGTTTTTAACTTTTTTTGGGGTGGCTTTTGTGGGCCGACGAATTCCATTGCATATCGATGAATTTTAACGTAATACTTTCATATATTTGGCTTTTTTAGGCCGACGAGGAACTTTCTTTCAGGTGCGATAAATCGTTCAGTAACGCATACCTCCGTACCCAACACGCAGAGTACGATGGTAACATGCGCTCTGCACTGGTAACCGAAATCCTACCACCAACCAATTCGGCTAAAGAGAGAGTTAACATATTCCAAGCACTGTTCTCCTTGTCTGCTTCGGTGGATTCACCTAAAAATAGAATTAGTTCCCTAACACCGGAGGATATCTCCGCGCTACATTTATTTAAAAAAAAGTTAAAGTTAGTCAGGACTCTCCCTCTGAAGTACAGTTAAGTCGTAAAAACTAGTAAAAAAACATAAGCATCTCAATGAACACGAAAAAATATAAAACGAATTCATTTAAGACATAATACATACCGTAACGCCAGGCTTTCGGAAGTCTTTTCGTTGGCGTGAGGGAAGAGGGAGCAGTATGAAACGAGCGCCCTATCGACACCTGTTTTTAATTTTTTTTGGGGGTGGCTTTTGTGGGCCGACGAATTCCATTGCATATCGATGAATTTTAACGTAATACTTTCATATATTTGGCTTTTTTAGGCCGACGAGGAACTTTCTTTCAGGTGCGATAAATCGTTCAGTAACGCATACCTCCGTACCCAACACGCAGAGTACGATGGTAACATGCGCTCTGCACTGGTAACCGAAATCCTACCACCAACCAATTCGGCTACAGAGAGAGTTAACATATTCCAAGCACTGTTCTCCTTGTCTGCTTCGGTGGATTCACCTAAAAATAGAATTAGTTCCCTAACACCGGAGGATATCTCCGCGCTACATTTATTTAAAAAAAAGTTAAAGTTAGTCAGGACTCTCCCTCTGAAGTACAGTTAAGTCGTAAAAACTAGTAAAAAAAACTTAAGCATCTCAATAAACACGAAAAAATCTAAAACGAATTCATTTAAGACATAATACATATCGTAACCCTAGGCTTTCGGAAGTCTTTTCGTTGGCGTGAGGGAAGAGGGAGCAGTATGAAACGAGCGCCCTATCGACACCTGTTTTTAACTTTTTTTGGGTGGCTTTTGTGGGCCGACGAATTCCATTGCATATCGATGAATTTTAACGTAATACTTTCATATATTTGGCTTTTTTAGGCTGACGAGGAACTATCTTTCAGGTGCGATAAATCGTTCAGTAACGCATACCTTCGTACCCAACACGCAGAGTACGATGGTAACATGCGCTCTGCACTGGTAACCGAAATCCTACCACCAACCAATTCGGCTAAAGAGAGAGTTAACATATTCCAAGCACTGTTCTCCTTGTCTGCTTCGGTGGATTCACATAAAAATAGAATTAGTTTCCTAACACCTTAGGATATCTCAGCGCTACATTTATCTAAAAAAAAAGTTAAAGTTAGTCAGGACTCTCCCTCTGAAGTACAGTTAAGTCGTAAAAACTAGTAAAAAAACATAAGCATCTCAATGAACACGAAAAAATATAAAACGAATTCATTTAAGACATAATACATACCGTAACGCTAGGCTTTCGGAAGTCTTTTCGTTGGCGTGAGGGAAGAGGGAGCAGTATGAAACGAGCGATCTATCGACACCTGTTTTTAACTTTTTTTGGGGTGGCTTTTGTGGGCCGACATAATTCCATTGCATATCGATGAATTTTAACGTAATACTTTCATATATTTGGCTTTTTTAGGCCGACGAGGAACTATCTTTCAGGTGCGATAAATCGTTCAGTAACGCATACCTCCGTACCCAACACGCAGAGTACGATGGTAACATGCGCTCTGCACTGGTAACCGAAATCCTACCACCAACCAATTCGGCTAAAGAGAGAGTTAACATATTCCAAGCACTGTTCTCCTTGTCCGCTTCGGTGGATTCACCTAAAAATAGAATTAATTCCCTAACACCGGAGGATATCTCCGCGCTACATTTATTAAAAAAAAAAGTTAAAGTTAGTCAGGACTCTCCCTCTGAAGTACAGTTAAGTCGTAAAAACTAGTAAAAAAACATAAGCATCTCAATGAACACGAAAAAATATAAAACGAATTCATTTAAGACATAATACATACCGTAACGCTAGGCTTTCGGAAGTCTTTTCGTTGGCGTGAGGGAAGAGGGAGCAGTATGAAACGAGCGCCCTATCGACACCTGTTTTTAACTTTTTTTTGGGGTGGCTTTTGTGGGCCGACGAATTCCATTGCATATCGATGAATTTTAACGTAATACTTTCATATATTTGGCTTTTTTAGGCCGACGAGGAACTTTCTTTCAGGTGCGATAAATCGTTCAGTAACGCATACCTCCGTACCCAACACGCAGAGTACGATGGTAACATGCGCTCTGCACTGGTAACCGAAATCCTACCACCAACCAATTCGGCTACAGAGAGAGTTAACATATTCCAAGCACTGTTCTCCTTGTCTGCTTCGGTGGATTCACCTAAAAATAGAATTAGTTCCCTAACACCGGAGGATATCTCCGCGCTACATTTATTTTAAAAAAAAGTTAAAGTTAGTCAGGACTCTCCCTCTGAAGTACAGTTAAGTCGTAAAAACTAGTAAAAAAACATAAGCATCTCAATGAACACGAAAAAATATAAAACGAAGTCATTTAAGACATAATACATATCGTAACCCTAGGCTTTCGGAAGTCTTTTCGTTGGCGTGAGGGAAGAGGGAGCAGTATGAAACGAGCGCCCTATCGACACCTGTTTTTAACTTTTTTTTGGGGTGGCTTTTGTGGGCCGACGAATTCCATTGCATATCGATGAATTTTAACGTAATACTTTCATATATTTGGCTTTTTTAGGCCGACGAGGAACTATCTTTCAGGTGCGATAAATCGTTCAGTAACGCATACCTTCGTACCCAACACGCAGAGTACGATGGTAACATGCGCTCTGCACTGGTAACCGAAATCCTACCACCAACCAATTCGGCTAAAGAGAGAGTTAACATATTCCAAGCACTGTTCTCCTTGTCTGCTTCGGTGGATTCACCTAAAAATAGAATTAGTTCCCTAACACCGGAGGATATCTCAGCGCTACATTTATCTAAAAAAAGTTAAAGTTAGTCAGGACTCTCCCTCTGAAGTACAGTTAAGTCGTAAAAACTAGTAAAAAAAACTTAAGCATCTCAATGAACACGAAAAAATATAAAACGAATTCATTTAAGACATAATACATACCGTAACGCCAGGCTTTCGGAAGTCTTTTCGTTGGCGTGAGGGAAGAGGGAGCAGTATGAAACAAGCGCCCTATCGACACCTGTTTTTAATTTTTTTTTGGGGTGGCTTTTGTGGGCCGACGAATTCCATTGCATATCGATGAATTTTAACGTAATACTTTCATATATTTGGCTTTTTTAGGCCGACGAGGAACTTTCTTTCAGGTGCGATAAATCGTTCAGTAACGCATACCTCCGTACCCAACACGCAGAGTACGATGGTAACATGCGCTCTGCACTGGTAACCGAAATCCTACCACCAACCAATTCGGCTACAGAGTGAGTTAACATATTCCAAGCACTGTTCTCCTTGTCTGCTTCGGTGGATTCACCTAAAAATAGAATTAGTTCCCTAACACCGGAGGATATCTCCGCGCTACATTTATTTAAAAAAAAAGTTAAAGTTAGTCAGGACTCTCCCTCTGAAGTACAGTTAAGTCGTAAAAACTAGTAAAAAAACATAAGCATCTCAATGAACACGAAAAAATATAAAACGAATTCATTTAAGACATAATACATACCCTAACGCTAGGCTTTCGGAAGTCTTTTCGTTGGCGTGAG
The DNA here is from genome assembly GCA_023701765.1 of Hylyphantes graminicola. Taxonomy (NCBI): domain Eukaryota; kingdom Metazoa; phylum Arthropoda; class Arachnida; order Araneae; family Linyphiidae; genus Hylyphantes; species Hylyphantes graminicola. The sequence goes on from CM043120.1 coordinate 11,176,201, forward strand.
GGAAGAGGGAGCAGTATGAAACGAGCGACCTATCAACACCTGTTTTTACCTTTTTTTAGGGTGGCTTTTGTGGGCCGACGAATTCCATTGCATATCGATGAATTTTAACGTAATACTTTCATATATTTGGCTTTTTTAGGCCGACGAGGAACTTTCTTTCAGGTGCGATAAATCGTTCAGTAACGCATACCTCCGTACCCAACACGCAGAGTACGATGGTATCATGCGCTCTGCACTGGTAACCTAAATCCTACCACCAACCAATTCGGCTACAGAGAGAGTTAACATATTCCAAGCACTGTTCTCCTTGTCTGCTTCGGTGGATTCACCTAAAAATAGAATTAGTTCCCTAACACCGGAGGATATCTCCGCGCTACATTTATCTAAAAAAAAGTTAAAGTTAGTCAGGACTCTCCCTCTGAAGTACAGTTAAGTCGTAAAAACTAGTAAAAAAACATAAGCATCTCAATGAACACGAAAAAATATAAAACGAATTCATTTAAGACATAATACATACCGTAACGCTAGGCTTTCGGAAGTCTTTTCGTTGGCGTGAGGGAAGAGGGAGCAGTATGAAACGAGCGACCTATCGACACCTGTTTTTAACCTTTTTTTGGGGTGGCTTTTGTGGGCCGACGAATTCCATTGCATATCGATGAATTTTAACGTAATACTTTCATATATTTGGCTTTTTTAGGCCGACGAGGAACTTTCTTTCAGGTGCGATAAATCGTTCAGTAACGCATACCTCCGTACCCAACACGCAGAGTACGATGGTAACATGCGCTCTGCACTGGTAACCGAAATCCTACCACCAACCAATTCGGCTACAGAGAGAGTTAACATATTCCAAGCACTGTTCTCCTTGTCTGCTTCGGTGGATTCACCTAAAAATAGAATTAGTTCCCTAACACCGGAGGATATCTCCGCGCTACATTTATTTAAAAAAAAAGTTAAAGTTAGTCAGGACTCTCCCTCTGAAGTACAGTTAAGTCGTAAAAACTAGTAAAAAAACATAAGCATCTCAATGAACACGAAAAAATATAAAACGAATTCATTTAAGACATAATACATACCCTAACGCTAGGCTTTCGGAAGTCTTTTCGTTGGCGTGAGGGAAGAGGGAGCAGTATGAAACGAGCCACCAATCAACACCTGTTTTTACCTTTTTTTAGGGTGGCTTTTGTGGGCCGACGAATTCCATTGCATATCGATGAATTTTAACGTAATACTTTGATATACTTGGCTTTTTTAGGCCGACGAGGAACTTTCTTTCAGGTGCGATAAATCGTTCAGTAACGCATACCTCCGTACCCAACACGCAGAGTACGATGGTAACATGCGCTCTGCACTGGTAACCGAAATCCTACCACCAACCAATTCGGCTACAGAGAGAGTTAACATATTCCAAGCACTGTTCTCCTTGTCTGCTTCGGTGGATTCACCTAAAAATAGAATTAGTTCCCTAACACCGGAGGATATCTCCGCGCTACATTTATTTTCAAAAAAAGTTAAAGTTAGTCAGGACTCTCCCTCTGAAGTACAGTTAAGTCGTAAAAACTAGTAAAAAAACATAAGCATCTCAAAAACCAGGAAAAAATATATAACGAATTCATTTAAGACATAATACATACCGTAACGCTAGGCTTTCGGAAGTCTTTTCGTTGGCGTGAGGGAAGAGGGAGCAGTATGAACCGAAAGCCCTATCGATACCTGTTTTTAACTTTTTTTAGGGTGGCTTTTGTGGGCCGACGAATTCCATTGCATATCGATGAATTTTAACGTAATACTTTCATATATTTGGCTTTTTTAGGCCGACGAGGAACTTTCTTTCAGGTGCGATAAATCGTTCAGTAACGCATACCTCCGTACCCAACACGCAGAGTACGATGGTAACATGCGCTCTGCACTGGTAACCGAAATCCTACCACCAACCAATTCGGCTACAGAGAGAGTTAACATATTCCAAGCACTGTTCTCCTTGTCAGCTTCGGTTTATTCACCTAAAAATAGAATTAGTTCCCTAACACCGGAGGATATCTCCGCGCTACATTTATTTTCAAAAAAAGTTAAAGTTAGTCAGGACTCTCCCTCTGAAGTACAGTTAAGTCGTAAAAACTAGAAAAAAAACATAAGCATCTCAATGAACACGAAAAAATATAAAACGAATTCATTTAAGACATAATACATATCCTAACGCTAGGCTTTCGGAAGTCTTTTCGTTGGCGTGAGGGAAGAGGGAGCAGTATGAAACGAGCGACCTATCAACACCTGTTTTTAACTTTTTTTAGGGTGGCTTTTGTGGGCCGACGAATTCCATTGCATATCGATGAATTTTAACGTAATACTTTCATATATTTGGCTTTTTTAGGCCGACGAGGAACTTTCTTTCAGGTGCGATAAATCGTTCAGTAACGCATACCTCCGTACCCAACACGCAGAGTACGATGGTAACATGCGCTCTGCACTGGTAACCGAAATCCTACCACCAACCAATTCGGCTACAGAGAGAGTTAACATATTCCAAGCACTGTTCTCCTTGTCTGCTTCGGTGGATTCACCTAAAAATAGAATTAGTTCCCTAACACCGGAGGATATCTCCGCGCTACATTTATCTAAAAAAAAGTTAAAGTTAGTCAGGACTCTCCCTCTGATGTACAGTTAAGTCGTAAAAACTAGCAAAAAAACATAAGCATCACAATGAACACGAAAAAATATAAAACGAATTCATTTAAGACATAATACATACCGTAACGCTAGGCTTTCGGAAGTCTTTTCGTTGGCGTGAGGGAAGAGGGAGCAGTATGAAACGAGCGACCAATCAACACCTGTTTTTACCTTTTTTTAGGGTGGCTTTTGTGGGCCGACGAATTCCATTGCATATCGATGAATTTTAACGTAATACTTTGATATACTTGGTTTTTTTAGGCCGACGAGGAACTTTCTTTCAGGTGCGATAAATCGTTCAGTAACGCATACCTCCGTACCCAACACGCAGAGTACGATGGTAACATGCGCTCTGCACTGGTAACCGAAATCCTACCACCAACCAATTCGGCTACAGAGAGAGTTAACATATTCCAAGCACTGTTCTCCTTGTCTGCTTCGGTGGATTCACCTAAAAATAGAATTAGTTCCCTAACACCGGAGGATATCTCCGCGCTACATTTATTTAAAAAAAAGTTAAAGTTAGTCAGGACTCTCCCTCTGAAGTACAGTTAAGTCGTAAAAACTAGTAAAAAAAACTTAAGCATCTCAATGAACACGAAAAAATCTAAAACGAATTCATTTAAGACATAATACATATCGTAACCCTAGGCTTTCGGAAGTCTTTTCGTTGGCGTGAGGGAAGAGGGAGCAGTATGAAACGAGCGCCCTATCGACACCTGTTTTTAACTTTTTTTGGGGTGGCTTTTGTGGGCCGACGAATTCCATTGCATATCGATGAATTTTAACGTAATACTTTCATATATTTGGCTTTTTTAGGCCGACGAGGAACTTTCTTTCAGGTGCGATAAATCGTTCAGTAACGCATACCTCCGTACCCAACACGCAGAGTACGATGGTAACATGCGCTCTGCACTGGTAACCGAAATCCTACCACCAACCAATTCGGCTACAGAGAGAGTTAACATATTCCAAGCACTGTTCTCCTTGTCAGCTTCGGTGGATTCACCTAAAAATAGAATTAGTTCCCTAACACCGGAGGATATCTCCGCGCTACATTTATTTAAAAAAAAGTTAAAGTTAGTCAGGACTCTCCCTCTGAAGTACAGTTAAGTCGTAAAAACTAGTAAAAAAACATAAGCATCTCAATGAACACGAAAAAATATAAAACGAATTCATTTAAGACATAATACATACCCTAACGCTAGGCTTTCGGAAGTCTTTTCGTTGGCGTGAGGGAAGAGGGAGCAGTATGAAACGAGCGACCTATCAACACCTGTTTTTACCTTTTTTTAGGGTGGCTTTTGTGGGCCGACGAATTCCATTGCATATCGATGAATTTTAACGTAATACTTTCATATATTTGGCTTTTTTAGGCCGACGAGGAACTTTCTTTCAGGTGCGATAAATCGTTCAGTAACGCATACCTCCGTACCCAACACGCAGAGTACGATGGTAACATGCGCTCTGCACTGGTAACCGAAATCCTACCACCAACCAATTCGGCTACAGAGAGAGTTAACATATTCCAAGCACTGTTCTCCTTGTCTGCTTCGGTGGATTCACCTAAAAATAGAATTAGTTCCCTAACACCGGAGGATATCTCCGCGCTACATTTATTTAAAAAAAAGTTAAAGTTAGTCAGGACTCTCCCTCTGAAGTACAGTTAAGTCGTAAAAACTAGTAAAAAAAACTTAAGCATCTCAATGAACACGAAAAAATCTAAAACGAATTCATTTAAGACATAATACATATCGTAACCCTAGGCTTTCGGAAGTCTTTTCGTTGGCGTGAGGGAAGAGGGAGCAGTATGAAACGAGCGCCCTATCGACACCTGTTTTTAACTTTTTTTTGGGGTGGCTTTTGTGGGCCGACGAATTCCATTGCATATCGATGAATTTTAACGTAATACTTTCATATATTTGGCTTTTTTAGGCCGACGAGGAACTATCTTTCAGGTGCGATAAATCGTTCAGTAACGCATACCTCCGTACCCAACACGCAGAGTACGATGGTAACATGCGCTCTGCACTGGTAACCGAAATCCTACCACCAACCAATTCGGCTAAAGAGAGAGTTAACATATTCCAAGCACTGTTCTCCTTGTCTGCTTCGGTGGATTCACCTAAAAATAGAATTAGTTCCCTAACACCGGAGGATATCTCCGCGCTACATTTATCTAAAAAAAAGTTAAAGTTAGTCAGGACTCTCCCTCTGAAGTACAGTTAAGTCGTAAAAACTAGTAAAAAAACATAAGCATCTCAATGAACACGAAAAAATATAAAACGAATTCATTTAAGACATAATACATACCGTAACGCTAGGCTTTCGGAAGTCTTTTCGTTGGCGTGAGGGAAGAGGGAGCAGTATGAAACGAGCGACCAATCAACACCTGTTTTTACCTTTTTTTAGGGTGGCTTTTGTGGGCCGACGAATTCCATTGCATATCGATGAATTTTAACGTAATACTTTGATATACTTGGTTTTTTTAGGCCGACGAGGAACTTTCTTTCAGGTGCGATAAATCGTTCAGTAACGCATACCTCCGTACCCAACACGCAGAGTACGATGGTAACATGCGCTCTGCACTGGTAACCGAAATCCTACCACCAACCAATTCGGCTACAGAGAGAGTTAACATATTCCAAGCACTGTTCTCCTTGTCTGCTTCGGTGGATTCACCTAAAAATAGAATTAGTTCCCTAACACCGGAGGATATCTCCGCGCTACATTTATTTAAAAAAAAGTTAAAGTTAGTCAGGACTCTCCCTCTGAAGTACAGTTAAGTCGTAAAAACTAGTAAAAAAAACTTAAGCATCTCAATGAACACGAAAAAATCTAAAACGAATTCATTTAAGACATAATACATATCGTAACCCTAGGCTTTCGGAAGTCTTTTCGTTGGCGTGAGGGAAGAGGGAGCAGTATGAAACGAGCGCCCTATCGACACCTGTTTTTAACTTTTTTTGGGGTGGCTTTTGTGGGCCGACGAATTCCATTGCATATCGATGAATTTTAACGTAATACTTTCATATATTTGGCTTTTTTAGGCCGACGAGGAACTTTCTTTCAGGTGCGATAAATCGTTCAGTAACGCATACCTCCGTACCCAACACGCAGAGTACGATGGTAACATGCGCTCTGCACTGGTAACCGAAATCCTACCACCAACCAATTCGGCTACAGAGAGAGTTAACATATTCCAAGCACTGTTCTCCTTGTCAGCTTCGGTGGATTCACCTAAAAATAGAATTAGTTCCCTAACACCGGAGGATATCTCCGCGCTACATTTATTTAAAAAAAAGTTAAAGTTAGTCAGGACTCTCCCTCTGAAGTACAGTTAAGTCGTAAAAACTAGTAAAAAAACATAAGCATCTCAATGAACACGAAAAAATATAAAACGAATTCATTTAAGACATAATACATACCCTAACGCTAGGCTTTCGGAAGTCTTTTCGTTGGCGTGAGGGAAGAGGGAGCAGTATGAAACGAGCGACCTATCAACACCTGTTTTTACCTTTTTTTAGGGTGGCTTTTGTGGGCCGACGAATTCCATTGCATATCGATGAATTTTAACGTAATACTTTCATATATTTGGCTTTTTTAGGCCGACGAGGAACTTTCTTTCAGGTGCGATAAATCGTTCAGTAACGCATACCTCCGTACCCAACACGCAGAGTACGATGGTAACATGCGCTCTGCACTGGTAACCGAAATCCTACCACCAACCAATTCGGCTACAGAGAGAGTTAACATATTCCAAGCACTGTTCTCCTTGTCTGCTTCGGTGGATTCACCTAAAAATAGAATTAGTTCCCTAACACCGGAGGATATCTCCGCGCTACATTTATTTTAAAAAAAAGTTAAAGTTAGTCAGGACTCTCCCTCTGAAGTACAGTTAAGTCGTAAAAACTAGTAAAAAAAACATAAGCATCTCAATGAACACGAAAAAATATAAAACGAATTCATTTAAGACATAATACATACCCTAACGCTAGGCTTTCGGAAGTCTTTTCGTTGGCGTGAGGGAAGAGGGAGCAGTATGAAACGAGCGACCTATCAACACCTGTTTTTACCTTTTTTTAGGGTGGCTTTTGTGGGCCGACGAATTCCATTGCATATCGATGAATTTTAACGTAATACTTTCATATATTTGGCTTTTTTAGGCCGACGAGGAACTTTCTTTCAGGTGCGATAAATCGTTCAGTAACGCATACCTCCGTACCCAACACGCAGAGTACGATGGTAACATGCGCTCTGCACTGGTAACCGAAATCCTACCACCAACCAATTCGGCTACAGAGAGAGTTAACATATTCCAAGCACTGTTCTCCTTGTCTGCTTCGGTGGATTCACCTAAAAATAGAATTAGTTCCCTAACACCGGAGGATATCTCCGCGCTACATTTATTTAAAAAAAAGTTAAAGTTAGTCAGGACTCTCCCTCTGAAGTACAGTTAAGTCGTAAAAACTAGTAAAAAAACATAAGCATCTCAATGAACACGAAAAAATATAAAACGAATTCATTTAAGACATAATACATACCCTAACGCTAGGCTTTCGGAAGTCTTTTCGTTGGCGTGAGGGAAGAGGGAGCAGTATGAAACGAGCGACCTATCAACACCTGTTTTTACCTTTTTTTAGGGTGGCTTTTGTGGGCCGACGAATTCCATTGCATATCGATGAATTTTAACGTAATACTTTCATATATTTGGCTTTTTTAGGCCGACGAGGAACTTTCTTTCAGGTGCGATAAATCGTTCAGTAACGCATACCTCCGTACCCAACACGCAGAGTACGATGGTAACATGCGCTCTGCACTGGTAACCGAAATCCTACCACCAACCAATTCGGCTACAGAGAGAGTTAACATATTCCAAGCACTGTTCTCCTTGTCTGCTTCGGTGGATTCACCTAAAAATAGAATTAGTTCCCTAACACCGGAGGATATCTCCGCGCTACATTTATTTTCAAAAAAAGTTAAAGTTAGTCAGGACTCTCCCTCTGAAGTACAGTTAAGTCGTAAAAACTAGTAAAAAACATAAGCATCTCAATGAACACGAAAAAATATAAAACGAATTCATTTAAGACATAATACATACCCTAACGCTAGGCTTTCGGAAGTCTTTTCGTTGGCGTGAGGGAAGAGGGAGCAGTATGAAACGAGCGACCTATCAACACCTGTTTTTACCTTTTTTTAGGGTGGCTTTTGTGGGCCGACGAATTCCATTGCATATCGATGAATTTTAACGTAATACTTTCATATATTTGGCTTTTTTAGGCCGACGAGGAACTTTCTTTCAGGTGCGATAAACCGTTCAGTAACGCATACCTCCGTACCCAACACGCAGAGTACGATGGTAACATGCGCTCTGCACTGGTAACCGAAATCCTACCACCAACCAATTCGGCTACAGAGAGAGTTAACATATTCCAAGCACTGTTCTCCTTGTCTGCTTCGGTGGATTCACCTAAAAATAGAATTAGTTCCCTAACACCGGAGGATATCTCCGCGCTACATTTATTTTCAAAAAAAGTTAAAGTTAGTCAGGACTCTCCCTCTGAAGTACAGTTAAGTCGTAAAAACTAGTAAAAAAACATAAGCATCTCAATGAACACGAAAAAATATAAAACGAATTCATTTAAGACATAATACATACCCTAACGCTAGGCTTTCGGAAGTCTTTTCGTTGGCGTGAGGGAAGAGGGAGCAGTATGAAACGAGCGACCTATCAACACCTGTTTTTACCTTTTTTTAGGGTGGCTTTTGTGGGCCGACGAATTCCATTGCATATCGATGAATTTTAACGTAATACTTTTATATATTTGGCTTTTTTAGGCCGACGAGGAACTTTCTTTCAGGTGCGATAAATCGTTCAGTAACGCATACCTCCGTACCCAACACGCAGAGTACGATGGTAACATGCGCTCTGCACTGGTAACCGAAATCCTACCACCAACCAATTCGGCTACAGAGAGAGTTAACATATTCCAAGCACTGTTCTCCTTGTCTGCTTCGGTGGATTCACCTAAAAATAGAATTAGTTCCCTAACACCGGAGGATATCTCCGCGCTACATTTATTTTCAAAAAAAGTTAAAGTTAGTCAGGACTCTCCCTCTGAAGTACAGTTAAGTCGTAAAAACTAGTAAAAAACATAAGCATCTCAATGAACACGAAAAAATATAAAACGAATTCATTTAAGACATAATACATACCCTAACGCTAGGCTTTCGGAAGTCTTTTCGTTGGCGTGAGGGAAGAGGGAGCAGTATGAAACGAGCGACCTATCAACACCTGTTTTTACCTTTTTTTAGGGTGGCTTTTGTGGGCCGACGAATTCCATTGCATATCGATGAATTTTAACGTAATACTTTTATATATTTGGCTTTTTTAGGCCGACGAGGAACTTTCTTTCAGGTGCGATAAACCGTTCAGTAACGCATACCTCCGTACCCAACACGCAGAGTACGATGGTAACATGCGCTCTGCACTGGTAACCGAAATCCTACCACCAACCAATTCGGCTACAGAGAGAGTTAACATATTCCAAGCACTGTTCTCCTTGTCTGCTTCGGTGGATTCACCTAAAAATAGAATTAGTTCCCTAACACCGGAGGATATCTCCGCGCTACATTTATTTAAAAAAAAGTTAAAGTTAGTCAGGACTCTCCCTCTGAAGTACAGTTAAGTCGTAAAAACTAGTAAAAAAACATAAGCATCTCAATGAACACGAAAAAATATAAAACGAATTCATTTAAGACATAATACATACCCTAACGCTAGGCTTTCGGAAGTCTTTTCGTTGGCGTGAGGGAAGAGGGAGCAGTATGAAACGAGCGACCTATCAACACCTGTTTTTTACCTTTTTTTAGGGTGGCTTTTGTGGGCCGACGAATTCCATTGCATATCGATGAATTTTAACGTAATACTTTCATATATTTGGCTTTTTTAGGCCGACGAGGAACTTTCTTTCAGGTGCGATAAACCGTTCAGTAACGCATACCTCCGTACCCAACACGCAGAGTACGATGGTAACATGCGCTCTGCACTGGTAACCGAAATCCTACCACCAACCAATTCGGCTACAGAGAGAGTTAACATATTCCAAGCACTGTTCTCCTTGTCTGCTTCGGTGGATTCACCTAAAAATAGAATTAGTTCCCTAACACCGGAGGATATCTCCGCGCTACATTTATTTTCAAAAAAAGTTAAAGTTAGTCAGGACTCTCCCTCTGAAGTACAGTTAAGTCGTAAAAACTAGTAAAAAACATAAGCATCTCAATGAACACGAAAAAATATAAAACGAATTCATTTAAGACATAATACATACCCTAACGCTAGGCTTTCGGAAGTCTTTTCGTTGGCGTGAGGGAAGAGGGAGCAGTATGAAACGAGCGACCTATCAACACCTGTTTTTACCTTTTTTTAGGGTGGCTTTTGTGGGCCGACGAATTCCATTGCATATCGATGAATTTTAACGTAATACTTTCATATATTTGGCTTTTTTAGGCCGACGAGGAACTTTCTTTCAGGTGCGATAAACCGTTCAGTAACGCATACCTCCGTACCCAACACGCAGAGTACGATGGTAACATGCGCTCTGCACTGGTAACCGAAATCCTACCACCAACCAATTCGGCTACAGAGAGAGTTAACATATTCCAAGCACTGTTCTCCTTGTCTGCTTCGGTGGATTCACCTAAAAATAGAATTAGTTCCCTAACACCGGAGGATATCTCCGCGCTACATTTATTTTCAAAAAAAGTTAAAGTTAGTCAGGACTCTCCCTCTGAAGTACAGTTAAGTCGTAAAAACTAGTAAAAAAACATAAGCATCTCAATGAACACGAAAAAATATAAAACGAATTCATTTAAGACATAATACATACCCTAACGCTAGGCTTTCGGAAGTCTTTTCGTTGGCGTGAGGGAAGAGGGAGCAGTATGAAACGAGCGACCTATCAACACCTGTTTTTACCTTTTTTTAGGGTGGCTTTTGTGGGCCGACGAATTCCATTGCATATCGATGAATTTTAACGTAATACTTTTATATATTTGGCTTTTTTAGGCCGACGAGGAACTTTCTTTCAGGTGCGATAAACCGTTCAGTAACGCATACCTCCGTACCCAACACGCAGAGTACGATGGTAACATGCGCTCTGCACTGGTAACCGAAATCCTACCACCAACCAATTCGGCTACAGAGAGAGTTAACATATTCCAAGCACTGTTCTCCTTGTCTGCTTCGGTGGATTCACCTAAAAATAGAATTAGTTCCCTAACACCGGAGGATATCTCCGCGCTACATTTATTTTCAAAAAAAGTTAAAGTTAGTCAGGACTCTCCCTCTGAAGTACAGTTAAGTCGTAAAAACTAGTAAAAAACATAAGCATCTCAATGAACACGAAAAAATATAAAACGAATTCATTTAAGACATAATACATACCCTAACGCTAGGCTTTCGGAAGTCTTTTCGTTGGCGTGAGGGAAGAGGGAGCAGTATGAAACGAGCGACCTATCAACACCTGTTTTTACCTTTTTTTAGGGTGGCTTTTGTGGGCCGACGAATTCCATTGCATATCGATGAATTTTAACGTAATACTTTTATATATTTGGCTTTTTTAGGCCGACGAGGAACTTTCTTTCAGGTGCGATAAACCGTTCAGTAACGCATACCTCCGTACCCAACACGCAGAGTACGATGGTAACATGCGCTCTGCACTGGTAACCGAAATCCTACCACCAACCAATTCGGCTACAGAGAGAGTTAACATATTCCAAGCACTGTTCTCCTTGTCTGCTTCGGTGGATTCACCTAAAAATAGAATTAGTTCCCTAACACCGGAGGATATCTCCGCGCTACATTTATTTTCAAAAAAAGTTAAAGTTAGTCAGGACTCTCCCTCTGAAGTACAGTTAAGTCGTAAAAACTAGTAAAAAAACATAAACATCTCAATGAACACGAAAAAATATAAAACGAATTCATTTAAGACATAATACATACCCTAACGCTAGGCTTTCGGAAGTCTTTTCGTTGGCGTGAGGGAAGAGGGAGCAGTATGAAACGAGCGACCTATCAACACCTGTTTTTACCTTTTTTTAGGGTGGCTTTTGTGGGCCGACGAATTCCATTGCATATCGATGAATTTTAACGTAATACTTTTATATATTTGGCTTTTTTAGGCCGACGAGGAACTTTCTTTCAGGTGCGATAAACCGTTCAGTAACGCATACCTCCGTACCCAACACGCAGAGTACGATGGTAACATGCGCTCTGCACTGGTAACCGAAATCCTACCACCAACCAATTCGGCTACAGAGAGAGTTAACATATTCCAAGCACTGTTCTCCTTGTCTGCTTCGGTGGATTCACCTAAAAATAGAATTAGTTCCCTAACACCGGAGGATATCTCCGCGCTACATTTATTTTCAAAAAAAGTTAAAGTTAGTCAGGACTCTCCCTCTGAAGTACAGTTAAGTCGTAAAAACTAGTAAAAAAACATAAACATCTCAATGAACACGAAAAAATATAAAACGAATTCATTTAAGACATAATACATACCCTAACGCTAGGCTTTCGGAAGTCTTTTCGTTGGCGTGAGGGAAGAGGGAGCAGTATGAAACGAGCGACCTATCAACACCTGTTTTTACCTTTTTTTAGGGTGGCTTTTGTGGGCCGACGAATTCCATTGCATATCGATGAATTTTAACGTAATACTTTCATATATTTGGCTTTTTTAGGCCGACGAGGAACTTTCTTTCAGGTGCGATAAACCGTTCAGTAACGCATACCTCCGTACCCAACACGCAGAGTACGATGGTAACATGCGCTCTGCACTGGTAACCGAAATCCTACCACCAACCAATTCGGCTACAGAGAGAGTTAACATATTCCAAGCACTGTTCTCCTTGTCTGCTTCGGTGGATTCACCTAAAAATAGAATTAGTTCCCTAACACCGGAGGATATCTCCGCGCTACATTTATTTTCAAAAAAAGTTAAAGTTAGTCAGGACTCTCCCTCTGAAGTACAGTTAAGTCGTAAAAACTAGTAAAAAAACATAAGCATCTCAATGAACACGAAAAAATATAAAACGAATTCATTTAAGACATAATACATACCCTAACGCTAGGCTTTCGGAAGTCTTTTCGTTGGCGTGAGGGAAGAGGGAGCAGTATGAAACGAGCGACCTATCAACACCTGTTTTTACCTTTTTTTAGGGTGGCTTTTGTGGGCCGACGAATTCCATTGCATATCGATGAATTTTAACGTAATACTTTCATATATTTGGCTTTTTTAGGCCGACGAGGAACTTTCTTTCAGGTGCGATAAACCGTTCAGTAACGCATACCTCCGTACCCAACACGCAGAGTACGATGGTAACATGCGCTCTGCACTGGTAACCGAAATCCTACCACCAACCAATTCGGCTACAGAGAGAGTTAACATATTCCAAGCACTGTTCTCCTTGTCTGCTTCGGTGGATTCACCTAAAAATAGAATTAGTTCCCTAACACCGGAGGATATCTCCGCGCTACATTTATTTAAAAAAAAGTTAAAGTTAGTCAGGACTCTCCCTCTGAAGTACAGTTAAGTCGTAAAAACTAGTAAAAAACATAAGCATCTCAATGAACACGAAAAAATATAAAACGAATTCATTTAAGACATAATACATACCCTAACGCTAGGCTTTCGGAAGTCTTTTCGTTGGCGTGAGGGAAGAGGGAGCAGTATGAAACGAGCGACCTATCAACACCTGTTTTTACCTTTTTTTAGGGTGGCTTTTGTGGGCCGACGAATTCCATTGCATATCGATGAATTTTAACGTAATACTTTTATATATTTGGCTTTTTTAGGCCGACGAGGAACTTTCTTTCAGGTGCGATAAACCGTTCAGTAACGCATACCTCCGTACCCAACACGCAGAGTACGATGGTAACATGCGCTCTGCACTGGTAACCGAAATCCTACCACCAACCAATTCGGCTACAGAGAGAGTTAACATATTCCAAGCACTGTTCTCCTTGTCTGCTTCGGTGGATTCACCTAAAAATAGAATTAGTTCCCTAACACCGGAGGATATCTCCGCGCTACATTTATTTTCAAAAAAAGTTAAAGTTAGTCAGGACTCTCCCTCTGAAGTACAGTTAAGTCGTAAAAACTAGTAAAAAAACATAAACATCTCAATGAACACGAAAAAATATAAAACGAATTCATTTAAGACATAATACATACCCTAACGCTAGGCTTTCGGAAGTCTTTTCGTTGGCGTGAGGGAAGAGGGAGCAGTATGAAACGAGCGACCTATCAACACCTGTTTTTACCTTTTTTTAGGGTGGCTTTTGTGGGCCGACGAATTCCATTGCATATCGATGAATTTTAACGTAATACTTTCATATATTTGGCTTTTTTAGGCCGACGAGGAACTTTCTTTCAGGTGCGATAAACCGTTCAGTAACGCATACCTCCGTACCCAACACGCAGAGTACGATGGTAACATGCGCTCTGCACTGGTAACCGAAATCCTACCACCAACCAATTCGGCTACAGAGAGAGTTAACATATTCCAAGCACTGTTCTCCTTGTCTGCTTCGGTGGATTCACCTAAAAATAGAATTAGTTCCCTAACACCGGAGGATATCTCCGCGCTACATTTATTTTCAAAAAAAGTTAAAGTTAGTCAGGACTCTCCCTCTGAAGTACAGTTAAGTCGTAAAAACTAGTAAAAAAACATAAGCATCTCAATGAACACGAAAAAATATAAAACGAATTCATTTAAGACATAATACATACCCTAACGCTAGGCTTTCGGAAGTCTTTTCGTTGGCGTGAGGGAAGAGGGAGCAGTATGAAACGAGCGACCTATCAACACCTGTTTTTACCTTTTTTTAGGGTGGCTTTTGTGGGCCGACGAATTCCATTGCATATCGATGAATTTTAACGTAATACTTTTATATATTTGGCTTTTTTAGGCCGACGAGGAACTTTCTTTCAGGTGCGATAAACCGTTCAGTAACGCATACCTCCGTACCCAACACGCAGAGTACGATGGTAACATGCGCTCTGCACTGGTAACCGAAATCCTACCACCAACCAATTCGGCTACAGAGAGAGTTAACATATTCCAAGCACTGTTCTCCTTGTCTGCTTCGGTGGATTCACCTAAAAATAGAATTAGTTCCCTAACACCGGAGGATATCTCCGCGCTACATTTATTTTCAAAAAAAGTTAAAGTTAGTCAGGACTCTCCCTCTGAAGTACAGTTAAGTCGTAAAAACTAGTAAAAAAACATAAACATCTCAATGAACACGAAAAAATATAAAACGAATTCATTTAAGACATAATACATACCCTAACGCTAGGCTTTCGGAAGTCTTTTCGTTGGCGTGAGGGAAGAGGGAGCAGTATGAAACGAGCGACCTATCAACACCTGTTTTTACCTTTTTTTAGGGTGGCTTTTGTGGGCCGACGAATTCCATTGCATATCGATGAATTTTAACGTAATACTTTCATATATTTGGCTTTTTTAGGCCGACGAGGAACTTTCTTTCAGGTGCGATAAACCGTTCAGTAACGCATACCTCCGTACCCAACACGCAGAGTACGATGGTAACATGCGCTCTGCACTGGTAACCGAAATCCTACCACCAACCAATTCGGCTACAGAGAGAGTTAACATATTCCAAGCACTGTTCTCCTTGTCTGCTTCGGTGGATTCACCTAAAAATAGAATTAGTTCCCTAACACCGGAGGATATCTCCGCGCTACATTTATTTTCAAAAAAAGTTAAAGTTAGTCAGGACTCTCCCTCTGAAGTACAGTTAAGTCGTAAAAACTAGTAAAAAAACATAAGCATCTCAATGAACACGAAAAAATATAAAACGAATTCATTTAAGACATAATACATACCCTAACGCTAGGCTTTCGGAAGTCTTTTCGTTGGCGTGAGGGAAGAGGGAGCAGTATGAAACGAGCGACCTATCAACACCTGTTTTTACCTTTTTTTTAGGGTGGCTTTTGTGGGCCGACGAATTCCATTGCATATCGATGAATTTTAACGTAATACTTTTATATATTTGGCTTTTTTAGGCCGACGAGGAACTTTCTTTCAGGTGCGATAAACCGTTCAGTAACGCATACCTCCGTACCCAACACGCAGAGTACGATGGTAACATGCGCTCTGCACTGGTAACCGAAATCCTACCACCAACCAATTCGGCTACAGAGAGAGTTAACATATTCCAAGCACTGTTCTCCTTGTCTGCTTCGGTGGATTCACCTAAAAATAGAATTAGTTCCCTAACACCGGAGGATATCTCCGCGCTACATTTATTTTCAAAAAAAGTTAAAGTTAGTCAGGACTTTCCTCTGAAGTACAGTTAAGTCGTAAAAACTAGTAAAAAAACATAAACATCTCAATGAACACGAAAAAATATAAAACGAATTCATTTAAGACATAATACATACCCTAACGCTAGGCTTTCGGAAGTCTTTTCGTTGGCGTGAGGGAAGAGGGAGCAGTATGAAACGAGCGACCTATCAACACCTGTTTTTACCTTTTTTTAGGGTGGCTTTTGTGGGCCGACGAATTCCATTGCATATCGATGAATTTTAACGTAATACTTTCATATATTTGGCTTTTTTAGGCCGACGAGGAACTTTCTTTCAGGTGCGATAAACCGTTCAGTAACGCATACCTCCGTACCCAACACGCAGAGTACGATGGTAACATGCGCTCTGCACTGGTAACCGAAATCCTACCACCAACCAATTCGGCTACAGAGAGAGTTAACATATTCCAAGCACTGTTCTCCTTGTCTGCTTCGGTGGATTCACCTAAAAATAGAATTAGTTCCCTAACACCGGAGGATATCTCCGCGCTACATTTATTTTCAAAAAAAGTTAAAGTTAGTCAGGACTCTCCCTCTGAAGTACAGTTAAGTCGTAAAAAACTAGTAAAAAACATAAGCATCTCAATGAACACGAAAAAATATAAAACGAATTCATTTAAGACATAATACATACCCTAACGCTAGGCTTTCGGAAGTCTTTTCGTTGGCGTGAGGGAAGAGGGAGCAGTATGAAACGAGCGACCTATCAACACCTGTTTTTACCTTTTTTTAGGGTGGCTTTTGTGGGCCGACGAATTCCATTGCATATCGATGAATTTTAACGTAATACTTTTATATATTTGGCTTTTTTAGGCCGACGAGGAACTTTCTTTCAGGTGCGATAAACCGTTCAGTAACGCATACCTCCGTACCCAACACGCAGAGTACGATGGTAACATGCGCTCTGCACTGGTAACCGAAATCCTACCACCAACCAATTCGGCTACAGAGAGAGTTAACATATTCCAAGCACTGTTCTCCTTGTCTGCTTCGGTGGATTCACCTAAAAATAGAATTAGTTCCCTAACACCGGAGGATATCTCCGCGCTACATTTATTTTCAAAAAAAGTTAAAGTTAGTCAGGACTCTCCCTCTGAAGTACAGTTAAGTCGTAAAAACTAGTAAAAAAACATAAACATCTCAATGAACACGAAAAAATATAAAACGAATTCATTTAAGACATAATACATACCCTAACGCTAGGCTTTCGGAAGTCTTTTCGTTGGCGTGAGGGAAGAGGGAGCAGTATGAAACGAGCGACCTATCAACACCTGTTTTTACCTTTTTTTAGGGTGGCTTTTGTGGGCCGACGAATTCCATTGCATATCGATGAATTTTAACGTAATACTTTTCATATATTTGGCTTTTTTAGGCCGACGAGGAACTTTCTTTCAGGTGCGATAAACCGTTCAGTAACGCATACCTCCGTACCCAACACGCAGAGTACGATGGTAACATGCGCTCTGCACTGGTAACCGAAATCCTACCACCAACCAATTCGGCTACAGAGAGAGTTAACATATTCCAAGCACTGTTCTCCTTGTCTGCTTCGGTGGATTCACCTAAAAATAGAATTAGTTCCCTAACACCGGAGGATATCTCCGCGCTACATTTATTTTCAAAAAAAGTTAAAGTTAGTCAGGACTCTCCCTCTGAAGTACAGTTAAGTCGTAAAAACTAGTAAAAAAACATAAGCATCTCAATGAACACGAAAAAATATAAAACGAATTCATTTAAGACATAATACATACCCTAACGCTAGGCTTTCGGAAGTCTTTTCGTTGGCGTGAGGGAAGAGGGAGCAGTATGAAACGAGCGACCTATCAACACCTGTTTTTACCTTTTTTTAGGGTGGCTTTTGTGGGCCGACGAATTCCATTGCATATCGATGAATTTTAACGTAATACTTTTATATATTTGGCTTTTTTAGGCCGACGAGGAACTTTCTTTCAGGTGCGATAAACCGTTCAGTAACGCATACCTCCGTACCCAACACGCAGAGTACGATGGTAACATGCGCTCTGCACTGGTAACCGAAATCCTACCACCAACCAATTCGGCTACAGAGAGAGTTAACATATTCCAAGCACTGTTCTCCTTGTCTGCTTCGGTGGATTCACCTAAAAATAGAATTAGTTCCCTAACACCGGAGGATATCTCCGCGCTACATTTATTTTCAAAAAAAGTTAAAGTTAGTCAGGACTCTCCCTCTGAAGTACAGTTAAGTCGTAAAAACTAGTAAAAAAACATAAACATCTCAATGAACACGAAAAAATATAAAACGAATTCATTTAAGACATAATACATACCCTAACGCTAGGCTTTCGGAAGTCTTTTCGTTGGCGTGAGGGAAGAGGGAGCAGTATGAAACGAGCGACCTATCAACACCTGTTTTTACCTTTTTTTAGGGTGGCTTTTGTGGGCCGACGAATTCCATTGCATATCGATGAATTTTAACGTAATACTTTTATATATTTGGCTTTTTTAGGCCGACGAGGAACTTTCTTTCAGGTGCGATAAACCGTTCAGTAACGCATACCTCCGTACCCAACACGCAGAGTACGATGGTAACATGCGCTCTGCACTGGTAACCGAAATCCTACCACCAACCAATTCGGCTACAGAGAGAGTTAACATATTCCAAGCACTGTTCTCCTTGTCTGCTTCGGTGGATTCACCTAAAAATAGAATTAGTTCCCTAACACCGGAGGATATCTCCGAGCTACATTTATTTTCAAAAAAAGTTAAAGTTAGTCAGGACTCTCCCTCTGAAGTACAGTTAAGTCGTAAAAACTAGTAAAAAAACATAAACATCTCAATGAACACGAAAAAATATAAAACGAATTCATTTAAGACATAATACATACCCTAACGCTAGGCTTTCGGAAGTCTTTTCGTTGGCGTGAGGGAAGAGGGAGCAGTATGAAACGAGCGACCTATCAACACCTGTTTTTACCTTTTTTTAGGGTGGCTTTTGTGGGCCGACGAATTCCATTGCATATCGATGAATTTTAACGTAATACTTTTATATATTTGGCTTTTTTAGGCCGACGAGGAACTTTCTTTCAGGTGCGATAAACCGTTCAGTAACGCATACCTCCGTACCCAACACGCAGAGTACGATGGTAACATGCGCTCTGCACTGGTAACCGAAATCCTACCACCAACCAATTCGGCTACAGAGAGAGTTAACATATTCCAAGCACTGTTCTCCTTGTCTGCTTCGGTGGATTCACCTAAAAATAGAATTAGTTCCCTAACACCGGAGGATATCTCCGCGCTACATTTATTTTCAAAAAAAGTTAAAGTTAGTCAGGACTCTCCCTCTGAAGTACAGTTAAGTCGTAAAAACTAGTAAAAAAACATAAACATCTCAATGAACACGAAAAAAATATAAAACGAATTCATTTAAGACATAATACATACCCTAACGCTAGGCTTTCGGAAGTCTTTTCGTTGGCGTGAGGGAAGAGGGAGCAGTATGAAACGAGCGACCTATCAACACCTGTTTTTACCTTTTTTTAGGGTGGCTTTTGTGGGCCGACGAATTCCATTGCATATCGATGAATTTTAACGTAATACTTTCATATATTTGGCTTTTTTAGGCCGACGAGGAACTTTCTTTCAGGTGCGATAAACCGTTCAGTAACGCATACCTCCGTACCCAACACGCAGAGTACGATGGTAACATGCGCTCTGCACTGGTAACCGAAATCCTACCACCAACCAATTCGGCTACAGAGAGAGTTAACATATTCCAAGCACTGTTCTCCTTGTCTGCTTCGGTGGATTCACCTAAAAATAGAATTAGTTCCCTAACACCGGAGGATATCTCCGCGCTACATTTATTTTCAAAAAAAGTTAAAGTTAGTCAGGACTCTCCCTCTGAAGTACAGTTAAGTCGTAAAAACTAGTAAAAAACATAAGCATCTCAATGAACACGAAAAAATATAAAACGAATTCATTTAAGACATAATACATACCCTAACGCTAGGCTTTCGGAAGTCTTTTCGTTGGCGTGAGGGAAGAGGGAGCAGTATGAAACGAGCGACCTATCAACACCTGTTTTTACCTTTTTTTAGGGTGGCTTTTGTGGGCCGACGAATTCCATTGCATATCGATGAATTTTAACGTAATACTTTTATATATTTGGCTTTTTTAGGCCGACGAGGAACTTTCTTTCAGGTGCGATAAACCGTTCAGTAACGCATACCTCCGTACCCAACACGCAGAGTACGATGGTAACATGCGCTCTGCACTGGTAACCGAAATCCTACCACCAACCAATTCGGCTACAGAGAGAGTTAACATATTCCAAGCACTGTTCTCCTTGTCTGCTTCGGTGGATTCACCTAAAAATAGAATTAGTTCCCTAACACCGGAGGATATCTCCGAGCTACATTTATTTTCAAAAAAAGTTAAAGTTAGTCAGGACTCTCCCTCTGAAGTACAGTTAAGTCGTAAAAACTAGTAAAAAAACATAAACATCTCAATGAACACGAAAAAATATAAAACGAATTCATTTAAGACATAATACATACCCTAACGCTAGGCTTTCGGAAGTCTTTTCGTTGGCGTGAGGGAAGAGGGAGCAGTATGAAACGAGCGACCTATCAACACCTGTTTTTACCTTTTTTTAGGGTGGCTTTTGTGGGCCGACGAATTCCATTGCATATCGATGAATTTTAACGTAATACTTTTATATATTTGGCTTTTTTAGGCCGACGAGGAACTTTCTTTCAGGTGCGATAAACCGTTCAGTAACGCATACCTCCGTACCCAACACGCAGAGTACGATGGTAACATGCGCTCTGCACTGGTAACCGAAATCCTACCACCAACCAATTCGGCTACAGAGAGAGTTAACATATTCCAAGCACTGTTCTCCTTGTCTGCTTCGGTGGATTCACCTAAAAATAGAATTAGTTCCCTAACACCGGAGGATATCTCCGCGCTACATTTATTTTCAAAAAAAGTTAAAGTTAGTCAGGACTCTCCCTCTGAAGTACAGTTAAGTCGTAAAAACTAGTAAAAAACATAAACATCTCAATGAACACGAAAAAATATAAAACGAATTCATTTAAGACATAATACATACCCTAACGCTAGGCTTTCGGAAGTCTTTTCGTTGGCGTGAGGGAAGAGGGAGCAGTATGAAACGAGCGACCTATCAACACCTGTTTTTACCTTTTTTTAGGGTGGCTTTTGTGGGCCGACGAATTCCATTGCATATCGATGAATTTTAACGTAATACTTTTATATATTTGGCTTTTTTAGGCCGACGAGGAACTTTCTTTCAGGTGCGATAAACCGTTCAGTAACGCATACCTCCGTACCCAACACGCAGAGTACGATGGTAACATGCGCTCTGCACTGGTAACCGAAATCCTACCACCAACCAATTCGGCTACAGAGAGAGTTAACATATTCCAAGCACTGTTCTCCTTGTCTGCTTCGGTGGATTCACCTAAAAATAGAATTAGTTCCCTAACACCGGAGGATATCTCCGCGCTACATTTATTTTCAAAAAAAGTTAAAGTTAGTCAGGACTCTCCCTCTGAAGTACAGTTAAGTCGTAAAAACTAGTAAAAAAAACATAAACATCTCAATGAACACGAAAAAATATAAAACGAATTCATTTAAGACATAATACATACCCTAACGCTAGGCTTTCGGAAGTCTTTTCGTTGGCGTGAGGGAAGAGGGAGCAGTATGAAACGAGCGACCTATCAACACCTGTTTTTACCTTTTTTTAGGGTGGCTTTTGTGGGCCGACGAATTCCATTGCATATCGATGAATTTTAACGTAATACTTTTATATATTTGGCTTTTTTAGGCCGACGAGGAACTTTCTTTCAGGTGCGATAAACCGTTCAGTAACGCATACCTCCGTACCCAACACGCAGAGTACGATGGTAACATGCGCTCTGCACTGGTAACCGAAATCCTACCACCAACCAATTCGGCTACAGAGAGAGTTAACATATTCCAAGCACTGTTCTCCTTGTCTGCTTCGGTGGATTCACCTAAAAATAGAATTAGTTCCCTAACACCGGAGGATATCTCCGCGCTACATTTATTTTCAAAAAAAGTTAAAGTTAGTCAGGACTCTCCCTCTGAAGTACAGTTAAGTCGTAAAAACTAGTAAAAAAACATAAGCATCTCAATGAACACGAAAAAATATAAAACGAATTCATTTAAGACATAATACATACCCTAACGCTAGGCTTTCGGAAGTCTTTTCGTTGGCGTGAGGGAAGAGGGAGCAGTATGAAACGAGCGACCTATCAACACCTGTTTTTACCTTTTTTTAGGGTGGCTTTTGTGGGCCGACGAATTCCATTGCATATCGATGAATTTTAACGTAATACTTTTATATATTTGGCTTTTTTAGGCCGACGAGGAACTTTCTTTCAGGTGCGATAAACCGTTCAGTAACGCATACCTCCGTACCCAACACGCAGAGTACGATGGTAACATGCGCTCTGCACTGGTAACCGAAATCCTACCACCAACCAATTCGGCTACAGAGAGAGTTAACATATTCCAAGCACTGTTCTCCTTGTCTGCTTCGGTGGATTCACCTAAAAATAGAATTAGTTCCCTAACACCGGAGGATATCTCCGCGCTACATTTATTTTCAAAAAAAGTTAAAGTTAGTCAGGACTCTCCCTCTGAAGTACAGTTAAGTCGTAAAAACTAGTAAAAAAACATAAACATCTCAATGAACACGAAAAAATATAAAACGAATTCATTTAAGACATAATACATACCCTAACGCTAGGCTTTCGGAAGTCTTTTCGTTGGCGTGAGGGAAGAGGGAGCAGTATGAAACGAGCGACCTATCAACACCTGTTTTTACCTTTTTTTAGGGTGGCTTTTGTGGGCCGACGAATTCCATTGCATATCGATGAATTTTAACGTAATACTTTTATATATTTGGCTTTTTTAGGCCGACGAGGAACTTTCTTTCAGGTGCGATAAACCGTTCAGTAACGCATACCTCCGTACCCAACACGCAGAGTACGATGGTAACATGCGCTCTGCACTGGTAACCGAAATCCTACCACCAACCAATTCGGCTACAGAGAGAGTTAACATATTCCAAGCACTGTTCTCCTTGTCTGCTTCGGTGGATTCACCTAAAAATAGAATTAGTTCCCTAACACCGGAGGATATCTCCGCGCTACATTTATTTTCAAAAAAAGTTAAAGTTAGTCAGGACTCTCCCTCTGAAGTACAGTTAGGTCGTAAAAACTAGTAAAAAAACAAACATCTCAATGAACACGAAAAAATATAAAACGAATTCATTTAAGACATAATACACACCCTAACGCTAGGCTTTCGGAAGTCTTTTCGTTGGCGTGAGGGAAGAGGGAGCAGTATGAAACGAGCGACCTATCAACACCTGTTTTTACCTTTTTTTAGGGTGGCTTTTGTGGGCCGACGAATTCCATTGCATATCGATGAATTTTAACGTAATACTTTTATATATTTGGCTTTTTTAGGCCGACGAGGAACTTTCTTTCAGGTGCGATAAACCGTTCAGTAACGCATACCTCCGTACCCAACACGCAGAGTACGATGGTAACATGCGCTCTGCACTGGTAACCGAAATCCTACCACCAACCAATTCTTCTACAGAGAGAGTTAACATATTCCAAGCACTGTTCTCCTTGTCTGCTTCGGTGGATTCACCTAAAAATAGAATTAGTTCCCTAACACCGGAGGATATCTCCGAGCTACATTTATTTTCAAAAAAAGTTAAAGTTAGTCAGGACTCTCCCTCTGAAGTACAGTTAAGTCGTAAAAACTAGTAAAAAAACATAAACATCTCAATGAACACGAAAAAATATAAAACGAATTCATTTAAGACATAATACATACCCTAACGCTACACTGTTAAAAAAAACTTGAATTTTACGTACATATTTCTGTGATTATTTTCGGGAATTTACGGAAAGATTGCGTTTCCTTCACAAACAGAAGGTTTGTCTGAAATACACAGCTTGTTTCCGTTTTCCTTAAACGCTTGACAAGTGAAAACGGAAAAACACCGTATTTCTGATTGCAGAATTTCACTTAAGACCCGTATGAACGTAAATTCTCCATATAACCTCGCACCCAACAGCTTTTAGCCTCGACACATCCGCCGACCGACTCAGCCACCTTGTTTTTTGTTTGTTGTTTTGTTTTGACCACATCTGAAGCAAGCAAGAAAGATAAATATACAGGTATGTTCATTTCGTTTAATAAAATAAGATTTTTTTAATGTTTATATTTTCTATCTTCCTTTTCTATCTATAGAATCCAGTTATTGTCTCTTTCTTATTTGTTTCTGTAATATCTATAGTCCTATAATTGACCGTGAGGTGACTCCAGAAATTAATAATTCAGTTTGTTTACCTACACGCGCAACTAAGTCAATTTGATTTAAATGTTTAAAAAAGCTGTCAAATATATGAAATAAACAAAGTTCACAAACAAACAAAGTTCACAAACAATGACTTGAAATTATTACATTTAAATTTGATTGAAAAGCTATAGCCCTCGTGTAGCTTTAGTGCGACGATAATTCAAAACCTAACCTCGATTGAAAAGCACGGTTACGCTATCGCTATAAGCATGGTTTATTTTAAAAACTATGCTAGTATACATAACGCAAACTTTTTCTTTATAAAATAATAAACTTTTGTTGATTTTAATGAATCAATTAGTGATTAAGGATGTATGCAAATCACATATTTTGATTCGATTCAGAAGTTACATACACTATTGCCAATGCTCTTTGTTTTGAAAAGTCTGCACACACAATTTCCGATTAAATGCAAACTTTCCAACACATTCAAAATTTAGGAATTGCAAGTGTCCGCAAAACGCGATTTTAGTGTTTATTTAGATATAGCTGCTAAATGATATCTCATTTTCGGCTCACCATCTATAACTTCATGTCGGTGATATTCAAAAGCAATAGTTATTAGCTTTTACTGGAATACTAATTATAAAATTGTATTTTATTACTAAAATACTATTAAATTGCATATAAGTTATTATTTTATACTAAATACTATTATAAAATTGTATTTTTAGTAATTATATACATTATTCAAAAACATTTCTGCTTTGTTTCCACTATTAAAAAAATATTTTCAGTGCATTCTCAAAACTTTATTGAGATATATGGATAAATCAATTCATTAAAGGTAATGTAAGATTCATGCTTTGTCTGCCCCCTCCACCTCTTCACGAAAAGAGAAAAAGCGTTTTTAACTCTGATATTAAATTATTACGGTCATACTATGGAAAACTTGCTCGAAAAAATAGCCTAAAATTGACAAATTGTTTAATTTTAGAAGGACTTACGAAGAATTTGCCTGGTTTTCCGCCTGATTAACAGTTGCTTCTATACATTAGATCTATTCATTTGAAATTGGATTTATATATATTAATATATTATTTTTTTTAGGTGCTTGTTTATCATAAATCTCCAAAGAGGGTCAAAAGTTCGGAAAAAGAAGAAAATTAAATCTGTAGTTCCTGCATAAGTTTTTTAATTAGTTGAGAATTTGAGAAACCATATCAGTCTTTTTCAATTATGAAATAAAAATAAAACCTGATTATATTCTGTAATTCTTTTGTTATTCATACCTTGTTAAATTGTATCAGTGGTGGTATCCAGGGGGGAAGGGATAATTCTCGTCCCCATGTACTAAAACATGTTGTTGTTGTTGTTTCACTATCAGAGTCAATACAAATTTATGTATGTATAGTACAAATGCAGACACTTAATGACTTATTGTTTTTGACTAAAAATTTTACTGTCTTAAAGAGTCTCTCTATTAAGGGGTGTTCAACCCCTAAGACACCTGACTTATTATCCCCTACCCATTATTTTGCCTGGATATGCTACTGAAAAGTACAATACCATTTGTGAAGCCGCAGAACAACACCAAATATATACATTATAAAAAATATGTCAGAAAAAATTATCAAAATTGGAAAAATTATTAACATTTTTCTGCCATATTAAAATTGTTTTAAATATATGAAGAGTGGTAATTTTTTAATTTCAAAAATGTGAACAATTTCCTTTTTATTCAGATTATATACCAAATATAGTTTTTAAAAATATTAAAGGATTAGATTGTATTAGTTTTGAATAGATTTAAGGTTTAAGTATGAAGACATAATTTGCTTACGTTTTATATAACAAACAGGATGCATGTTTAATTTCCATGTTTCTCCTGTTAAATTTCACTATGGTAATATTTATAACAATATATATAAATGGATATATTTAGAATGATTGATGGTTAAATAATATATAGAAACAAAATTGACAAGAAAAGAGCAAAAATGTCTTGGAATTAACTAGAAAATATACTATGCAAGTTTTCTGAATTTAGAGAGAAATGCAAATTAGAAATTCATGAAATTAACAAAGAA